>CM057150.1:23829216-24275180 GCA_029964075.1 Patiria pectinifera | reverse complement strand
CAATGAATTCATTCAAAATAAAAATACTCTGCTAAAATGTCATACTCTTCGGTGTCTCAAGAACTGTTCCAGTAAATGATTACTTGTCCATCAATCAACAATTACCCAGCATTGAAGTGTCTGCCGCTCAGGAGTCTCCCAGCAGCCTCTTCAATCCCAATGAATTTGTTTAATCATTACAATTAATGGTATATGCCAGTTTTTATTTGTACCTTTGTATTCATTTCACAGTTTCATAATTAAACCATCTTGTTCATGTTGTGTTGGAAGATTATCTGTGCAAATCTTGTTTGGTTTCTTTGTTTTCATCTGAGAATATTCAATCGTATTTGGTGTTCTGAATTCAGTAATACTTTGAAGATTTTTTTGGATCGTAACGATAATAGTTTAGCAGTGAAGTCTTGACATTTAAGTAGACATTTTTCCAAGAAAGAAATAACTAACATATTATTGCTCCCCAAGAAAACCGGCTAATGCAAATATATACACATACTATAGTTTGGTGCAACTATACAGAATGCGTTTTCGTATCGTCGGCTGCTGTAGTGTTTTAGGTTGTTCAACGAGCAAGAGAAAACGATGATAAAACAAGAAGAGTGACCAGGGTAAAAAAATCAATGCATTTTGTTCATAGTTGCCCGAGCAACAGAATATTCTTGACCACCTTCACTCCCGCCACGGTTGCCGTACGTTGGGTGCCCCGCTGTGGCTGAGAACGACGGCACGGTGAACGTGCTGCTGGTGTTGAACAATCTCGTCCCAACTACCCTCGTCTCCTTGGCTGTGGCAGCGAGTGTCCAGGTAATTTCTGCCGGGGTTTTGGTGTGTGGCCAGGCAGGTGAAATTGAGGTGGGTGCTCGGTCCGATGTACACCTCCCGGTAAAAACGTCGCCCGGTAATCACGTTGATGATGTACACACATGTTTAGGTGGCACTGCAGGAAAAATACAACTGGCATTACAACAAAACATGGCGAATTATTCACAAAACAACTTCAGTTAAAAAAATAAAAAAATAAGAAATTGGCAATTCGGTAACATATCTGGTTGTCCACGTTTCGCTTGATGGGGCTCATCTGATTGTGAATGATGAAGACCTACTCAATTAGAAGGAAGTAACGCGATTATTACAATCCAATCAACCTTGTTTTTCTTGACGCTTCGAGCAGCATCGTTGCCCTTCATCAGAAGTTCTTTGATATCATCGGGAAAAAGATTAAGAGAATAATGAGACAATAGTAGGCATTATGGCATTCAATTAATGAATTATGTACTTACCAACACACCCTATTTCGCATAATCCAAAAGCACCTACAGTCAGAAACATGGATTGGTTTAGAAAATAAGGTCATTTGCTACTGCTGGCCCAGAACAACATAAAACCCAATCATTTTGGAAACGGTTATGTGGCCTGACGTGTTCACAGTTGTACAGAAATGGACTTTTCAACCTTGACCAGACCACCTCAAGCTCCACAGACGAAACAAGTTTACCTATGAGTAGGAAGAAGATATTGCTTATTATTTTTTGAAAATCCATCTTGTCACAATGACAGTAAGACCACAGCACATACACGGATCAGTACCTGAATATTTAACTCAAACCACACTCTTAATCTAAAAGTCAATGATGAAATTTAGAAAAGTGCTATAAAAAACGTGTATTAAACCTATGGAGTAACATCGAGGGCCAGAACCCCCAAAGGATATGTATGAAGGGGTCACTGAAGCTATTTAGTGATTCATGTTATAAACCGTAGGGGTGCCCACAACATGTAGACCAGTTACAACCTGAAAGCCAATTTCTTGTGCACCCGAAGGATAGACGTAGGATTGCATGTTACACCGTACCGTGGACTCCGTCAATGGAATATGCAAACTTTGCAGCAGTCTTACTTTGTCATGAATATGAGAACTGTTAAAAAAGCGGTCATTTTGGAGACGGAAGAAAACTTGCAGTGAGACTAAGTACAAAAAGATGAAGAAACCGTGTCTTACAGGTAATAAACAGGAGCACAGAGAAAGTTTTAATGGTGAACTGCAATCAATCGGCATGTGTAGCTCGGAGAAATCACGCATTGGGACAACAACAGAGTTTTTAGAAGAGAAACAGTTACATTTACAAAACGGGTGAAAGAAGCAATCTGCATTAGAAAGACCGAGAACAAAAACAAGGACGAGGGGCTATGCTGGAGTCACGTGTTAGACCGGTGTCTGGCTCGCTCAGCCTAACGACCAGACAGTGACAACTGCTGCTTCTTATAAGGGCAACGATGTTGCTCGAAATGTACAAAAAAGGAAAGGAAATTTTATCATGGAAACGAGTTTCTCTCCAATTAGAGTATCAACAGTGGCGTAGCCAGGAATTTTCAGTGGGAGGGCGCTGGAACATTTCATGGGGGCGTCAAGCAGGGGCGTCAATCGCTTCTCAAAAGTGGGGGGGCGACATACCTTGATCATAACTGATGCAAGCGCGAAGCCCTTACGGCGTGGGGTTCGGGGCCCTTAAGCGGGCCCCGAAAAAAAATTGGATTCAAGATGTTCTGTGGTGTGATCTGAAGCAATTTTTTACCTCTTTCCTCCATGCTTTAACTAATATTTTCTTAGCAAAAAATAATTATTTGAACATCGTTTTCGAGGTTGGAGACATTGAATCAGCTGTCGGTATTCTGAGCTATTGGCGTGGGTTTCGGGGGCCTCGTAAGGGCCCCGAAAAAATTTAGTTTTCGATGCTCTGTGGTGCTATCTGAGGCAATTTCTTACCACTTTAACCAATAATTATCTTAGCACAAAACATAATAATTTAAACGTAATTTTCGAGGTTTTCTCAGTTAAAGGCATAAGACAATTTTGTGAACATTGTTTTTGAGGTTGGAGTCATTGAATCAGCCACCAGAGTTCTGAGCTATAGGCGTGGGGTTCAGGGGCCTTAAGAGCCCCGAAAACATTGGATACTAAATGCTCTGTGGTGCTATCTGAGGCAATTTCAGACCACTTTAACCAATATTTTATAAGCAAAAGATACATTGTAGTACATAATAGGGCCCATGGCGTCATGTAGATCAATGATATTTTTTAGAAACTCAAAATCTCAGTGGAGGCGACTGGGGGGCGACAAGGTTTCATGGGGGCGGTGACCCCTACCGCCGTGGCTGCCACTGGGTATCAATGTTTGTTAGTCAGGTTGCATAAAGGCTGCTTTTGAACAGTGAAGTGTTTCTGAGAACAATCGCCATTGTATATTAGACGTTCCGGCAAGTATGCTCCGCATAGTATACAAGGTTATGCATTGGTAAGAAACATAGATAACGACCAGTTTTCAAAACCCTATTGAAGGGAGACCACGTGCCCCCTCAGTTTCTATGCCAAAGGGTTTCATTATACAAATGATTTGTATGTTTAAACACTTTGATTTGCATAATGTGATCTGCGATCTGTGATCTGCACAAAGGGCAACTTGTATCAAGTCTTTTCCTGTCGAGTTCGTGCAGCGAAGAACATTACAAAATTCTCTCTGTAAATTCTCTCGATATAGGAGGCCTAATGTAAATCACTTTGGAAGGGTAACTTCCTCTGAACTTTTCAGTGAGTGTTGCTGTGGTTTATAACAAAACAACAATTCTATCAGAGAATTTGGGTACTTGCGGGACAGAGATTATTCATTGACTCTGTTGTAGCGTACGTACAAAGCCAGTCGTTTGTTGAACTTTGACCTTCACATTACATTACTGTGCCATTTATTTGTACTACGTAACGTAGGCTTACTATTGAAATGCTATCTTGTTGAGGAATACATTTAAGTTCAGGAGATTGTCGTCATCATGGTAAATGTTTTTTATGATATGATCCGTTACATTATAATCAGATATTTGGTTAACGCCTCCCCGAAGAACCACTTCTGCCTTAAAATTGATGATTTTTTTTATGGCAATCTCTGTCAAACCTCATATTTTAAACTTATTTTCTTATGCGGCGACCGGAAAGCATATTCGGGATAGTGTCACCCTCACAATTCTGTTGCACGTTTTACTTTGATTACTTCTGCGAGTGCATTTCGGTAAGTTTAAACACTCTGTTGGTTAAAACAGCATTGAGTACGCGCACACCTTTTCAGCGAACAGGGTGCAACCAGGAAAATGTCATTCATTGTGCTTGCTTGACCAGGCTACCTACATGTGTACCATAAAAAAACATCAACATTGGATACACCATAAAAATAGTTTTATTGTGCACAGTTGTATCCAGTTTTAACATACCATTAATTGTCAAGGATGTATTTGTCCACACCGTCGTAGCCGAATACTGAGCTTCGCATCTGTAGCGTCCCTCATCAGTTAACTCGAGGCCGTTAATCGTCAAATTGCAACTGCGGTTGTCATGGTGATAGTTATACCTCCCCGCGTAGGTGATGTCCTCATTTGTGCACGCATCGTGGAAGGGTTTGTTGCCAAGCAACCACTTGAAGTTAATAGTTGGAAAGCCCGATGGAACACTTTTGAAGAAACATTCCAAGTAGATTCTCCCTCCTGGTATCCCGTTCAACACGGAAACCGTCTCAGTAAGTGCTATTCCTGTATGATAAGGGAACATTGAAATAATATTATCATGGATAATCTTTCTGTTTTGCACACTGTAACAATGAAAGAGCCTGGGTTGAATTTCGGAAATGCAATATGCGATTTATTTCATTCTAATAGGCAAGTTGACACAATCTTTCTAATTAAGAGAATTTTTGCTTTTAATAAACAAGCATGCGCGGCGATATCAGAAAACAAATACAAGGAGCCCTTGCTATGGCTGTTTCAGAATCAATATTGGGAGGGGCGGAATAAGTGCTCCGTAGGCCCTACTCCGACCAAGGCGCCGGCACAAATTTCTTGTTGATGATATTACAGTACAAAGTACCACACAAATCAACCCAGGCCAAGGCTCTAAAAGCCCGTGAGCAAAAACGGTGCCAATGGCTTCTCGAAAGTGGGGCCGGTATGTGCATCTTGGTCAAAACTAATGCGAGCGCGAAGCCTAAACGACATGGGAAATCGGCGCTCTATGGTGCAATCTGAGGCAATTTCTGACCACTTTTAACCAATTTATGTTAGCAAAAGATCATCTTTTAAACATCCTTTTCGAGCTCGGAGTCATTTAATCAGGTATACTATTCTGAGCTATAGAATTAAATGTAGGCTACAATGTTTTAGTCGGGTCCAAAAATATTGTCAAGGGGTGGTTGGATGGAGGGGGGGGGGGGGCGAGTTGAACGACATGTTCATCCGTCCCCCAGCGATTGACACCCATGGCACCGTGCTTCAGAACGACATATGCCTACATTCTGTACAGAGTCAGTTGGTGACATCGAAAATTCGGAGTGAGACCCTGAAACTTTTTAAAACCTGCTGTGTGTGGGTGTGTGAGCATGTAAACACCGGCAATCGTGGAACAAGGACAAAAGGGTTAGGCCACAAACAATACGTCCACGATTGACCAATAGTCTACGATTGAAAATCGGGTACAAAACCAAGAAAGCTGTGTGTTAAAAAGTAAAAAAAGGAATGACGATTACGGACAATGGGAGGGGGGGGGTTCAACTATTGCCGGTGTTTACAAAGATAGGTGTGTGGGTGTAGGCCTATTTGCGTCTTATGGCGCACTGTGGTATTTTTGTGGGTCACCGAATTTTTCAGAGGCCGTAGGCACAGAGCCTACTTTGCCTATTAAATAATCCGGGATACACTGTTAAAACCGTTTGGCAAAATGGGTTGATAATTCGACCAACGCTGGTCGAATTATCAACTGCCTACATTCTTGGGCAAATTCTTCCCAACAGTTTGACGGTTTTTATCCAATTCAACCTAATATGAGGTAATTTCATACCAATGCTGGGTAAATAACATTGCCCATCAGTGTTTTATTCACTTTTTTTTTTTTTTTTTTAAAGTGGATCAACTGCTCAGCTTGCAGTTGAAAATTCGAAAGGGCGGGGGACGCGCTGGTCCTCATTTGACGTTATAGGGCGCTCTTCCCCTGTTCCTATCCAGCTTTATTCGTAGTAATTAACAAGCTCCGTATAGAAGAAATGGAAATAAGTAGCATGGGTTTGAAAACAGTTGTCCGCCTCACTTTGGTTTAATTTTAATTAGTGGAACATTTTGGTATTGAAATGGCCCTTGTTGCACTTTTTACCAAAAACAAACATTCAAAATGTTATTCATGTACGTTTTTATTTTGTTAGAAACAATTAACGGAAAAACGCTCACGCTATTGAAGGAAATTACATTTGAAACCTTCAGATGTATGTAACTAATAAATATAAAGATTCACCATTTTTTTCTCCATGCATGACAAACTTACTAAAACGACTTACCATTAAACACGATCAGTTCTATTTCAGATATGATGGTTCCTGCTCCTTGTAACACGTCACAGTAGAACTTTGTGCCATTCAAGGACCCAGAAACATGGGGGATCGTCAGAGCCCCGCTTGTCTTGTTAAGTACAGGCGTATACCCCGCAATGGGCGACGTAGATGTACATGTGACAATGGTTGATATATTTAGTACCCATTCGAACGTGACACCCGTACCACTGCACGGTGGAGTCACCGCCCAGTCGAGTGCTTTGCATTCCAGCTCCACCTCCTCTCCCTCCACGGCTGTCAAAATCGTCTCTATGAAAACGCATTACAAAAAACAAAAAACCCAAATCAGTAAATACTCTCATCTGTGAATGCTCCTCGCGACTTTCGAAATTGATGATCCTCTTGTAAATGTTGGCCTTTTTTGTGAGAATAACCGTCAACCCAACGAGAAAGAGATGCAACATGAGTTAAAAATTAACATTACAGTGTTTTAGTTTTCTTCAAAATATCGTTGACATAATTTGACTTACCGCAAGAAAGGTGACATACGGCACCAAACACGCAGATACAAATCATCCCGTATAACGGATTCATTTCTGAAGAGATTCAGTTGTCTGTCAGTCCCAAAATAAGTCAAGCAAATCCAACGCGTTGCAGCGATTACAAAGAAGTGAAACCGAAATAGGGAAATGGTGTTAAACGTATGATTAATTCCAGTATGTCGCTGGTTGTGTAGCTATCACGTATTATTTTGACCATCTCATACAGGGTCACGTGACTCTGGGCAGGTATTACAACAATTATTGCCTATCCAGTGTTCGGTGCGTAAATCAAGTAATAAAAAACACAAGTTTGACCAGTTTGCAAAAATTTAAAGTGTACTGTTTATTTCCAGAAAGGCGGAGGGCTCCTACCGTTTTGCACGCAAAGGATTCAGGAGACCGTGCGTGACCTCGCAGAAATTCTGATAAACCAAAATGTCTAACCGTTCGTATCTTCCTCTATTTTTCCCTCAAATTTCTTGGGAATGACAAATCCTGTGTCACTGGAAATTTTTGGGTAACATCATTAAATTTTGAGACTGTAAATGGATTGTCTTCATCCCGGGCTTTCAAAAGTCCAGACAAAGCAACGACGTATGGCTATTTACGGGGTAGAGGTTCACATGCAATGCAACATGGACATGATTGTACATGTCCATGTTTACGGATATAATATGTAAATGTATGATATCTTAATCTTGCTGCACGTAATGTACCGCGAGGTGCTAAGAAATTTATCATATTTTGTCAGCATGTTCTTTTAAGACGAGGTGTTATTTATATGCATGTGAAACATTTTCAATTATTAAAAATCCAAGCTTTTGATGAAGAGGGGGACAAATGGTTGAGACCTTTATATTAAGCTTATCTATTACATTATCAATATTAACATAGCTAATTCCATGGGAAAAATTGTGTAAAAAAAATGTTAAAAATCATGATCAAATTAATTAATGCTGCCATGTTAATGAGGAAATAACCAACAAACAACAATTATATGAAGAGGAATCAGATAGGAAAGATCCTATCTGTCTGTCTGATGTCTGTGTGTCCCGTTTTCTTTGTGTAAAAGGCCTAAAGAGTGTGCACTAGCACGAAATACAATGGCTAAGGGAGAGGCCTGAGTATTGTATGCAGGTCCATACATGGTATATATAATTATGCTCAAATATCACCGTTTCTTGAAGTCAGGCTTGTCACGTGATGTGTTTCGTTCAGACATTGAATAGTTTAATGCTACACTTTATCTCTATAACGCACAACATGACGTTGATGATGAAAAAAGTGGCAAAATGGATTCACGAAGGCTTACCATGCCCAGTAGGAGTCCACATGCAAATTGAGGTAAAATAAACATAATTATCATAAGACCTCCCAGTAATTTTCAGTATGATCAGTTCCCTCGTGATTTTCTATTAACTGGTCACATTTTTCATACAAAGATCGCCGTTCCAAACGGTTGAAATTCGGTGTACGGCATCGCGAACACCAGCTCATATAAAATAGCCACATCATCATTTCCTGTAATTTAACAGGGCAAATCATTTTCCACGAGACCCATCCGTACCTTAAAACATTGAAAAAAAAAATAGGGAGGTGCGATTTAAAACTTGACCCCAAATTCGTCAACAATTGACGGCCTTTTAGGCCGAAGCTTCGTAAAACGGGATTTCGGCTAACTATTTTTGGACACTGGGGGCGCTGTCTTTTGCGCAGGCAGAATCGGCCGTGAATGCTCTTGAAATGTATAAGTTTGATTGTAACGAATGTTAAATTTGTGTGTTATATTTTGAAGTATTTTTAAAAACCAATTTAGAGCGTCTGCAGCCAGGTGGTTCACAAACAAACCGTGTCGAGAATGTTTCCTAATAAAAACTACAAAAGAATAGTCTAGAATCTTCTTTTACAATTTATATGGTGTTTGGTTTTAACTGCCGCACTTATCGCTTGCAATCGGCGAGTTACAATATCTACACAAGCGCAAGTATACCAAAATGTTATCAATAATGTTGGGGTTGTATGTTTTTGTTTATACGTGCCGAGAGGGAAGGATGGCGACTATGATCCTTTAATTACAATCCTTACAAACTCACAAACTTGATTCTGGAAATAAAACTTGAAAATATTTGATTGAAGCTCCCTTTTGATTATTTAATTCGTTACTAAACGCACATTCGGATCTCAGAAAATATATACATTTCGTTTACTTTACCAAACTCGCTTTTCATCATACAAAAATGTGTTTCAATTAATCAAATTAGATGCAATCCCAAATTAGAGGAGTGAAGCTGCTGGCTTCTTAATTTCAAGAGAAAACTACACACTTAATTGAATTACTACACATGGAAAATTTAACAAATACAAATCATAAAACAAATTTATACGCCGGCAAAATAACATCAACACCAAATTTAACTTTTCATTTAAACACTAAACATTTACAATTATAAGGTGTGCGACCAAGGCAGACAGAAAAATATATATTTCAAAAATATTGCAAACATTTGACTCGTCTGATTGAACAAACACCCAACTGCTGACAAGAACCACCAATGATGGGAATAAACCACATTGTAACAGAAGATCTGAGCACCCAAGATATTCAAGCCACGCCCACATTGATTTGCATAAACCAAAGAACGTGGCTCATGAGGAATGCAAAAAAAAACCCACCAAATTCCACACTTGCCAAAAAGACACGTTCCAGGAGAATTGGTCAGACACGTCAGAAAATATCTTTAAATTAATAGCCAGGTAGGCTATACATGCACTCACATACAATTGTCCAAAAAAAAACCAGACAAGTTCTCGCCAGCAAAACCTGAAAATGTCAGCCATCCATTTTCAATCCCCCTAAATCCCATGTCAAGGAGTTACAAAAACCACCTTTTGCGACTTCATTACTGACTTTTGTCCCAAACTTAATCAAAATTCAAGAAATTCAAGACCGAGCTAACATGGCAGCCATAACACTCTGACACACCCAGGCCCTATCATAGCCCAAGGAATATCCATCCAAAATACAACAAAATCCTCAAAATATACCTTAAAATGTGTCTGCAAAAGCACACTTGCAACTTCTTAGTACATGTAAATAAAGAGGGTAATCAAATAGCTTAATTTTAAAACCCAACGGAAAACACAACGTGCTTAAATCGAGGTGGGCATAATGTAAGAAATACCTAGCAAAGCGAGGACGGCATCACATTACTTTAATTTGAATGTTGCCTTTTTGTGATGATAAAACAAAATGTGTTACATTAACAACAAACATCTCCAATAAACATGACAAAGTTATTACTGTTTATGCTTTACATTCAGCTATAGCGCAAATAACAACATTGTTTTTTTTACAAGCATTAATAAAGTCTATTTCTACACTGCAGTCGACAACATTATATTCTTTTATGACTTATTAAATGTTGTATTATATTAGACTGAATTCATGGACTGTTTATAAGATTCTATGTTTTACAGAAATCATCCTGAAATAGTGTGGTAGCATCAAAATTCAAATAATTTGAATTAAAATGAAAATGTTTGCCAGTTTTTTTTATCTTAAACATTGAAACAGTTTCAATTTTAATTTACAATATAACATAAAAGCCCCTCGACTTTACTCCCAGTTATGTTGTTAGACTTAAACCAAATTTAACTTCAACGTTAACATCCACTACGTTTTAATTTTTGTTTAACAGACGTTTAACTGTACAAGCGGATATTGTCTAATAGGCCTACTAAAATTGAAACAGTGCACGATATAGGAACATTATTTTACAGATTACACGCGATAATTATGGAGTAATTTCAAATTCATCACAGGACCGCAAATCTACGACGATTGTTTTCTAACAATTATGTTTTTTTCTTTTCTCTTACGGTTTCAACAAATCAAACAGCCGATTTTTTTTCGAAGGCTTAATTTAAAATACATGACGTAAGGAATATTCAACGACAAAAAAGCAAGCGGTCAATGTTGAGATCCTGATCCTCGAAAGCAAACAGTTGTTATTAGCTAAAGCGTGTTCACCATGCATGTCATCCATTTGTACCTTTCAACTAATCAGGCCCGTCTTTTGTTTTTGTAATTTTTGTTTATATCAAGCGTGGATATTTAAGGCTAAAGAAGCATTTTTATTGTCAAAGGTAATGCATACTTCTCCCCACAAGTGTTTCAATTTTCTTTGACTTTCTTTTTCATATTTACCCCAATAAATATGTATATTTGTTACGAATAAAGTTGTTGCATGTGACATTACTAAGCTCCATTTTTCCTAAAATCATTTCTGTCAGCGAGAGTGTATATTGTGGTGAAATATCCCTCTGATTGGTACGGGTCTTATTGAGCTGCTCGCCCAGTGACCCTCAAACTGAACATATCGGCAATTAGCGTGCATTTCAATATGATTTCAAACACAGTTGGGCCTACATCTGCCAATCCCGTACCAGATAAGGGATCGGGTTACCCCGAACGGGGCGGGGCGGAGCTCTCTCTTCTTTGCCCTCTTCCTCCAACCCATCGAACCTTTGCCCCTCTTCACCGAAGCTGGGGGCGTCGTCTCTGAAAAGGGGCGGGGTCTCGACTGGAGTTAATATCAGGAAGTTGTCGATGTCTGCATACTGGGTGGGAGGCTCTGTGCGGATGGGCGGGACGTCCAATGGGTGTGTCTTGGTGTGATGGACGTCTGCGTAAATCAGGACCTTCCAAGACAAATAGGTAGATATTACTATTTTTAGTGCAAAAATCACGACGTCGCATTTGTCAAATTAGATTATTTGACAAATAATTGTATACACATTTGTAATTTGACAGAAATGTAACCCAATTGCATATTTGTTTTGATAACTTGAACGATTGTAATATTGGTTTAATTAACATACTTCCTTAGAAATGGTGGCGGCTGGTTGTTGGTTGCTGAGAGTCGGCATATCGCATTGCTCCACCGGGGGACCAGGAAGGACAACAGTCCCCACTGCCCTGTTGCCTGAAACAAACAAAAAAGCCAGGCAAAAACTAAAATGGAACATCAGTTTTGAAAACCAAAAAATCCAAAGTCGTTGAAAAAGGTTGAAGAAGTGTGGCATGTAAAAACTCTTCCTTGAAAACACATACGATTTTTGATTATGTTTCCGGATGCACCACTTGAAAACAGTGTTGGTCGTATATCAATAAAGTAGAGGTAGATCGGATATTAACTCGACGTTTCGATGTGTACACTTACCGAAACGCGGAGTTAACGAATCACTTTATATCGGATAACTCTTTGAATCAATTACCAGGATTATAGCGTCGGAAGTTCCTTGTTGCTTGAAAGCCACTGCTAGAGGGCGGTGTTGCAATCGGAGGCGACTGGCCACTCGGAAGGAATGGATTTTCTTCGTAGATATTTCCCGCATCTTGTAATAAATTTACCAAAATCAAGAAACAGGCATCTCTTAAAATGGCAATATTGTTTTAAAGGTAGAATGATTATTAGACTTCGATCACTGTTGGAAAGGATATAATGCGTAAGGAGGCCTTATTAGACCCATTCAATTGAATCAGTTTCGTTTTATTTTGTATTAAAAAAGAAACTAATTTGAGACTTTAGTTCATTAAAGAAGTTGCATCCTGTCACAGTGAAACAGAACGTCAAGCAAAGAGCGAATCGTCATTCTTTACTTATTGGACATGATCATTATCATTGTTCGATGCGCGTACGGTAGCATTCCAGCGGACCTGTCCCTTAAATATTTCTAACTTCTGCTTAGTTAAGTTTTGAATACAAAGATCCCAATCCTGGCACTTAGGCATTAAGCTTAGTTTACCTGATGGTCCAACGACTGTGTTCAAGACAGGACTCACAGACGCCGTGGGCCTGTCGGTTCCAGTCCGTGTGTAGTGAACTACAGGCCTGCAAAAAGCATGTTAGCAAAATATCGTTATAAAATAAAGCTTTCAGATTTTTGATTTTGGGGTGCTTATCACATGTCACATAATGTCCATAATGTCCAACTCAAAATCATGAGTTTTCACAGGACAACAGAATAGGGCGATTTTTACTGAGAGCATGTCTTTTTAAAATTTATTGAAAGACCTATCATCAATGAGGACACTTTGTGTAAAGTGTATTGTCAAATAGTACATGGCAGTTTTATTACAAGCATGAGTATTGCACCGGTTTGTGCGACATTATCAGTCACGCCATGACAAATTACTGGCTGTAGAAGGCATAGAGACAGTATTCGAATGGCTTACTTAGAAAGAATTGTCTGAAACATCTATAAGTTGTCATTTGTGAATTTATTCCGGTATGCACTGTTTCAAAGCGTGCTGTGATAATGCTCGTATATATGAACATGCATGCAGGTTTGAAAAATATCTTCAGTTAATGACGAACATTAAAATGAGTTTTAATATCCTGGAAGACCTATCGTGTATATAAGTGCAAAAAGAAACTGAGCCGTATTAGTAATTCAAATAAATCATAGTCAAAGCAAAACCCCTTTGAATATCAATATTTAAAATACATTTTACTCACTGGTTTCCATCGGAGGGAACGTTATCTGTAGATAAAAGTTAGGACAAAACCAAACCAAAAACAAACGTTTCAATTGGTTTCTGTTATTATTACTTTATTTGTTTACCTCGATTCATTGCGAAAGTGCACTGTGAACACTTTCGATTTTCCGATTTTACACTTTAACCCACACAAATTGAAACTTATAACAAGTCAAAATGACCTCCATATCCGATTCATTAAGCGGCCAGCATAATGTCTATACATGATAAATCAGTTTCCTGGTGTAACGAATTTAAATGACCTTTACATTCGAAACGCAAATATGATTGCAGCGTTTTCTGGACATTAAAAATACTGTTCTGATTATCTGTATTCCTTACCTTATTATTTCAACAAATAATTATTTTACAATTACTGGCAAACATCAAGACAAATATTTGAAGATTGCTTCATGGGCTGAAATAACAGGCACATTGCACTTAATGCAACTGATTGTGACGTCTTCCCTAATCTAGGATCGAACCTCATAATTACCTATGGATGTAAACCAGCCTTTTCATATAAAAGCACGTGTTAACTTTAGACCTTTTCAGTGATGTGGCGTCCCGAATAATTGCCAGTGTGGCAGAAAAGTCTACATTTCCACTGTTAGTTTGTATGCTATCAAGGAACACTTGAGGTTCCTAAGCGGGTCTGTTGTACCAGATTGATAACGCAAAGTATGCATAAATCCAAAGGCATTGCATATCAACATATTATTACGGGTGCATAGCTATGTTCCCCAATATCGATGTACCCCAATTAATATCGATGTACCCCAATTAATATCGATGTTCCCTAAAAGCCTCACCTTAACCCTAACCCCATAACCCTACATAATCCGAAGGATTTCGGGAACATCAGTATTTGGGAAATCGGTATTGGGAACATCGGGTAGACCCCATCAGTACCAAAGCCAGTGTTTACATATACAGTAAACGGGGTTTGCAAACAAACTTACTCTTTCGGCGTTTCCAGAAGACAATCGCCGCTACAAGAACAAGCAGAAGTGCAGCCGCGATACCGACTGCAACGAAGATCAAAGGCATCTGACTCTGCATGGAGGGGTCTGCATATGAAATGTAAAGATGCGGTTAAATAAATCTTGATAGATTTCAAATCTCTCTGTCGTTGTATATTATCTACAAAGGATAATGGAACAATCGAGGAGATCAAAGTGTGGCACATCATAATTACTATGACCACTTTTCTTGGTCGTTTATAAATCCAACTTATTGGAAATGTCTGTAAGTTTCGTTTGTCGTAATTTGTGCCGGACAAGCTGCTTTAAAGGCAACGACAAATCTGTCGGAACACAAAATGGTCATTACTTTCCTGATAGACCTGATACTGTCCTGATACACAATATTGGTAAATTCGAATATTGTGTTTGTTTTAATAATTGGGATTCAAAGAGGCAAGATGTCATGAGTAAATGCAAACGAAGTCATCCTATAAATATTCATATTTCTTAGCTTGCGTTTTTTTCTTGAAGCTTACTGAAAAAGAAACTAGTATGTATTATAAGATGATATCGCTGTGCTTTAGATACCCGGAAACACTTCCTGGAAATGGGGTTGACGTCTACGTGGCACAAAATGAATGCAAAGTAAAAGCAACCAATAACGTACAGAAAGAATTGCATATGTGGGCCTTCAATGTCTATAAACACGCTTTAAAACAACCAATAGCTGTCTACGGTTCCTAAAAAATAAATATTAACAAATCAAACATGACCATTAACATTTTGACTCCTAATCCCAATGAAAGTGGTGTTTGCAGTTTGTCTATATACATCGATTTCATTATTTTCAGCAGCACGAAGCTATACTCTACCTGTTATAGATAAATCGAAACACCATTGAAGATAAGAGCTAACAACACCCAAAAAAATACTCCAATGTTTTCATGCAACATCTACTTTTACTAAACCTTGCAAGTTAAGCTGGAACCTTCTGCCTAAACGGCTAATTTGATTGGTCAATCAGAGTTCTAACCTTTTGTGAAATTTACTTAATTGACCGCGATTATATCCCAAGTTGATAAAGTTGTCCGACTGTAATGATTGTAAAGCGTGAGTCGCAAATCAAGTTGAAAAATAAACTCACTCGGTGTGTTAATTGATGATCCGGAATCTCTGTTGTCGGTTTGGGATGGCTCTGTAGTTTCAAAAATCCCCCCTTTCATCTTTAAAACGCCAATCAGATTCATAATAAAATGTCAAAGAAAATCACATACGCTAAAATACTGAGAAAACTAATATCTAATTTCAATGTTGCAGGTGACAATACAGTCACAATTGCAATTCAGACTTAAACCAAAAGAATTCTTTTTTAATCCGACCTTTCGTAATAGCTTTGGAATTCCTACAAAGTAACGACATGGTAGCAACGCATTCATTCAAAATCCAGAGGATCAGTTTCACATCACCTGGATGGAAAAAGTGCATAATGCGTACGCCTAACATGTGCGTAACGGAGCATATGCACGAGGCCAATAGCGGCTGTGTTTGCGTCCGTTAACATGTAATCTTTAACAAAGTCGTTCTAACAGCGATGCCTCCGTCCAAACCATCGTTATTGTAAGTATATTGTTTTAACATAACAGCATAATACCAGACAACTACGATTTCACAGGATGCTTGATGCTTTATTAAAGGCTATTCGATAACAATTTGGCAGTTACGTTTTCGAATGTTTGCAAAACATATCAATATGTATTTATTTCAGAATAAAATGGCATGTTTTGTCCCCTCCTACAGTATTTTGTTTTATCCAACAAGCCAGGAACAGCGTCGGGTGAAAAAGAAGAAATGACACAAAGACAAAAAACTCTACCTGTTTCTTGATGTTGGCTGAGCAACATAATATTCGTGACCACCTTTCCTCCTGCCCCAGTTGCCGTGCATGTTAGATTCCTCTGCTGACCAGGCTGAAACGACGGCACGGTGAACGTGCTGCTTGTGTTGTACAATCTCGTCCCAACTACCCTCGTCTCTCCGCTTGTGTTCTTCTCAGCGAGTTTCCAGGTGATTTTTGCCGGGGGTTTGGTGTCTGTGGCCAGGCAGGTGAAGTTGTGGTCGGTGCCTGGTCCGATGTGCACGTCTCCACTGTAACCTTTGCCGGTAGTGGCGTTAATGATGTGCACATATTTGGGTGGCACTGCAGAGAAGCATTACATTTTGCATCAAGACAGGACAAGCAAGAACGACAATTATGAAAGAACTTTACTAGAAAATCAGCATTTATCAGCACTCCCCAAACAGTGGTTACTTCAGTTTGACATTCGAGTCTTCTTGTTTGTTGTGTTCGTTGTTCATGGTTGGAAAAGGACCGGGACCTGCCTGACCCACGATAACAGTCTTGCCCATACATCATGTGAAGTGACAGCGTCTAAACAGTGAAGTTGTTCTGAGAACGCCCGGCAGGGTAAATTCAACGTTAAGGCCAGTATGCTCCGTAGAGTATTTACCTCCTATGTTCTTGCTACATTTAATAAGAAACAGAGATACCGGTCAGATTTTGGAACACACAGATCAGACGTCCATTTAACGCCTCCTTCGAGAACCACTGCTGTGTTGAAAAAAAGATAATTTGCATGGCAATACATGGAAAGCCTCGTAGGCCTATCGACTTTTTGGACGACTAATGTAGCTAAGAAGGCGGAAACGGGGAAGGGGGACCCTCATAAATCTGTTGCACGCGTTTACATTGGAGGCACGTTTTTGGTGGCACGCGTGCACATCGTCAAGTTTTAAACACATTTTAATTCTATGTGCCGATGACGTCACACAATGCGTCGCTTTGCTCACGAAATGAAAAAAAACCCTCCAAATTGGACAAAAATTTATCATTAGTCATTCGAAGACATTTTCGACCACTTCGCAGTAACAACTATCGAACATTTTTCTCTTTTTCGGTTGCTTATGATTTAGTCTTCCCTTAATAATAGTTATTTCAAAAAATATCTTTTAATAACATCAAGTACACAAAGAACATTTCGCGTCCCGCTTTTTTGATCTTGAAAAAGGAAGGAAGAGGCCATTTTTTCCCTCCAAAATTGCCGTACGACCGGGCTATTTGTCAAGATGGCCGCCGGCTATTTTTTGTTTAATGGCCGCCACTTGGACTTAGAAAATGACATAACAGCTTTATATGGGCTAGATGCAACAAACTAAGAGGCCAAAATGATGTCACTGTTTAAAATTTATATTTTTTTTTTAACTAGGTATCCTCCCAAAAGGAAGCAGGCGAGGGTGCGAAAAATAGTTTTGTTTTTTGGGCCTAAACATGTTATTGCACAGGCGGGAACGTTTCCTACATCCTCGGTCCCAAAATGCCTGCACGTCGAATCCAATTACAGACTTAAACAATCAGAAATCGGAATGAGGCCTGCCACCAAAATTGGACGGAGCACCATGAACGGCTAAGATATACGGCCAGTGTTGGCAAGCGTGGTCGGCGGACCAGCATACACCTTGGAAAGAAAAAGTTTTTGTTTTATCCTGAAAAAAAAACACCCTGTGGTGTTTAATGCAATGTCCTTTTAGAACTGCTTGTTTTCTTATGTTTTAGATTGGGATCATTGTTTGTGGTATTTGTTATACTTATGTGCAAAACAAAATGTGTATGTGTAATCCAACATGACGGTTGCCAATGATTAACTTATCCATGAAAGACCAGTTGTTTCAATTAAAACAGTTAGATCCAGTTTGAACTTACCATTAACAATCAAGGTTGAGTTTGTCCACACCGTCGTAGCCGAATATTGAGCTTCGCATCTGTAGCGCCCCTCGTCAGTTAACTCGAGATCGTTAATCGTCAAGTTGCAACCGTGGTTGTCATGGTGATAGTCATACTTCCCTGTCTTAGTGGTGCCCTCTTCTGTGCACACATCGTGCAAGGGTTTGTTTCCAAGCAACCACTTGAAGGTAATATTCGGAAAGCCGAATGGAACACGTTTGACGAAGCATTCCAAGGCGATACCTCCTCCTATTATCCCGTTGAACATTGACGTCGTCTCAGTAATTCCGATTCCTGCACATAGGAATATCAAGAATAAATGAGAAATAGTTATGTTTTGCAAGCTTTAACGATAAATGAACCGACACACGGCCATACAAAAAAATGGGGTGGATTCTACCTCCTTCTAATTTCGAAAAAGCAGTATCCTCTTTGTTTAAATTTTGGATATTCGGGGAGACCAACCAGCTAGTCGGCAGTGCTAACTCGAAAATGCGGGGAAGGGTGGGCACATGGACCGCATTTGACGCTAGGGGCAAACTTTATCCCTATTTCCGATCTGTCTTTTGTTCATATTCCACAATTCAATGGAGGGAATGCATGTAGCACCTATTAAAAGGGTCTAACACTGCTATGTTCGTTTATTTTAAAAGGAAATTGACGGAAGGGACTTTTGTCATATTAATGTGCTCCTGATAAAAACATGTTCCTCTATTCAGCCTTTTTATCATTTTTTTTTATCTCAACCGTAAGAATAACGTTAACCCTGTTGCAGGGAATAACTCCCTGTAGAGAATTACTAGATTGCTTGCCGATCAGCCGTCACATTTGAAACCTTCAGGCCACAAGAACTAACTCCCGTAACTTATGTAAACAAATAAAAACAATGATTCATTATGTTTTCCCATAAGCATGAAAATATATTAGAAATAATTACCATTAAACAGAATGAGTTCTATTTCAGATGTGGTTGTTCCTCCTAGGTGTAACGCTTCACAGTGGAACTTTGTGCCATTCAAGGACCCAGGAACATGAGGGATCGTCAAAGCCCCGCTTGTCTTGTTAAATACAGGCGTATACCCCTCAATGGTCGCTGTAGATGTACATGTGATAATGGCTGATCCATTTACAATCCATTCGAATGAGACAACTATGCCACTGCATGGTGGAGTCACCGCCCAGTCGAGTGCTTTGCATTCCAGCTCCACATCTTCTCCCTCCACGGCTTTCAAACTCGTCTCTATGAAAACACATTACAAAAAATCCCAAATTAGAACAAAATACCCTCATTTTGAATGTTCATCGTGAATTTTGAAACTGATGATCCTCTTGGAAATTGTGGGCCTTTCTGTGGGAATAACCGTCAACCCAACAAGAAAGAGCATTACAGTGTTTTTGGTTTCTTCTAAACATCGTTGACATAAATGACTTACCGCAAGAAAGGTGACATACGGCACCAATCACGCAGATACAAATCATCCCGTATAACGGATTCATTTTTGAATTCAGTCGTCTGTCAGGCCCCAAATAAGTGAAGCAAACCCAACGCGTTGCAGCGATCAGAAAGAAGTGTTATGTAGTTATCACGTATTATTTTGACCATCTTATATAGGGTCAAGTGACTCTGGGCAGGTATTACAATAATGATTGCCTATCCAGTGTTCGGTGCGTATATCAAGTAACGGACACCAAAAGCTTGATCAGTTTACCAGGATTGAAAGTGTAATGTTTATTTTCAGAAGGGCGGAGGGCGTCTACCGTTTTGCTGGTTAGGGGTTAGACGTTGTGTTGCGACTTTAATATTTCAATAGCGCCACCATGCGAACCAATGCAGCGAGCCGACATAGCAACCGCGGGAATCGGAAGGCGTTGGGCTGGTTACGGATGGTAAGCAAGCTTATTTCCTGTTTAAACCCAGTTGTCATGTTTATTGTTAACTATAAAGCCTGTGATTTTCCCAGTTATTGATCACTAGTTAATGATTGCACTGTTTGAATCTACATATGATAAGATTTCAATTGTTTGGGATGGGCGAAAATAGGCCACGCCACACGAGGTGTCGGAAATAGGCTCCTATTCGTCAAGTTTATTACCATGATGATTTAGATGTTGAATAGTTTACCCTCAATTTATGATTGCCCTTATTGTATTTTCCAGAACGATCTCAGCCATTATCAGTCTCTCCACCGGGCTAACTTTCCCCACTTGTTATCGAATGAGGATGATGGGACATTTGAAATAAAACAGGGTTCCCGCCTGCCCAGCCAGTGCTCACAGAACACACAACTTAAGGACTCCCCTTGTGTCTTTATTTTTTCTTTTTACGTTGCATGGTTTGATTCGCGAAAACCCGCCGCCAACATATCTGCCGCCGCGAGAGGGCGCTATGACACCAGCAAATATTGCCAACGGACTTGTCAGTAGCAGAGTCTAGGGTTGCAAACCAGTAAATAAACTGTCAGAGACCCCAATAACCCGCTGAGCAGCGAAGTGGCGATAAAACTCTCCACATTTTCCAAATATCTTCATATTGTTTTTTTCAATGGGCCATTTACGCCAAGCTTCCATGTAAACCTCACCCCAACTATACACCAAAAGCCTGTAGACTCCCATTGGCCAGACCCTACCCATCCCATAATTGTTTTTTTTTAATAATTAATTGACTAAAAAGAAATAATCCTGCGCAGTGTCTTATTTGATTAATTGATGTATGGGTCATTTTTACTAAATATAATAAGTCCTGAAAAAGTGTTTTATTTAACTAATTTCTGAAACGATTTGTAATGCAAAAAAAAATATTAGTTATGCAAGAAAATCAATTAGTAGTGCCGGAAAATCAATTAGTTATGCTAGAAATTCGATTAGTAATGCAAGAAATATAATTAGTTATGCAAGAAAAGTTATTAGTCATTAATTTGTCATGCATTCACGGTGCCTCACAGTGTACTAGCTTTATTTTCGTGTTGTGTTTTTTCGTCATCATCGTCGCTTACCCCAACATTTTCCTAAAATTAACTTATAAGTCAAATCTACAACATTTGGGTTCGTTTAAATATCACTATAGTAGTTGGGCGAGTCTAAAGAACAATGCACGGTAAATACACAATTGCATTTAGTACAGAGTTTACTCCAGTGCGTAGCCAAAGAATACTTGTGTGATCGTGTATACTTTAAATAGCGGTCTGTTTAAGCCTATCCCTTACCATTCTTTAGAGCACATTTCAATACATTTTCAATCGAGTCTAGGTATAGGCTTTTATACTGGCTAGTAAAATCACAGTGCTTCAGACTACATTGCTCCTCTGCAAATATTAAGCATTATTTTGATTATGCTTACCTATAATCGAATTATTGAATTTGTGACGTAAAAAAAATACTTCGTCAAATCTGATTTACATGACTATGCAGATTAGTCATTTGACGTTTGGAGTATTAGACTGTCAATGAAATTAGTCTTTCACTGATTTTATTATGTCCAGCAATTAATATGATTCGTATTGCATGGACTAAGATTTGTCATGCCCCTGAAATAATTCGTCATGCCCCTAAAATACATCGTTATCTGACTAATCACTTGCATTACTAATTATTTTTCCGGTATTTGACGACTTTTTCACAGCGACTGACTAAACAAAGTTTTCAGTGATGTTTCCATATTGTTTTCTTTTCTAATTTGTGGATTTGGAGAATTTTTTTTAAAGGGGAAATAACTCTGAATTCTATCAGGTTCAAATTTGTTTTTCTTTCTCACATTGTTAGGAAAGTAAAGTTAAAAAACCTCATAGCGCACACCCCATTCGCTTATGTCGTTCGGGGAAAAAAATTCGCCGGGGGGGGGGGGGGGCGCGAATTATTTTTTCCCAAACGACATCCTACAATATTAAAAGAGGACGCTCTCTCTTTGCGTTATGCTTATTCATGATGTCCAGGACTTTAGAGAATAAAGTTATAACAATGAATAATGGTGTTTAAAATAATCACTGGTTGTAATGGATATAATAATGGACTGGTTGAATGTAGTCCTCACTTCAAATCAGGTGATCCGAGTAAGAACCCCATTGAGCGTTTTCCACGTCTTGTCATTTTACCTTTAAGTAACTAATAACCTCCGGGGAGGGGGGGCAAATCATTTTTTTCCCCAGAATTCCTCAACTTTTCCATTATATTCACAATTTATCATTTTTCCGAGCGTGAGCAGGGGAGCATTTGACCTAACCCCCCCATAAAATTAACAACAATATAGCTTGGCACCTCTTCTTCCTTTTTTTGTCTTTTCCCTTTTTCCTTTTTTTTCGTTTCCCGGGGCGGGCTAAGCGCCCCCCTTGCCCCCCCCCCCCCACCGCAACGCCCATGTAGCTTTGTGATCATTTCCTGTTATTTAACAAGGCAATTGTTAAATCCATGAAGCTGCAGAATGATTTACATATGGAAAATAATTTGCATGTGACTCCTCCGTTCCTGTTAACATTAAAAAAAAACTTGGCAGGTGCGAGTCGAAAGTTGACCCCAAAATCGTCATCAAACGACGCCCTCTGAAGCCGAAGCTCCGCGCAACCGAACTTTTGCTATTATTTCGAACACTGAGGGCGTTGTCTTTTGCGCAGGCTGTAGCGGCCGGCCGTGCATGCTCTTTAAAATATATATTTCATTGCAACGAATGTTCAATTTGTGTTATAGCTTGAAGTATTTTTAAAACCCATTTTATAGCGTCTGCAACCAGGTGGTTCCCAAACAAACCGTGTCGAGCATTGCCCCTAATGTTTCCTAATGAAAACTACAAGGGAATAGTCTAGAATCTTATTTTTACAATTTATAGTTGTTTGGTTTCAACTGTCGCACTTATCGCTTGTAAACGGCGAGTTACAATGTCAACACAGCTGCAAGTACACCGCTATTCTGTCAATAATGGTTGGGTTGTATGTTATTGTAGCGTGTAGGGGGGGAGGATGGCGACTATCAACCTAACAAAAAAAAATCCTTACAAACTCACAGACATTAATTAAGAAAATATAAGTTGAACACATTTGATGGAACCTCCCTTCTGATTTTTATTTAATTCGTTACTAAACACACATTGGAATTTCACAAAGTATGAACATTCCTTTCAATTTAGCAAACACGTTTTACATAATATAAAAAAAGTGTTTCAATAAATTAAATTAAATAAAATCTCAAATTAGAAGAGTGAAACTCCTGGCTTCTTAATTTCTCGAGAAATTTAATAAATACATATCACAAATAAAATTATACGCCGGCAAAATTAAAGCAACACCAAATTTTAGTTTTTATTTAAACACTTAACAATTTGAAGGTGTGCGACCAACCGAGACAGAAAAATACAGATATTTCACAAATAATGCAAACATTTTACTCGTCTGATTAAACAAACACCCATCTGCTGGAAGAACCAAACATGAGGGGAATAAATCCCATTGTAACAGAAGATCTGAGCACCCAATATTCCCATACCACGCCCAAATTGATTTGCATAAACCAAAGAATTTGCCTTATGAGGAATGCATAAACAAAAATACAAATTCCACGCTTGCCAAAAAGAAATGTTCCAGGAGAATTGCCCAGACACGTCAGAAAATCTCATAAAATTAACAGCCAGATTGGCTATCCATATACAATTTTAAGTGAGTGCATGTGCACTCACTTAAAATTGTTAAAAAGTGACCGGTTCTATCTTGCCAGCAAAACCTGAAAATATCAGCCATCCATTTTCAATCCCCCTAAAGCCATTGTCAAGGAGTTGCAAAACACCTTTAGCGACTTCAAAATTTTTGTCCCAAACTTAATTAAAATTCAAGGAAATAAAACCGGGCAAACATGGCCGCCATGTCACGCTGACACTCCCAGGCCCTATCACAGCCCAAGGAATATCCGTCAGAAATAAAATTATAATTCTCAAAAAATATACCTTAAATATGGCTACAAAAACACTTTTGCAATTCCTTAGCACATGTAAATAAAGAGGATAATTTAAGACGAGGCAGCTCACCAAAAATAAACAACAACATTTTTAAGACCCAACAGAAAAGAAAACATGCTTGAGTCGAGGTGGTTCACAACAAAAGCTACATGATGTACAACATACGAAGCCAAGCGAGGCCAGCACCACGTTACTGTATTTTAAACGGCGCCCTCTTGTGATGATAAAACAGAATGTGTTACATTATTAACAGACATCTCTCATTAACAAGACAAAGTCATTATTGTTTATGCCTTACATTCAGCTAAAGAGCGAATTATAACAGAATTTGTGTACACGCATTAGTAAAGTCTATATCTACAATGCAGTCGACAGCGTTATATTCTTTTATGTCTTTCTTGAATAAATTTCTTATTATATTACACTGATTTCATGGACTGTTTATGGAAAAAAATCATCTGGAACTAGTGTGATTACATCAAAATACAAATAATTTGAATCAAAATTCAAATGTTGGCTACTTATTGATCTTCAACATTGCTGTGGCCGAGTTGATGATGATGATCATGATGATGAACATTGACAAAGTTTTCAATTTTAATGTATACTATAACATATAAAAAGCCTTTCAACTTTACTCCCTATTGTGTTGTTGGACTGAAACCGAATTTAACCCTATAAACGTAAACAACCACTACGTTTAAATTTTCGTTTAGAGATACAACCGTTTGAGATATAAGAAACATTTATTTACAGATTACACGCAATATGGAGTAAATGTTAATCCATTATAGGACCGCAAGTTTACGGTAATTAAGTTTCTTTCGATTATTTTCTTTCTTGACGACTACGGTTTCATTTATTCGAACAGCCGATTTGTTTTCGAACGCTGATTTTCAAGTACATGACGTAAGGATTATTCAACGACAAAAAGCAAGCGTTCTTGAGATTCTGATCCTCGAAAGCAAACAGGTTTTTTTTAGCTAAAGCGTGTTCACCACGCCTGTCATCCACTTGTACCTTTCAATTGAACATGCCCGTCTTTTTTATTTTTTTTATTTCAAGCGTGGAAATCTACGGCTGGAAAAAGTATTTTTTTGTCAAAGGTACTGCATACCTTTCCTCACAAGTGTTTATATTTTGTTACTTTCTTCTTCATTTTTACCACAGTGAAGATGTGAATTTGTCATAAGAATAAAGCTATTTTCCTTAGACATTAGAAAGCTCTTTCTTTTCTTCAAAATTTACAAGCGAAAGTGACCTTTTTTTTTATTTTTACCACAAAAAAGATGTGTATTTGTTTAGAATAAAGTTGTTTCCACCTGACATTAGAAAGCTCTTCTTTTCTTACAAAATATACAAGCAAAAGTGAAGATTGTTGTTAAATATTCGTCTGACTGTATACGAGTCTTATTGGGCTGCTCATCCAGCGATCCTCAAACTGATCATTTCGGTTATTCACGCACACTCGTTAAGTCTAGATCTGCCAATCCCGTACCAGATGAGGGATCGGGTTACCCCGGAGGGGGCGGGGCGGAGCCCTCTCTTCTATGCCCTCTTCTTGCAAACTATCTAGAATCAGCCCCTCAGTACCCAAGCTTTGGGCCTCGCCTCTGAGAAGAGGCGGGGTCTCGACAGGAGTTGATAACAGGAAGTTGTCGATGTCTGCATACTGGGTGGGAAGCGCCGTGCGGATGGGCGGGACGTCCAATGGGCGTGCCTTGGTGTGATGGACGTCTGCGTAAATGAGGACCTGCCAGGACAAATAGGTAGAAATGACTGCGTTTAATGCTAATATCACGACTGCGCATTTGAAAAATTGGATTATTTGACAAAAAAATGTATGCACATTTTTCATTTTGACGGAAATGTATTAAACCATTATGCATATTTGTTTTGATAACTTGAAAGAATGTATTAGTTTTAATTTACATCCTTCTTAGAAATGGTGGCGGCTGGTTGTTGGTTGCTGGTAGTCGCCGTATCGCTTTGCGCCGGCGGGCCAGGGAGGACAACAGTCTCCACTGCCATATTGCCTGAAAAAAAAGCAAGGCAAAAAAAAACAAACATCAGTTTGAACATCAGTTTGGAAACCAGAACATCCAAACTCGTTGAAATAGGTTGAAGAAGTGAGGCATGTCCAAAAATATATCCTGCAAAACACATACCAATTTTAATGACGTTTCCGGATGGACACATGAAGTGTTGGTCGCATATCACTAAGTAGAGGTTGATCGGACATGAACATGTTTTAGCTCAACGCTTCGGTGTATAAACTAACCGCAGAGTGGACTTAATCATTGACTTTATTGAGTAACTCTATTAACTGATTACCGGAATTGTAACGTCGGAAGTTCCTTGTTGCTTGAATGCCACTGCTAGAGGGCGCTGTCGTAGCAGGAGGCGAATGGCTACTCGGAAGGTACGTATTTTCCTCGTAGATATTTTCCGCAACTTGTAATAAAATAAAGTACAAAGTTCTGTGAGTGGCATCTCTTAAAATTACCTTTTTTTAAAGGCCGTATGACCAAATATTCTTCACTCTTGAATCCTCATTGTACCAATCAAATTGAAGCAACTTGATTTAATTTTGTATTAAAAATAAATAATTTGATGTTGTATACAAGCAAACTTGTTTCCTGTCACATCAAAACATAATTTCGATCAAAGATCGAATCGTCATTCTTTATTGATTGCAACACAATCGTTATCATTGTTGATGCGTGTTAGGTGTCATTTCAGAGATTTGTCCCTTTAGTCTTTCTTATTTCCGTTTTAGTTTTGAATTCGAAGATCCCACCCTGTAGCATGAACAGCTTCGGCATTCAGGCACTTAGCTTAGTTTACCTGATGGTCCTACGACTGTGTTCAAGACAGGACTCGCAGACGCCGTGGGCCTGTCGGTTCCAGTCCGTGTGTAGTGAACTGCAGGCCTGTAATAGCATGTTAGGAAAATATCGGTATAAAATATTCAGAGGCATATCATTGATGTTATTATGATATGTTGCTTTTGTTCACCGCCTAAATCCTGCATTCTTGCATAGGACAGCTTCTTATATATCTTTAACATAATAAGGGTACTAATTTTACTGTCTTTACCATTTACATTTTTTTTCGTTTTTCGTTTATTGATATTTATGTCAGACTTATTCTGGATTTTATTCTCAAATCTATTGTCTAAATCTGAACTTTTGTCTATGTCTTTTTTTTAAATAAATATATACTAACCGTCGTGAGTACTTTAAAAAAAAATAAACTCACAAGATCTGTCTTTTTGTAGGGCCGCCCTTTGACTATTAGCCCCCTGGGCTAATAGTCTTTTCAAGCAGTTTTAGTGCAATTATCTTACAACAATGAGGTTTGCGCCAGATTTCATGAGATCATCGATGTTTGGTGGAGACTAAATGGTTCTGGGGGAACATACAGGCACATTAATTTCACTGTTTCCTTCGGCTTTAAGGAAGTAGTCGTTTGCAACATTGTGTCATCGGTAAGACCTGATATTTGGATTTATTCCAGCACGGAACGTTTCAAATGTGCTGCGATAAAGCTTCTATAAAACGTGGGATCAGAACGTGCATACAGGTTGGATAATATCTACCGAAATAATAATCATTGAAATTATTTTTCATAGACCTCTCATGTAAGTGCAAAAAGAAACTGAACTGCAGTACTAATTTACAACAACTAAATCATTGTCAAAGCAGAACCCAGCAGTATTTATACTATATTTGACTCACTGGTTTCCATCGGGGGGAATGTTATCTGTAGATAAGAATAAAAAGAAATACAATCAAACCAAAACAGAAGTCTATGGTTTCTGTTATTTTTACCTTCATTTATCACCTGTAGTCATTTCAAAAGTGGGGTTTGAACTTTCGTTTTTCCTCCAATTTATACTTTAACCCACATAAAAAGAAACTCGTTACAAACTAAAATCACCTCCATATTCGATCTCTTAAGCTGTCACCACGAGGCCTATACAGGATAAATTTGTTTCCCGATGTAAATAAATCATATTGAACTGAATGCGAAACGCAAATATGCATTCTAAACAATCAACAATACTGTTATATATACTAGTTTTAATCTCGACGAATAAATGTTTCACTATTTATTAGCATACCGCATTAACTAACAGGTACAACACACTCACTGCAACCGATCTTGATGTTTGCCCTTATCTAGGATCGAAGCTCACCGTACCCATACTGATCTTTAACCGACCATGTAGTGTAAAAGCACATGTGAGTTTCTGATTACTCTTCATTGAAAAAGTATGTTAATATGTGGCGTCCCCAGTATTCGTCGCTAAGTGACAGAAAAAGCATTGTAAAAAAAGTCATGTGTGGATTCATACACTATAAAAGAAAACTTTAGGTTCCTACGTAGGTCAATGTGTCAGATTGGTGACACAATTCCCTGTTGTTGCACGTTTATGCAAAGAGTTGAACATCAACATAACTGCGGCAGTTTTCAGCAGCTACGGTGCAATAGATATAGAGCAGCAGAGCGGCACATCAGCAGTATTATCAGTATATACCCTGCGCAATTTTCGACAGAGGGACACCCGTCACCTATTATGCACACTACAACGCATATCAAAATAATTCCTGGGATCCTGAGAACACAAATTGACCAACACAAAAGAGAAGAGGGCCCTCTGCCAGAATCTTGCCACATTGGTGTCAGTAACAACAGAGCAGCAGCTACTGGCTGGCAATATCAACGTAGTGGTTTGGTGGTATTATGCCAGTATCAAAAGTAGGGATTGCAGTAAACAGGGTTTGCAGTGAACTTACTCTTTCGGCGCCTCCAGAAGACGATGGCCGCAACAAGAATCAGCAAGAGTGCCACCGTGACACCCACCGCAATTAAGATCAACGTCAACTGACTCTGTTTTGATGGGTCTGAAAATGAATTGACAAAAAACGTGTTTAATAGTCTGATAGTCGATAATCGTTACAATGCAAAGATGCCTTTGAAAGTCCTGTCATAGTTATCAAATCACTTTAACGCCTTAAATTGAGGCAAAATTAAAATTGATAGTCCAGTTATGGCAACGTATATCCTATTTAGTATGTTCCTTTATAAAACCTTGCTTGTGTGTGTTTAGTTTGTCGTAGTTTGTGAGCAGGGTGCTCAAATGGCTTTTAGCAAATCTGTCAGAACACATTTGTTAACCTATTTTCTACCCTTATTATAAAACAATGGTTCAAGTTACGGCAGAACATCACAAAGTATATTTTAAACAGGATTTTAACCACCTACTTTCTAAAATCCAATCCCTCCTATCGATCGGCCTTCATTTTTTTTTGTGTCCGCCGGATTAAATTCTGTCGGTGCTTGTTACGAAATGAGATAACACATTGTCTCAATAATACACTGTTTCAAGTAATGGCTGGTTAACATTTTCTGAAGTTAGAGTCGATTCTCATTAATACAAACACTGTACGATCTAATATAAATCTTGGTTCTTGTCTCTTTACAGTTCGGTGCGGAAGTAGCTCGGCGTCTTTAGTGTTGGCCTACGTGACAGAAAGTGGACGCTGATTCTGGTGTGCTTTGAAATGAAAACTAGAACTGCAAGGCCGACATGGGTCGCTGCCAGCATTTTACACAGGACATCGACACGAGTAAATTGCGGACAAATGCATAATATACCATAACCTGATATATTCAGGACAATGCAGCTATATATCCCTATGCATATCAGATAAGTTATCAGATTGAACACAATTACAGTTCAGACCACTCAGGGCTTCCACCAAACATGAGTGATACTTTTCATCCATTCAATAACGTTTGTGTAAGCTACTTTCCGCCAACGGGCGTTTATACAAGGCACAGAAATTCAAAAATAAAAGATGACCATTGCTAGTGAGCATTTAGGCTAGACCCCTAGTACATTGTTGTAATAAACAAATACCACATATTTACACGAGAGAGAAAATGCTTCCTCGCTAGTTGATCTGACTACATTAGTTTATGATGAATATTATGATCTTGGTCATTCATAATAATTAAATCCTAATGTAAGACCGGTCGTCATCTGGCCAACGATTTGCTGTGGCCTTTGTAGGAGGGCCGTATTGTTTTGCACGGCTTTTGATTGGATAGGACGGGAAAAAAAAAACACTATTTCGAAGCAAAAGCCTCATTAACGACGATGGACGACAGTAATCGTATCGGTTACAAAGAAATATATTTTTTTCACTGACAGCGATTGTTCTTTTAAACCCATCGTCACCCTTCAATATTTTTTTCTTGAATGACGTCATACCATGGAATACTTGATACTATTAACTTACAATCAAATATGATATTTCCCACCAATTAAGCAATTTTGAAAGCTAATTCAACATGGGCTAGGGAAAACAAAGACAAAAACACAAAGAATCGGCAGAGAGAAAAACAAAGAAGTACCTGTTTTTCCATAGTGGCCGAGCAACAAAATAACCGTAGACACCTTTCCTCCCGCCCCAGTTGCCGTGCATGTTAGATTCCCCCGCTGACCAGGCTGAAACGACGGCACGGTAAACGTGCTGCTGGTGTTATGCAATCTCGTCCCAACTACCCTCGTCTCTCCGCTTGTGTTCTTGCCAGCGAGTGTCCAGGTGATTTCTGCCGGGGGTTTGGTGTCTGTGGCCAGGCAGGTGAAGCTCTGGTCGATGCCTGGTCCAACGTTCACGTCTCCGCTATAAACTTCGCCGGTAGTGGCGTTGATGATGTACACATCTTTGGGTGGCACTGCGGAGAAGAATTACAACTGGCATTAGGACAAGACAAACAAGAACGGCAACCGTTATGAAAGAACTTCAGTAGAAATAAATCATTCAGCAACACCCTAAAATTATAGGTACTTTAATTAAACTATCGGGTCTTCTGGTATCCAATTCACGGGCTGCATTCTACCGCCTTAGAGCCAAGTTTAAAGGCTCTAATATTTATGTCCACGAGAGCCTTACTCAGGAACGTCAGCGCCTGCTCGCCACAGCTAAGCGTCATTCGTCAACCGACAAGGCATGGACTCAAGACGGCCGGATCGAAGTACGGCGGAAAAAAGGTTCACGGGTGATTGTAGTATCCAAGGAAGATCTTCAGAAACTGTAATATTTCGATCATAACTTCCTTCGTTATATTGTAACCCTCTTACACTTGGGCGAGTTTCAAATTGTGAAATTCTTGAAGTATTGGAATTTGTAAGTTTGAATTTGTCAACGGCCCTTCATTGAAGGTCTATTGCGTTTTAATCTTGTGATTTAAACCTTGGGCCTTCATCGGTGTGATTATGTTTGCTACCCAGACACATTTTCCCGCTTAATTGTGTAAACTCATCGTTCCCTCATTCGCTTTGTTTCTTTACATTTCGACCACATACTCTTGTCTTGTCTTGTCTTGTCTTGTGTCTTGTCTGAGTGTTATCCATGTATTTCTTGTACAATGCAGAATCCTCTATTACGGGATATATTAGGTTTTTCTTATACAACTGGATGCATCGGAAGTTTACGCATTCCTGTTTTGTTGATGTAACTCATACTTGCCGTCTATCAATTGTGAGTTTTATCACATGTTATTTTCAATAGCAATTCTGTTCGAATTCAAACATCTAAACGATCTTCAGCTTGTGATTCTAGTTTCGAGTTCGAAGGGCTTAATCCTGTGATTGACCCTAACGATCCTAACCATAATCAACTTTCCTGTGATTACTTTAATGAATCTAACTTCAATACTGTTTTTAATCTCAATAATCTCTCAAACTTTTCTTTCCTACATATGAATATTAGAAGCCTCCCTAAAAACTATGATCATATGCAAAATTATTGAAAATGTCTTCATTCTGACTTCTCTGTTGTGGGTCTCTCGGAAACGTGGCTCAAAAACTCCAACATGCCGTTTAATATTTATTACATTCCCGGATACCAGCTTGAGACTAACAACAGAGTGGTCAGAGTGGGGGGTGGAGTTGCTTTGTATATTTCCTCTGACCTTCGTTATACAGTTAGACTCGATTTATCTCATTCCTTTGACTCATTTGAATCAATTTTTATTGAAGTTGAGAATTGTAACAAGAACATTATTGCAGGGGTAATTTACAGGCCACCATCATCTTCTTTTAATGATTTTATTTTGACCTTACAGGATTTCAAGAGCGTATTGTCTCTGAGAACAAGAAGTGTCTTATATCCGGAGACTTCAATATTAATTTGCTTAATGTTGATGACCACAGCCAGACCCAGGAATTCATGGATTCTATGTGTGCCCATTCATTTCTTCCTCTCATAAATAAACCCACCAGAGTTACATCGACTTCAGCCACTCTCATTGATAACATTTTTTGTAATATTCTTCCTCCTCCAAATTCAGGCATTTTAGTTTCTGATATCTCTGATCATTTTCTGATTTTCACATTATTTCCTTTTAAGTTAAAATCTCATCCCCATTCGTCGGGTTATTTTCGAAAATGTTCCGATGCTAATCGTTCTAGCCTTAAATCTGATCTGGATTCTTGTGACTGGTCTGCGGTTCTCAATGCTGATAATTCTAATGTTTCCTTTAATAATTTTATGAACATTTTTAATAATTTGTACAATAAAAATATCCCCCTCCAAAGGTATAATTCTTCCAATAGAAAATCCCAGCCTCGGTCTAAATGGATTACATCTGCCCTACTGAAGTATATTAATTATAAACATAAACTTTATCATAAGTATCTTCGTTTTCCCAATCAGCTTAATCGTCAAAAATACATCCGTTACAGGAATTCACTCACTACTATATTGCGTTCTGCAAAACAACATTATTTTAATCAGCAGTTTGAAAAAGAGAAGAACAACATTAAAAATACTTGGCACGTCATTAATACTGTGTTGAAAAATAATCCAGTATCAAAGGCACCTAGTATTAATGTCAACAACCAGTGTATTAATGATCCCCTTTTAATTGCAGAGCATTATAACGATTATTTTGTAAACATTGGTCCTAAACTTGAAAATCAAATCCCTAATTGTGATTCGAATTACAATGATTATCTTTATAATTCCAATCCCTATTCCATTTTTTTTTTTACCAGTAACTGAACATGAATTGTACACTATTGTTTGTAATTTAACTAACAAGAAAAGCTCTGGCCATGATTCGATTAATAGTACTGTTATTAAAGCTATTTTTCCTGCCATTTCTAAGCCCTTGGTTTTTATTATGAACCAATCATTAAGTTCTGGTATAGTTCCTGATTCCATGAAAATTGCCAAAGTTATTCCCGTTTTCAAGAAAGGTGATTCTAGTTTAGTTAATAATTATAGACCCATTTCTATTCTAACTTCCTTTTCAAAAATCCTTGAACGTACAATTTATATTCGTACATCTCAGTTTTTGTTGAAACACAATGTTTTATCTGATTCTCAATATGGGTTTAGGGAGAACCACTCAACCGCTCATGCTATCTTACAATTGTTAGATACAATTATCGCTGGTCAGGAACAGTCTTCACATACTTTGGGAATCTTTCTGGACCTCTCCAAGGCATTCAACACAATCAATCACGACATCCTTTTGGCTAAACTTTCTTTTTATGGAATTAGAGGAATTGCCTTGGAGTGGTTCAGGAATTATCTCACTAACCGTAAACAATTTGTTTATTTTAATGACAATCAGTCTTCTACTAAAGATCTACTATGTGGAGTTCCACAAGGATCTCTATTAGGACCTTTGCTTTTTTCAATTTACATAAATGATTTTGATAAATCCTCTAGGATCCTGTCATTTATTTTATTCGCAGATGATTCCAACTTATTTTATACTCATAGTAGTCTGACCACACTTGTTAATACGGTTAATCTAGAGCTCATTTCTGTTTCTAAATGGATCAAAGCCAACAAATTATCTCTCAACATTGATAAGACTTGTTTTATGTTATTTAGTAACACAGTTGATTCGATTCCTACTGACATATTATTTGATAATTTAACAATCAATCAAACCAATTGTATTAAATTTCTTGGTCTATTTATTGATGACAAATTGTCTTGGAATTATCATGTAAATCATATTTGTAAATTAATTTCCAGAAATGTAGGTATTTTTAGCAAATTGAAATATTTTTTCCGTCCCAAATTCTATATAGCATCTACAACGCTTTGATTTTTGCCGTATATCTCCTATGGTATTTTTGCTTGGGGCAACACAAGTAGTTGTCTTTTAAACAGAATTCTTGTTCTACAGTAAAAAAGCCTTGCGAATTATAGACCGTGTAGACTTCAGGGCTCATTCTGATCCCTTATTCTTTAATCACAATACCCTTAAAGTCACTGACATTTATTTTCTCCAGCTTGGAATGTTTATGCATCAGCTCGTTGCCCACGATTTGCCTAATTCTTTTGAACGAATGTTTAAGACTAATACCGTTATTCATCGTCATCATACTAGACAGTCTAGGGATTTCCATATCCCACACATACGTACTGCTAATGCTAAAAAGTTCATTCATTATCAGGGCCCCAAATTCTGGAACTCATTAAATCAAACTCTTAGAATTGTCAACAGTAGGCCTTTATTTAAGAAGAAGCTAAAGTCTCTGCTTATGGAAAGTTACAATAATGCTTAATAATGCTTAATTGTTAATTTTAGTTTTACTTATTATTTGCTGTGAACATATTCTTCTAATAATTTCCCATGTAGGTTCTGATTGTACTTGATTTGTTTTGTCTTGTCCTGTTTGTGTTGGTCCCTTGTATGTTTTGTGTAACTTAAACTTCATTGTGTAGTTAAGTTAAAGGTACAAATGTATTTAATATATATTTTTTTCTACACATAATGGACTTCTCCACTTGACAAGCTTGCTTTTTGGAGAAGCCCACCGCTTAATCTTATCCTGTTATCTAAATTATTGTTTAAACCGTTTCCCTTCAAAATGATTAAGTGGAAATAAATATGAATGAATGAATGAATCCATGTTTGTTAACAAAGGTTGCAAATGGGCCAGGCCTGCCTAACATATAGTTTAGCGCACATGTGATGTTGAGTGATTGCGTCTGAACAGTTCCGCGTGGTTCTGAGACCAACCGGCGGTTATTCGACGTTCCAGCCCGTATGCTATGAGTATAAACCTTTTATTCTCTTGCTACAATAGCTGAAAATTATCGATACTGGTCAGAGTTTAAGACATAATGATCAAACGTCCAACTATCGCCTCCTTCGAGAACCCTTTCTGTGTCACAGAAAGACCTTTTTTTTTAAATGGCAATCGAATTTTGTAATGCGGCGACATAGATTAGAAAGCGCAAATGTAAACACCAACAGCAAATACACAACGGGAAGACGTTTTCAAATAAAACTGCTTCAACTTACCATTAACTATCAAGGATGTATTTTTCCACACTGTCGTAGCCGAATACTGAACTTCGCATCTGTAGCGCCCCTCATCAGTCAGCTCGAGGTCGTTAATCGTCAAATTGCAACCGTGGTTGTCATAGTGATAATCATACTTCTCCGTCAGGGTGTTATTCTCATATGTGCACGCATCCTGCAAGGGTTTGTTGCCGAGCAACCACATGAACTTAATATCTGGAAAGCCGGATGGAACACTTTTGACGAAACATTCCAAGGTGATATCCTCTCCTAGTGTCCCGTTCAACACGGAAGTCGTTTTAATAATTTCTATTCCTGCACAGAGGAAAAAAAGGAACGAGGCGCAGCCATCAACAACACCCTTCAGGTGGATTGTAACTCCTTCCGAATTCTAAAAGCAGGGTCTGCTTGATTCGAATTGTAAATTAGGAGAGACCAACCAGCCGGCAGCGGGTAGAGTGGGGCAGTCGTACCATATTTGACGCTGGGGCGCTTGTTGCCTATTTTTTTTCTGATCTCTTTCTTAATGCACATTCTCTTCCTTCACCAAAACTACAGAACAATTAAGGACCCTTCAGACAAACATTCAAAGTATTATTCATGCACTCGTTATAATGATACATCCCTTGCTTTAGCACTTTTCCACATTTTGATATAAACATCTTTACTATGATTTTATGAAAACAAAGAATAAAAGTGATGCGATTAAGCGAAAATGAGCCGTTTGTCATTACTGATGTGAAGACCGCAAACTGATACAATCTTTGGTTCAACAATTATGGAAGTCGGAACACCAAGAAATGTGATGAAGTGATGTGATGAATAGTCGTATTTTGGCCTGACTCTCCAAATGAAAGTTCCTGACAAACGACTCATTTTGCCTGACCGCATCACAAATGGTTGGCTATTCAATTAATAGCCTACCGCGTCAGTTATTTTTTTTTTAAATTTTAGGGAAAAATGCATAAGAAAACGGGATTTAAACATTCGACCAGCTTCAAACAAGATTTTTTTTCTTCAAAACTCGTTTTGCGGCTGTGTGCGCAAATTGTTAGCTTTGTCAAACAGTGACAATATAACAAAAATACTTACCATTATATACGATTAGATGTATTTTAGAGCCGTTGTTTCCTGCTCGTTGTAACCATTGACAGTTGAACTTTGTGCCATTCAAGGACCCAGAAACATGTGGGATCATTAAAGCCCCACTTGTCTTGTTAAGTACAGGCGTATACCCCGCAATTGTCTCTGTAGATGTGCATGTGGCAATGGTTGATCCACTTACAAGCCATTCGTATGAAACATCTGCACCGGTGCATGGTGGTATCGCTGCCAAGTCAAGTGCTTTGCATTCCAGCTGCACATCTTCTCCCTCCACCGATGTCAAAATCGTCTCTATAAAAACATTACCAAAAGAAAAAAAATCATAAAATACGACAAGATTACCCTAATTTGTGAACGTTGATCGGGATTTACGGAGTATGGAGTTGATGGCGTTCTCGGCCATCGAGTGACGAAATTTTTTTTTGAAACTCAGTACATGCATAGAACAATTCTTCATAAACATACCCAAGAAATTTCATGACCAAAGGTCAAAGGATTTTGGAATTATGGCTAATTAATTATTCATACATGTATGTATGAATGGCAATTTTGGTCTGTGTACACGACGCATATGCGAAAATTCAGTTTTTCCGGCGCATAGCGCGGGGAAAATTTTTTTGCTGCGCGACAACCCCTCGTCCGTTTTTTATGTTTTGGGTGTCAAAAGATGTGCAAAGCTCGAGGCTAAAAAGTCATAAAAGCTCGGGTCGCGATTTTTTTTTTTAAAGGCTATTGCGGAAAAAGTCGAGGGGGGCGGATTCCGCCCCCGGCCCTTTTAGGGTTAAAGGATCCAAAAGGAGTTAAAAATCGAAATGAACTTTATTTTTTGTCAGTCAATTATTGTGGGCATTATTTGCCTTACCATATGAAAGGTGACATGCAGTACCAAACACGCAGATCCAAGTCAACGCGTATAGTAACTGAGTCATTGCTGAAAAGAGTCAGTTATCTTCAATAGTCTCCAATTCAGTAACAAAACTCCTATGCGTCGCAGTGAGGTAAAGAAGCTAAGCCAAAATATTTATTTAGAGACTTCACGTTATATTGATTTTAAGCTAGTTGAAGGCTTCTGTACATCGTAGGTTATGTTGTTATCACGTAAAATGTTGACCAAGTCAAGCAGGGTCAGGTGCATCTGTGTAGATATGAAGTGTTCAGAATAATGATTCCCTATCTAGTGTTCAGTGCGTATACCAATAGCTTCATTGGTTATGAAAACCGAAAGTTTTACCATTTTTGCCAGAACTGAAAGTGTAAGCGGGTGTTAATTTCCGGAGAGCAAACATGGGAGCTCTTTATATTTCCAAATGCCATCCAGAGTGCATTGTCAGGGCAAAGAGGTAAAATGTAAATGTTGCTGCCACGGAAAAAAATATCAATGCTCCTTAACACCAGTCACTTCAAGACGTAGCATTTCTACTTATAATGGTGCTAGTGCGTTCTCATCCTTAATTAAACAAAAACCATAAAAACGTAGACAAAACCAAAATTAACCAGGACAGTTCAATACACTAGGGGCGCTGTTTATGATGCATGCCCATCTTTATTCTATGTATAGTGCTTCGCTCGTACCCGGTACCCCCTCCCTGGCCCCTCTAACCCTCCTTGCAAGGGCGTTGGGCAGGGATGGGCTGATGAGCTTCACGAAATCTTGTGAAGGAAGTGGGGATGGTATAGTGTGTAACTTATGATGACCTTGTTATAAAGCTGCAGCTGTTTAAAGGGTGCAGACCAGTAAAGCCGTCCGAAATTGCATACGCCGGCCAAATCACGATTTGCATGCCTTCAAAATCTTGAGTACTTTAGAATATTGTGGTCCATGCACTTCAGGGTTCGTAAACGATAAGGGTGGAAGCCGTGCACAGGAACATGAGCCTGTATTTCCGTGCAATTTGTGCAGACCAGTAAAGCCGTCCGAAATTGCATACGCCGGCCAAATCACGATTTGCATGCCTTCAAAATCTTGAGTACTTTAGCATATTGTGGTCCATGCACTTCAGGGTTCGTAAACGATAAGGGTGGAAGCCGTGCACAGGAACATGAGCCTGTATTTCCGTGCAATTTGTATGAAATTGGGACCCCGAAGCGCTCTATTTTTTAATGGAGTGTAGGCACCGTTTTTCAAAATGGCGATGGGCTTCAGGACTATTTTTAAGGGGTGATCATAATTCGGATGGACATTTCTCCCCAAATCATCTACTTATATACCGCCAAAATCTGAAAAGAAAATGAAAGATGATCAAATGAGCTTAAATTTTGATGGTCTCGAACACCTTGGAGAGTAACTTGTGAGTGTTTTTCCTGACTTTCTGAAGTTGGGGCACTCATCATGGGTGAGTTTACTGAACCCATATAGTCACTTTTAAAAGCAGACACTCATGGACACTCTCGAACAGTAGGTGGCGCTCTTCATCCCTGCCGACCGACTGACGTGACACATTTTTTTCCGACAGGCCGATGTCGCCGGCCCGATTTTGCTCAGTCACGCGTCCCCGCCTAGCTCAGAAATCTGTACCTGCTTTTTAAAAAATAGAGATAATCTTTTCCGGAAAATTAAAACTACCAGGTTGTTACGAAATACCATACTAGGATGTTGGTAGCTGGCAGTCTAAAGCATCCTGTAAAATTATGGCACCTGGTGCGAAGTCATTTTCAAGACAAAATGGTACTTTTGTATGCATTTCCAAAGGTGGTCGGCCGACCACCGTTGGAAAAACCGAACTATTTTTCAACTACTGCTCAAAATTTACCATTTTTTTTTCAGTCCAAATTGTGTTTGCTTTTGGTTCGATGTTCATGAACGGGTGCAGGCCAACTAGACTGGTGCTCTTATACCTTACAATTTTTCGGCATTTTTAAAAATCTATTTCATCTTTAGTTGAGTCAAGAAACCAGACTATTTGAACATTTGTGTTTTTCTTGGTTTTTCCAGCATTTTCGAACACAAAACTTCAAAAATGTCAGTGTAACAATATTTTGATCTATTATTCTAACCCCCAAATGTAGTTCATTTCTGAAAATTACAGCAAAAGCCAACGATGTACATGTACATTCCCTTTAAAGGACTATAACATCCTGTAAGGGGCCATTCAGATTTCTCAATGTTTTTAAATTTGGATTTTTTGTCCAAATTGTTTTAACCCACCTACCCACCCCTACATTCGATTTGAAAAATGTGATTTGTTATGCAGTATCAAATATCCAAATACATGCGCTTGCATGCACACACATTCGTAAACACCAGCAGTCGTGGACCCCTCTTGTACACAAAATTCAAGCGAGGACTATCGGTCAATTGTGGAGGTATTATTTGTGTCCTTACCTTTTTGCCCTTGGTCCACCATTTCCGGTGTGTAAATACTCATGTACACCACAAACAGTACATGTACAACAAGCCCGTCTGTACTGTCGGTTTGTTTTGGGGACAAAGTTGGAAAACAAATGCACGCAAGGAGCGCTGGTGCATAGGCAAGTCAAAATATCTAGATTGTTTTTTTTTCTGGCTTCTTTATGAAAAGTGACTTGGGATTTTCAATTATTTACCTTGACCCATCCACCCACAATTTGGAATTTTTTTTTTAAACACTGACAGTCTTTTGAATGGTCCCTAACAAATAAATTTGCTGGTTTGCTTATTTGAACTGTTTCCGTCGATTTTCGGATTGAAATTTTAAGCGATTAGTACTAAATTTCTTTAAATCATATTAAATGTATTCTTCAAGGGTTCTCGTTGATTTTGTGTCCTATATCCAGACAATTATTGGAGGAAATATCAATTCAAAGCAATGTGTTTTTTTTAAGTTACTGTCTCCACAAATTGTGTTCTATTTGTGTTCACTTAAAACAGACTTATCCGCGTTGACAGATGTCTTTGCAGCGGTGACCAGTACTTGTGTAGCGCGCCCTCTTTTTGAAAAACAAACAAGCAAATGATGTTAGTAAAATGTACGGGAGTGCCCTTACACACTGTAGTTTTTTCTTTTCGTTGCAATATTTATTTTTCCTCAACGGTTTCCGTCGGTTTCGGATTTAATTTTTCGCGATTACTACACTGTAATTCTTTAAATTATATTAACTGTATTCTTCGAAGGTTTACGTTGATTTTCAAACTTTTTTGTCATATATCCCGAACAATTATTGAACGAAATTTCAATCAGTGCAATGTTTTTTTTTTTTATAGTTATCGTCTCCACAAAGTGTGTTTTATTTCTGTTCAATTAAAGCCGACTTCGTTTGGGCAGATCGTGATCCCCGTTGACAGAAGTATTTACGGTGGTGACCAGTATTTGTGTAGCGCGCCCTCTTTTGGAATAAATTGAAGTTGATAAAATGTACGAGATACGAGAATGCCCTTACGCACTATAGATTTTGTTTTTGTTTTCTATAATTTTGTTCTTCAACGGTTTCTGCCGGATTTCAAATGTATTGAAGTTAAAAAAATCATTTTTCTTCAATTAAGAGTGACTTGAATTTGGATTGATTTTTTTCGCTATTAGTACACTGTATTTCTTTAGTCCAATTTATTCTTCAAGGGTTCTTGTCGATTTTCAAAACTGTTGTGTCCTATTTCCCGAATTATTGGACAAAATTTTAATTCAGTGCAATGTGTTTTTCTTGAGTTATCGCCTTCACAAAGTGTGTTTTATCTTTGTTCACGAGTAAAGCAGTGCACTTGCACACTGTAGTTTTTGCTTTTGTTGTATTATTTTTTTTTCTTCAACGGTTTCTGTCAATTTTCAAATTACGGATGTGTCGTATATCACGACCATACCATTATTGGAGGCAATTTCAATTCAATGCAATGTTTTTGTCTTGAGTAATCGTCTCCACAAGGAGTGCTTTATTTTTGTTCAAATATAAGTGACATGAATTTAGATTGAATGTTGGCGATTAGTACATGTATTTCTTTAAATCATATTTAATTTATTCTTCAAGGTTTCTCGTCGATTTTGTGTCCTATATCCCAAATAATTATTGGACGAAATTTCAATTGAGTGCAATGTGTTTTTCTTGAGTTATCGTCTCCACAAAGTGCGTTTTTTATTTTTGTTCACTTAAAGCCGACTTTGTTTGGGCAGATCGTGATCCGCGTTGACAAATGTCTTTACAGTGGTGACCTGTATTTGTGTAGCGCGCCCTCTTTTGGAAGAAATTACACTCTGTAGTTTTGGTTTTTGTTGTATTTATTTTGTTCTTCAACGGTTTCTGTTGAATTTCAAACCGATTGTGTCATAAACAACGTCCAACTATTGGACGCAATTTAAATTCAATGAAATGTGTTTTTCTCGAGTTATCGTCTCCACAAAGATGTTTTTTTTTCGATTTTGAAATTGGATTGAATTTTTCGCGATTAATACACTGTATTTCTTTAAATCATATTGAATGTGTTTCTCAAGGGTTCTTGTCGATTTTCAAAAAGTTTGTGTCATATATCCCGAACAATTATTGGCCGAAATTACAATTCAGTGCGATGTGTTTTTTTGCGTTATCGGGGAATTGAAGAGATATGGTAATGAACCTCTGGCCCGGACTTAGGGCTCCCAATTCTGAGCATTTCGGTTGCTATTGGGCTTGAAAGTGGCGCTTTGACATGTTGTGGAGGGATCGTTTTTGAAGGTGGCTCCTATTCCGCTTTGGGGAAAATAGGGGTCGTATTCTTTGGGTGAGAATATCTCAAAAAGTCAATAGACAGCCACCAACAAATGAAAAGAAAATGAAAGATGACACATTGATCATTATTTTTCTGTGCAGCTTGAATACTTGTGAGAGTTCTAAATATTTTCAAAAGAATTTGGAAGTATGCGCATTTAGCACTAGTGCCTATGGGATTTTTTGTTTGTTTGTTTGCAGGCTTGCACCCATCGAGACCTCTATTTATGTGGCGCGCCCTCTATTGAAAAAACATTGGTGCGGATGCTGCACTGGTGAACAAAAATAACAACTCGTTTTCCGATCAATAACTCAAGAAATACAAGATGTATTAAACTGAAATTTCGTGGAATTATTTTCCACGATGAGTAACAGAGCGGTTTTGAATATAATGCGAAACAGTCCAACGATAAAAAATATATGGTTGTAACAATGCAGTGTTTTACACGCGAAAAATACACATTGATTTTCATTCCGATTGCATTTGTCGCGCTTAAAAGACTATATTGTTTCGGTCAATATTGCTTCATTGTTTGACGGTTTCTTTATGAAAGTAAATTTCGTAATGATAAACATAATGACAAATTACTACACGAAAATTCAATTGAAAACATTTGTGCTGGATAATTATCGAGACCACTATTTATGTGGCGTGCCCTCTATGAATGAACATTGGTGCGGATGCTGCACTATTGAAGAAAAATAACAACTCGTTTTCCGATCAATAACTCAAGAAATACAAGATGTATTAAAATGAAATTTCGTGGAATTATTTTCCACAATGTGTAACAGAGGGGTGTTGAATATCATGAGAAACTTATCAGATTGCACAAGCAGGCCGTGAGACGCGCAGAGAGGCGCTGGCGTAATTCCCGTCGTCACACAGACCGCTCCATCTTCATCGCAAAGAGAAACGAACTGAAACTAATGACCAGTAATGCTAAAACTGGATATACGAATGCTAAAATAACATAATGTTCCAGTGATCCCAAACGGTTGTTCCAGATGGTGAAGATTCTTCTCGGTACAGCCAAAAGCACTACATTGCCAAGTCGTGACAATGACATGGATCTAGCCAACAGATTTAGCACCTTTTTCAGTGACAAAATTCAAACAATTCGAGATTCAACTGGAGGCGCTACAACAGCATTCAACTCCAATGAGCCACCTACTTGCATCCCTGAACTTACAACATTTGAGGCTATTTCGATGGCTGATATTGTACAGATCATTGCCTTGTCTCCAAATAAGACATGTCGTCTTGATCCAGTCCCAACCTGGATTGTCAAGAAACTGCCTACGTCTTTCGCACCAGGCATCCTGAACATAGTCAACTCTTCCCTGGCAACTACCACGGTTCCAGAGGAATACAAGGTAGCACATGTAACACCTCTGCTGAAGAAAGACAGCCTTGATCCTGAACAACTGAACAATTATCGACCGGTATCAAAACGTGTTCATCTCTAAAGTCCTGGAGAGAGTTGTCCTACGGCAACTTACAAGTCACCTGGAGGACAACGGTCTTGTAGAAGACATGCAGTCTGCATACAGGAGTGGGCACAGTGTTGAGACCGCTCTCGTCAGAGTTTCAAACGACATACTTCACTCCATTGACAACCGGCAGATGGTCTTACTAGTTTTACTGGACCTATATCTGCCGCCTTTGATACGGTGGACCACCGACTTCTACTGCAACGACTATCTGAGCGGCTTGGTGTGACTGGCTCTGCTTTGCGGTGGATAAAGTCATATCTTGCAGACAGATCTCAAACGGTGTGCATCGGTCAATGTAGATCTGAATGCCGGCCCCTTGACTGCGGTGTCCCTCAGGGCTCCGTCCTAGGTCCTGTCCTCTTCACGACATACACTCTACCACTAGGCGACATTGCTAGGCTTCACCACGTCAACTTTCATCTCTATGCCGACGACACCCAGCTGTACATGGCCTTCACACCGGGTGTTACTGCAGATGCAGCCTTCAAGCAGATGCAGGACTGTATCAGCCACATTCAGTCGTGGATGGGTCTTAATTTCCTACGACTCAATGTGGAGAAGACACAGGTTCTGGTAGTGGGATCGCGTCACGACCATGCAGATTTCATTTCTCCCCAGTTCACAATCAGCACCCACGATTTGTCATCTTTCAGTAGAGTTCGCAATCTTGGAGTTGTGTTTGACAAATTGTTCAACATGGAAGCACACATCTCAAGTGTGTGCAGAAGCGCAAACTTCCAACTGCGAAACATAAAACCAAAATTCGCAAATACTTGTCGCAAGATACAGCTGAGAAAGTATTATCCATGCTCTGGTTTCTTCGCGCTTGGATTGTTGCAACTCGCTCTTGGTTGGGCTTCCAGCCGCATCTATTTCTCGTCTGCAACGTGTCCACACTAATGCTGCTCGAGTCGTTGTCCAAGCCAGAAAATACGACCACATTTCGCCTGTACTTAGACGCCTACATTGGCTCCCCATTGCCAAGAGGATTATCTTCAAAATCTGCCTCCTTGTATTTAAGGTTTTGCATGGTCACGCCCCGCAGTATCTTTGTGAACTCATCTCCGCCAAGCAGGGCAGTCGTGCTCTGAGGTCTGCAGGATCTCACTTGTTGGTACAACCAAGGTCAAGAACAGTCCGATACGGAGACCGTGCTTTTGCCAATGCTGCTCCTGCCCTCTGGAATAAGCTCCCTGTCATACTTCGCCAAATAACCTCACTCGACACCTTCAAGAGGGAACTGAAGTCTCACTTGTTCAAATAGATTTACATATATAGGTTTAATTATATTGCTATTCATATCCATGAATTCTTCAATTTTGTATTTTGTTCGTATTTTTGTAGGCGCCTTGATCGGTTTTTCTGGAGAAGTGCGCATAATAAATATATAATATTATTATTATTATTATTATTATTTGTCCGGGTCCCACACAATACTGTTATCACGATAGTGCGCCGTGTGCGCGACGCAATATACGGCCAGCGCTGCGGCCGGCGGCTGACGGTAACTAACATTGTCATTGTTTGAGAATAGCGGCGCGGACAACTTAAATTTTCCATTATTTTAAAGAATAACCCACCTTAAGTATATTTTCATATATTATTAACTTTCATGGCGCGACAGGAATGTTATAGGAATCAGATTTTGTTGTTCTTGTGAAATCACTATTCGGTATTTTTTGTTAAAAATATTTAAAAAATCTCCTCTGAATTTTGTGGAAAAATTTCACGCCCTCCCTTTAGGAAAATCCTTGATCCGCCCCTGGTATCAACGTAGTGGTTTGGTGGTATGATGGCAGTATCAATAGGGATTGCAGTAAACAGGGTTTGCAGTGAACTTACTCTTTAGGCGTCTCCAAAAGACGATGGCCGCAACAAGAATCAGCAAGAGTGCCACCGTGACACCGACCGCATTTAAGATCAACGTCAACTGACTCTGTTTTGATGAGTCTGAAAATGGATTGACAAAAACGATAATTGTTACAATGCAAAGATGCGTTTGAAATTCCAGCCATAGTTATCAAATCACTTTAACGCCTTAAATTAACTACAAAGGCACAATTAAAATTGATAGTCCAGTTATGGCTACGTATATCCTATTTATTATCGGCGCAGATGTGTTGCTGTATAAAACCTTGCTAGTGTGTGCTTAGTGTGTCGTAGTTGGTGAGCAGGGTGCTCAAATGGCTTTTAGCAAATCTGTCAGAACACATTTTCGGTAAACTTCAATAGCTTATGGTAAATAGTTTATTGTACGTGTTTGAATTGGGATTCAAATAGGCACAATTCATGAGTCAATACAAACCAAGTCTTTCTTTATTGGTGTTTTTCTTTGAAGTTTTGCTTACTGAAAAGGAAAGTACAGTGTACATTATTATTAGTTGACATCTGTGTTCTTCAGATATCGTTCCTGAAACACTTCATGGAACAAGGGTAGACACGAAAACGTTATGCAAGTTTAAACAATAACAACAAATATAATACATATAGTATACCTGCCTACACAATTTATATTTCAATCAACAAAGAGAAGCGACTACTTAGAGCCCAGAACTTCTAGAAATTAAGTATAAAAACACCAATAATGTCCGAAACCTTCTTCGCATGTTAAAGTGTCCATTTCCTCCATCGACTCTTATAATCCCCCCATGTGTGACCTAGGCACCTAGATTTTGCTGTTTGCCACCCTTGGGTCAAATTCATATAGCTGCTTAAGCACAGAAATGTGCTTAGCGTGAAAAGTCTTCCTTGGCAAAAACAGGATTACCATCCAAATTGCCATGTGATGTATATTGCTTGTGATTGGTATTCAATTGTTGTTTGCTAAGCATGAAAATCACATGGACTTTTGACAGGTTACCTGCTTTTACTAAGCAAGGCTATTTGTGCTAATTAAAGCATATTTTGTGCTAAGTAACTCCACAAAAATGGCCCCTGTCAGACCGGTGGCTTGCAGGTAATGGGTTCATTAGATAAACCCATCGAGGTTCTTACATTTTTTTTTTTCGAAATGTACGCTCACATTTTCCCGGATTATCTCCGCAAATGATGACGTGTGTCTTTTATCTATTATGACGTCCGCAATACAAACTAAGTGTATAAGCAGTGCGTGGCGCAAATTCAGTTTCAAAAAATAAACTCACTCGGTGTGCTGATAATTGTTGATCTGGGATCTCCGTTGTCGTTTTGGGATGGCCCAGTAGTTTCCAACTCCCCCCTTCCATCTTTAAAATGTCGATCAGATTCAAGTTAAAATTTCAAAGAAAACCACTTACAGTAATTCACTGAGAAAACGTATTTCTGATAACTTATTGCCATGTTGCAGGGGACAATACTTTTACAATTGCATTTTAGACTGAGACCTATTTTTTTTTTACGAAACTGTTATTAAAACCTTTCACAATCTTAGTAAAGCTAAATGGGGTTTTCACTAACACAAAAATAGAGCAAGTATCGAAATACAGCGACGCATTTATTTAGGGAATAAGTAGATAAAATATGCATTATAGTGTACACAAAAAATACTCCGACAAATCACATAAGCAAACGTGTATGTGCATAAACCAAGCACGCACAATGTGAACAGCTGCTTGCTTGCGACTATTAACAATGTAATATTTGAAAGGACAGCCGATACGACCATCCACCATCGTTAAAAACATACCGGTGCCGGTAATATATTATGGTAGCACGTGTGTTATATTTGCCACGCTGATAAGCAAGGTAGATATATGTCAACAGCGCTCAAAAAAAGTCAGCCTGGTTTTTTCCCCTTTATAATGAAACAATGGTTCAAGTTACGGCAGAACAACACAAAGAATATTTTGAACAGGATTTTAACCACGTACTTTCTAAAATCCAATCCCTCATATCGAACGGCCTTCATTTTTGTATGTGTCCGCCGGATTAAATTATGTCGCTGCTTGTTACGAAATGAAATAATACATTGTCTCAATAATACACTGTTTCAAGTAAGGCAAAAAAAACAAAAAGTCTCCGGTTTCTGGTATGTGCGCGCGTCGCCGTAGCCATGCGCGTCGGTAAAATGAAAAAGGTTTTTTTTTCAATGAAAGATGATGTCTCAAAACCGCCAAACTCACTGGTTTGACTGGAATCCTGCTGCAGAACATTTTTAACGTGTTTTTTGATTGGGTTATGGTCGAGAATAAGCTTTATGTGGCCTCTCTGGACTCCCATATATTTGCACTAAGTTTAGTCGGGCACCATTTGCAGTCATCCGCACACATTTGAAGCAAAAAAATCAGGTAAAAAAAAAAAGCCACGTCGCCGCACCACTTTTTGGGCAAGCTCCATACCAGAAACCGGAGACTTTTTTTTGGCCTAATGGCTGGTTAACATTTTCTGAAGTTAGAGTCGATTCTCATTAATACAAACACTGTAATATCTATTGTACAATCTTGATTCTTGTTTCTATACAGTTCGGTGCGGAAGTAGCTCGGCATCTTTAGTGTTGGCCTAAGTGACAGAAAGTGGACGCTGATTCTGGTGTGCTTTCAGATTAAAACTGGAACTGCAAAGCCGACATGGGTCGCTGCCAGCATTTTACACAGGACATCGACACGAGGAAATGACGGACAAACGCATATATACTTTAACCTGATATATTCAGGACAATGCAGCTATATATTCCTATGCATATCAGATAAGTTATCAGATTGAACACAATTACAGTTTAGACCACTCAGGGCTTCCACCAAACATGAGTGATACTTTTCATCCATTCAATAACGTTTGTGTAAGCTACTTTCCGCCATTGCTAGTGAGCATTTAGATGACCATTGCTAGTGAGCATTTGGGCTAGACCCCTAGTACATTGTTGTTATAAACAAATACCACATATTTACAAGGGAGAGAAAATGCTTCCTCGCTAGTTTATCTGACTAAATTAGTTCATGATGAATATCATGATCGTGGTCATTCATAACAATTAAATCCTAATGTAAGACCGGTCGTCATCTGGCCCACGATTTGCTGGGGCCTTGGTAGGAGGGCCGTATTGTTTTGCACGGCTTTTGATTGGATAGGACGGAAAAAAACTCCACTATTTCGAAGCAAAAGCCTCATTAACGACGATGGACGACAGTAATTGTATCGGTTACAAAGAAATATATTTTTTTCACTGACAGTGATTGTTCTTTTAAACCCATCGTCACCCTTCAATATTTTGTTCTTGAATGACGTCATACCATGGAATACTTGATACTATTAACTTACAATCAAATATGATATTTCCCACCAATTAAGCAATTTTGAAAGCTAGTTCAACATGGGCTAGGGAAAACAAAGACAAAAACACAAATAATTGGCAGAGAGAAAAACAAAGAAATACCTGTTTTTCCATAGTGGCCGAGCAACAAAATAACCGTAGACACATTCCCTCCCGCTCCAGTTGCCGTGCATGTTAGATTCCCCCGCTGACCAGGCTGAAACGACGGCACGGTGAACGTGCTGCTGGTGTTGTGCAATCTCGTCCCAATTACCCTCGTCTCGCCGCTTGTGTTCTTTCCAGCGAATGTCCAGGTGATTTTTGCCGGGGGTTTGGTGTCTGTGGCCAGGCAGGTGAAGCTCTGGTCGGTGCCCGGTCCGACGTTCACGTCTCCGCTATAAACTTCGCCGGTAGTGGCGTTGATGATGTGCACATCTTTGGGTGGCACTGCAGAGAAGAATTACAACTTGCATCAGGACAAGACCAACAGGAACAGCAATAGCTATGAGAGAACTTTAGTAGAAAATCAGCATTTATCAGCACTCCCCAAAGTGGGTACTTCAGTTTAACATTCCAGTCTTCTTGTTTGTTATGTTCGTTTGTCATGGTTGGAAAAGTACCGGGACCTGCCTAACCCAGGATAACAGTCTTGCCCATACACCATGTGAAGTGCCAGCGTCTAAACAGTTAAGTTGTTCTGAGAACGCCAGGCACGGTAAATTCAACGTTACGGCCAGTATGCTCCGTAAAGTATTTACCTCCTATGTTCTTGCTACATTTAATAAGAAACAGAGATACCGGTCATATTTTGGAACACACAGATCAGACGTCTGGTCTCCTTCGAGAACCACTGCTGTGTTGAAAAACAGATTTTTTTCATGGCAATCCATGGAAAGTCTCGTATCGACTTTTTGGACGATTAATGTGGCTTAGAAAGCGGAAACGGGGAAGGGGGACCCTCAAAATCTGCTGCACGCGTTTACATTGGAGGCACACAATTGGAGGCACGCATGCATATCGTCAAATTTTAAATGCATTGAACTCTCTTTACCAATGACAATACACAGTTCATCGCTTTGCTCACGAAGTGACAAAAGCTTCTAAATTGGACAAAAGTTCATCCAGAGAAAATCGAATTTTCAAGTTATTCATTGTTTATTCAAAGACATTTTCGACCACTTCGCAGTAAGAGAATTCGAAAATGCTTGCATTGTCTGATAGCTTGTGATTTGCTCTTCCCTCAATCATAGTTATTTGTTAAAAAATATGTCTTAACTAAACATCGTAATGTGCAAGTATTGCACATGCGGGAACGTTTCCTACATCCTCGGTCCCAAAATGCGTGCACGTCGAATCCAATTGTCGACTTGAACAATCAGTACTAACATTTGTGCACATGGAATGAGGCTTGCTACCAAAAATTGGACGGATATATCGCAACTGTTGGCCAGCGTGGGTGGCAGACCAGCCAACGTAGAATTTGTACCGCAAATACATTAACCCTAAAGGGGCCGGGTTATTTTGACCATCTCTCAGCCGGGGGGGGGGGCGGATTCCGCCCCCCCCCCCTAAGATCTCGGCCATCGAGTGACGAAAAATTTTGAAACTCGGCACATGCATAGAGCAACTCTTCCTAAACATACCCTAAACATTTCATGACTATAGGTCAAAGGGTTTTGGAATTATAGCTAATTAATTATTCATATGTACGCATGGCAATTCTGCTCTGTGTACACGACGTATATGCGAAAATTCAGTTTGCGCCGGAAAATGTTTCGCTACGCGGCAACCCGTGGTCCGATTTTTATGTTTTTGGTATCAAAAGATGCCCAAAGCTCGAGGCTAAAAAGTCATAACAGCTCGGGTCGCGAAAATTTTTTTTTAGAGGCTATCACGGAAAATATTGAGGGGGGGGGGGGGCCCGGCCCCTTTAGGGTTAACAGTATACACCATGGAAAGAAAAAGTGAATTGTTTTTTATCCTGAAAAAACCCACAACAACCTGCAATTGTTAATGCAATCTCCTTTTTAGTTCTGCTTGGTTTCTTATGTTTTATCTGGATTGTTTGTGGTATTTTGTATGTTATTTTCTGTGTGTACATTTTAAGCTGTTACAATTCTATGTAAAAAAAATGTGTATGTGTGATACAACCTAACGGCTGCCAATTGCAACAGCTTTTTCCAGTTTCAACTTACCATAACAGTCAAGGATGCATTTTTCCACACCGTTGTAGCCGAATATTGAGCTTCGCATCTGTAGCGCCCCTCATCTGTTAACTGGAGGCCGTTAATCGTCAAATTGCAAGCGTGCTTGTCATGGTGATAGTCATACTTCCCCGTCTTGGCGCTGCCCTCATTTGTGCACGCATCTTGCAAGGGTTTGTTGCCAAGCAACCACTTAAAGGTAATATTTGGAAAGCCAGATGGAACATTTTTGACGAAGCATTCTAAGGCGATAACTCCTCCTATTATTCCGTTGAACATGTACGTCGTCTCAGTAATTCCGATTCCTGCACATAGGAATATCAAAAATACATGAGAAATAGTTATGTTTGCAAGCTTTAACGATAAATGAACCAACATGCGGCCATATAAAAGGACTTAAAGGACCATAAAAAGGACCATAAATTTCGGAAAAGCAGTATCCTCATTGTTTAAATCTTAAAATATTCGGAGAGACCAACCGGCTAGTCGGCAGTGCAAACTCAAAAATGCGGGGAAGGGTGGGCACATGGACCACATTTGACGCTAGGGGCAAACTTTATCCCTTTTTCCGATCTGTCTTTTGTTCATATTCCACAATTCAATGGAGGGAATGCATGTAGCACCTGTTAAAAGTGTCTAACACTGCTATGTTCGTTTATTTTAAAAGGAAATTGATGGCAGGGACGCTTGTCAAACATTCTAAATAGTATTAATGTGCTCTTGATAAAAGCACTTCCCTCTGTTTAGCCTTTTTTCATCAATTTTATTTATCTCAACCGTAAGAATAACGTTAACCCCGTTGCAGGGAATAACTCCCTGTAGAGAATTACTAGATTGCTTGCTGATCAGCCGTTACATTTGAAATATTCAGGCCACAAGAACTAATGTAAACAAATGTAAACACTGATTCATTATGTTTTTTCAATAAGCATGAAAATATATTAGAAATACTTACCATTAAACACGATGAGTTGTATGATAGAGTTGTTGTTCCATCCTCCGTATAACGCTTGACACTGGAACTTTGTGCCATTCAAGGACTGAGGAACATGCGGGATCGTCAAAGTCCCACTTGTCTGGTTAAGTACAGGCGTATACCCCGCAATGGTCGCTGTAGATGTACATGTGATAATGGCTGATCGATTTACAAGCCACTCGAATGTGACAACTATGCCACTGCACGGTGAAGTCACATCCCAGTCAAGTGCTTTGCATTCCAGTTCCACATCTTCTCCCTCCACGGCTGTCAAATCGTTTCTATGAAAAATACGACAACAATTCCTAAAATCAGACAAATTTGCACTCATTTGTGAACGTTCATCGGGATTTAAGAAATGGCTGATCCTTATGTGAAAATTCTAGCCTTTTGTCGTTGGAATAACAGCTGACTCATTACTATGGATTCAAAAGGAGTCACCAATCAATATGGAATTGTTTTGTACTACTATTTGAAATATTTTGGGCATTATTAACTTACTACATGAAGGTTTACATGCGGCACCAAACGTGCAGATACAAATCAACGCGTACAACTGATTCAATGCTGAAGAGCGTAAGTTATGTCGGATGGTCACCAAATCATACAGCAACTCCTACGCGTTGTAGTGAAGTAACGAAGTCAAGCCGAAACATTTAGGGACATCCCGCAATAGGTTTTTTTTTTTTTACTTCAAGCTAGTCACGGACGAAACTAACGTCGATGGCTTGTAAAACATGAACATTAATGGTGCGCCGCTGGTTATGTACTTATCACATAGTTATCATATATTATTTCAGTCATGTAGGGTCACGTGAATTTGTTCCGATATCATATGTTCAAAATAATTATTGCCTATCCAGTGCTATATACATAAGTAATGAAAACCAACACTTTGGACTAATATGCCTGAATTGAAAGTGTAAGCGGATGTTTATTTCTGGACAAAAAATATGGAAGCTCTTTCAAATGCCATCCAGTGTGCATTGTCAGGCAAAAGAAATACAGTGTACATGATGCAATGTACACAGAGCCCTTTAATAAAAAAAGATCAATGCTGCTAAATACAAGTCAATTCAAGACGTAACAGTACGGGACAGAGGCCCCTTGGTTACGGAGTCCTTATACAGGTATTTATGTTCAATATTGGAACTCCAAAGTTTACAGCACCGGTCCTCCAAGCTTTTGATTCGTTTAAAATGTCTATGTAGCTTGTATTATTATGATGTTAATAATCGTTCGTCATTCATTGTTTTTGAATAGCGTACAAAACAGTCTCATGTATTCCTAAGATCAGTTAATAAATAAATTTAAAAACAAGATGCTGTTCGCCCTAATCGGTTAGTGCAGGCGCGGATCCGAACGGGGGGCGGGGGTGGTTTGTTGGTCAACCTCCCCCAGCTCTGTCAATATTGTTTCATAGAAGTTCATTTAATATAATGCGAACCTCCCTGCTCTGACACGCCCAAAAATTATACTGCTAATAATGTCCGCCTGTGCACAAAATACGGAACAGAGGCCTCATGGTTAGGGGGTACTTGTACACTTTTCTGTTATATAGTATTATTAATCGTCGGATTTAAACAGTGCCCCCATTAAAAGGTGTCCCCCCCCCGCCCCCCACCTATTGATTTTACGGAGGCCAAGTGTCCGGACAAAAACAGCTGTCTACATTTTTTTCATCAATGATTTGCTGATGAAGCACGCCCCTGTAGTGACATATAAAGAAAGTATTAAAACGTTGCACTTTGAATGAAGCAGAATAGGTGCGTCCAACGACACATCTTCTGCATTGCAAGTTCTTTAAAATTTTCGTGTCATTCAACAGCGCCCTCACATTTGCATTAAGGGAAACGATTTTGAATCATAATCTTAGCAAATGTATATAGTTTGATCGTGTGCTGGCCTCTGTGTTCACGCTGCATTATTTAACTTAACGGTTTAACTTAAAGTAAAAACGACGCCCGACGAAAACAATTTTCGAGATATTACGTGTATGCAACCCATATAATGGCTCCAGACGTGAGTTGTAGAAACAAAGTCAAGAATGAGGTGCTCTAACGGTAACCTCAAAGGTTCTCGACAACTAACAGGACTAGGCGTCTACGATTGGCTGGACACTGCGTACGACAACCAGAGATAGCTGCAAGCCAACTCGTCCTGCAGACGAGATATCAGGACGGCCATAGGAGAGCTAGATGTATGGCGTACCTTTGTCTCTTTATCTCGTTCTGCGACTATTTCCCGACATTAAACTGATTTTTAAGCTCTGACAGGAGCTTTTACATGACACTTGGTGGTCAGTCGGTCGGTCGGTCGTTGGTCTGTCTGTCTGTCTGTCAGTCGTTCTGTCGGGCTGTCTGTCTGTCTGTCTGATGTCTGTGTGCCCCGTTTTTTGTAAAAGGCATAAAGGAGTGTGCACAGGTACAAAATGCAATGGTTAACGAGGCTTGATTATTGTATGCAAGTCCTTAAATGGTATATACACACTCCAATTCCACGGTCTTCTTAAATCACGGTTGTCACGTGAAAAAATATATACATTGTTTGTTTTATTTGGCTTTTTTTTAAGGCAAATTGGTTTCTTTTAGACTTTGAGTAGTTCTACAACAGAGATAATGCTACAACATTATCTCTGTGCAAACACTCCAGAAATTATTGCTATAATTACGAACAACTCAACGTTGATGATGAAAAAATGTGGCAACATGGATTCAGCAAGGCTTACCACGCCCAGTTGGAGTCCAAATGCAAATTGAGGTAAAGTAAACATTATATGACTCCACCCGGGCAGTTCTCAAGAATGGAAGTTGAAATGACTGTTATGACTGTCTGATTTGTTCCTGTGGTTTGTATTTTTTATGTCCATGTGCTTACCCCTCCCGCTTAGTTGTTTGTACGTATAGATATCAATGTGTCTGATTCAACATTTAACAAAACATTATTTAAATATCAGAGTCATACCATGAGAAAGGATGTGCAGCAACGCCGGCCCACCGGCTATCAAGGTATGCAAATGGTGGATGGGCTGGCGGTGCCTGCCAGGCCGCGAATTAATTTTTTTTCACAAACGACATCGTACGAATGGTTGTCGAGCGCAATCTACGATACTTTAAATGATACATACGAAGGTATATAACGCCATGAATTATGATTCGCTGTCTAGCTGTTCGATGGACCAGCTGGATAATGATATGCTTTTGAGATCGGAGGGTGTGAGTTCTAAACCATATTTCTAATTTGCGGCTTTGCAGGATTTTTTTTTAGGGAAATAATTTCTTCTTTATCTCAACATGTTTTTCTTCCTCATGATTTTAGGGAAGAAAAGTTCAAAACCTAATAGCGTACACTCTATTCACTGATGTCGTTTCGGAAAAAAAATATTCGCCAGACCGGCCGCGAATTATTTTTTTTTCCCCAAACGAGGTCCGACAATATCAAAAGAGGGCGCTCTCTCTCTGTCTGCGTTATGCATATTCATGATGTTCAGGGCTTTAGAGAATGAGTGTATAACAAAGAATAATGGTGTTTAAAAAAAATACCGACAATTGGCGGCTGATTCGTGGACTGGTTGGAAGTAGACCTGACTGCTAATCAGGTGATCGGAGTTCGAACCCCAGTGAGCGTTTCTCACGTCTTCTCATTTTACCTTTTAAATACGGTAACTAAAGTGAGGAAGGAACATTTCTCACAAGACGGAAAGCCTATCTTTTGTTTGTGTTGTGCAGAATAGGGCATTGCATGTAATTGACTAATCAGAAGATGGGAAACGGATGTCGTTTGGGAAAGAAAATTCGCCCATGCACAGTTCGCCATAGGAATGAACGCAAAACACATACAATGTGGAAATGAGGTGCACTCATTTCCGAAGCAAAACTACTCAACTACACTGCCTGCCCTTACCTTAGAACCACATCAACTATGTCCGTGGGACCTCCAAGTAACTTTTAGTATGATCAGTTGCCTCGTGAAAATTATATTCTCTTTAAACTGGTTACATGTTTTCATACAAAGGTCGCCTTTCCAAACGTTAAAATTCGGTGTACGGCATTGCGAACACCAGCTTATATATTTTAGCTACGTGATCATTCCCTGTAATTTAACAGGACATTTTTTTTTTAATCTATGAAGCAGCAGGATCAGTTACATGTGGAAAATTATTTACATGTGACCCCTCCGTGCCTGCCTGGGTGCGCGTCGAAAATTGACCCCAAATTCGTCAACAAACGACGCCCTCTTAAGCCGAAGCTTCGTCCAACGGAATTTTGGCTTACTATTTTTGAACACTGAGGGCGCTGTCTTTTGCGCAGGCTGAAGCGGCCGGGAATGCTCTTGAAATGTGTACGTTTTATTGTAACGAATGTTAAATTTGTGTGTCACATTTTGAGGTATTTTTAAAAACAGTTTAGAGCGTCTGCAACATGGTGGTTCACAATCAAACCGTGTCGAGCATTGCCCCTAATGTTTCCTAATGAAAACTACAAAAGAATAGTCTAGAATCTTCTTTTACAATTACACCGATATTTTATCAATAATGGTGGGGTTGTATGTTATTGTAGCGTGCCGAGGAGGGAGGGGTGCATCCTCTTTACAAAATCCTTACAAACTCACAAACCTGATTAAGTAAACAAACATTGAAAAAGTTTTGATTGAAGCTCCCTTTTTGATTTTTATTTAATCCGTTACTAAACGCACATTGGGATCTCACAAAAATATATACATTTCCTTCAATTTAGCAAACTCGATTTTTATCATACATGCTTCGGTAAATTACATTAAATGAAATCCCAAATTAGAGATGTAAAGCACATGGGATCTTAATTTCTAGAGAAAACTGCTAATTACTACATAGATGGAATTAAATCAAAATCACAAAAAAACTGATGCGCCAGCAACATTAAATCAACACCAAATTTCATTTATCATATAGACACTTAACATTTACATTTTGGAGTCGTGCGACCAACCCAGACAGAAAATACAGATTAAAAAAAAATGCAAACATATTTTGACTCGTCTGACTAAATAAACACCTAACTGCTGCCAATCATGATGGGAATAAACCCCATTGTAACAAATAATCTGAGCACCCAAGATTTCCAAGCCACGCCCAAATTGATTTGCATAAACCAACGAATTTGACTTATGAGGAATGTGATGTGCAAACAAAAATTCCAAATCCACACTTTCCAAAAAGAGAGAAATGTCCACGAGAATTGCCTAGATGCATCAGAAACTCTCATGAAATTAGCAGCTAGGTTGGCTATCCATGTACAATTATATACATGCACTCACTGTCAAAAATAACCGGACTTGTCGCGATCGCCTGACTTCCCATGTCAAGAATTTTTAAAACCGCCTTTTGCGACTTCATTACTGACTTGTGTCTCAAACTTAATCAAAACTCAAGAAATTCAAGACCGGGCTAACAAAGCCGCCATGTCACGCTGACACACCCAGGCCCTATCATAGCCCAATGAATATCCGTCCAAATTACTACAACATCCTCAAATTTTACCTTAACATTTCTGCGCAAAACACTCTTGCAACCTCTCATACATGCAAATGAAGAGGATAATCAAACAGCTACATTTTAAGACCCAACGGAAAACCCAACGTGCTTAAATCGAGGAAGGCATGATGTAAAAAAATAAATAGCCAAGCGAGGACAGCATCACATTACTTTAATTGAAATGTCGCCCTCTTGTGATGATAAAACAGCATTTGTTACATTAACATAAAACATCTTCCATTAACATGACAAAGTCATTACTGTTTACTCTTTACATTCTGCTATAGTGCAAATCATAACATTGTTTTTTTACACGCATTAATAAAAAAATATATCTACATTGCAGTCGACAGCATTATATTCTTATAAGATTTATTTAATGTTGTATTATATTAGACTGAATTCATGGACTGTATATGACATTTTATGTTTTACAGATATCATCCAGAACTAGTGTAGTAGCATCAAAATACAAATTATTTGAATTAAAATAAAAATATTTGCTACATTTTTTATCTTCAACATTGAAAGAGTTTTCAATTTTAATTGAGAATATAACATTAAAGCCCCTTGACTTTACTCCAAGTTAGGTTGTTCGACTTGAACCAAATTTGACCTCAACGTTAACAACCACTACGTTTTAATTTTTGATTAACAGCCGTTTAACTGTACAAGCCAATATTGTCTAATAGGCCCACTAAAATTGAAACAGTGTAAGATATAAGAGACATTATTTACAGATTACACGCGACAATTATGGAGTGAATTTCAATTCATCACAGGACCGCAAATTTACGGTGATTGTTTTCCTATCGATTATTATTTTTTATTATTACGCATAAATTAATCGAGCAGCCGATTTGTTTTCCCTGAACGCTTATTTTAAAGTACAAGACGTAAATAAGGCCAAACAAAGTCTCCGGTTTCCGTGGTATGCGCACGCGTCGCCGTAGCCATGCGCGTCGGCAAAATGAAAACGTTTTTTTTTCAATGAAAGATGATGTCTCAAAACCGCCATACTCACTGGTTTGACTAGAATCCTGCTGCTGCACAATTTTAACGTGTTTTTAAACGGGGTTAAGATCGAGAATAAACTTTATGTGGCCTTTCTGGATATTTGCACTAAGTTTAGTCGGGCACCATTTGCAGTCATCAGCCGACATTTGAAGCAAAACAAGTCAGGTAATGAAAAAAAAGCCGCGTCGCCGCACCACTTTTTGGGCAAGCTCCATACCAGAAACCGGAGACTTTTTTGGGGCCTAATATTCAACTACAAACAAGCCAGCGGTCAATGTTGAGATCTTGATCCTCAAAAGCAAACAGTTGTTTTTTTAGCTAAAACGTGTTCACCATGCATGTAATCCACTCGTACCTTTCAACAGAACAGGCCCGTCTTTTTGTTTTTGTATTTTTTTTTTAATTTCAAGATTGGAAATTTACGACTGAAAAACTTATTTTTGTTGTTCTCAGAGGTCATGCCTACCTTTCCTCATAAGTGTTTCCATTTTCTTCGACTTTTTTTTCTTCATTTTAAACCCCAATAAATATCTGGATTTGTCACGAATAAAGCTATTTGCATGTGTTATTACAAAGATTTTTTTCTAAACATATTTCTGCCAGCGAGAGTGTATATTGTGATGAAATATTCCTCTGATTGGAAAGGGTCTTAATGGGCTGCTCGCCCAGTAATCCTCAAACTTATCATTTCGGCAATTAGCATGCATTTCAAAATAATTTCATACACAGTTGGACCTACATCTGCCAATCCCGTACCAGATAAGGGATCGGGTTACCCCGAAGGGGGCGGGGCGGAGCTCTCTCTTCTTTGCCCTCTTCCTCCAAACCATCCACACTCTGCCCCTCTACACCCAAGCCGGGGGCGTCGTCTCTGAAAAGAGGCGGGATCTCGACAGGAGTTGATATCAGGAAGTTGTCGATGTCTGCGTACTGGGTGGGAGGCTCTGTGCGGATGGGCGGGACGTTCAATGGGTGTGTCTTGGTGTGATGGACGTCTGCGTAAATGAGGACCTGCCAAGAAAAATAGGTAGATATTACTATTTTTAATGCAAAAATCACGACGTCGCATTTGAAAAATTTGATTATTTGACAATAAATGTATAGACATTTTTAATTTGACGGAAATGTAACCCAATTGCATATTTGTTGTGATAACTTTAAAGATTGTATTAGTTTGATTAACATACTTCCTTAGAAATGGTGGCGGCTGGTTGTTGGTTGCTGTTAGTCGGCGTATCGCTTTGCGCCAGGGGACCAGGGAGGACAACAGTCTCCACTGACCTATTGCCTGAAACAAACAAAAAAGCCAGGCAAAAACAAAACTTGAACATCAGTTTTGAAAACCAAAAAATCCAAAGTCGTTGAAATAGTCTGGAGAAGTGTGCAGCATGTAAACAATCTTCCTGGATGCACCACTTGAAGACAGTGTAGGTCGTATATCACTAAAGCAGAGGTAGATCGGACATGAAACAGGTTTTAACTCAATCTTTCGGTGTGTGCACTATCCGAAACGTGGAGTTAACTAATCACTTTATATCGAATAACTCTTTGAATCAATTACCGGAATTGTAACGTCTGAAGTTCCTTGTTGCTTGAATGCCACTGCTAGAGGGCGGTGTTGCAGCAGGAGGCGACTGGCTACTCGGAAAGAAAGTATTTTCTTCGTAGATATTTCCCGCATTTTGTAATAAATTTACCAAAATCATGAAATAGGCATCTCTTAAAATGGCAATATTGTTTTAAAAGTAGCATAAATATTAGACTTTGATAACTGTTGGAAAGGATATAATGCTTAAGGAGGCCTTATTAGACCCATCCAATTGAATCAGTTTGGTTTTATTTTGTATTAAAAACAACTCATTTGAGACTTTGAATCATTAAAGAAGTTGCATCCTGTCTTAATGAAATGCAACGTCAGGCAGAGAGCAAATTGTCATTCTTTAGTTATTGGACATGACTTTTATCATTGATCGATGCGCGAAAGGTAACATTCCAGCGGCCCTGTCCCTTTAACATTTCTTATTTCCGTTCAGTTTTGAATACGAAGATCCCACACTCGGCAGTCACCTACACACTAAGCGTACTTTACCTGATGGTCCCACGACTGTGTTCAAGACAGGACTCACAGACGCCGTGGGCCTGTCGGTTCCAGTCCGTGTGTAGTGAACTGCAGGCCTGTAATAATTGTTAGCAAAGTATCGTTATACAAAATAAAGCTTTCGGAGTCATGCTTTTTGGGTGCCTATTACATATTACATGTGTTCATCGTTTAATCATAAGTTTTTACATAATTATGCCATCAGCCTCGGTCCAAAATTTTGGCGCTGGTATCAAAATGAGGGTAATAATCGTCATAGCGATTTTTTGGCAAGGTATACACCTCCAGAGTTGGAAAATATGTGATAGCATTGCAGCGGTGGCAGCTTTTGTGGGTGTTATCACCCTTTTTTTATGTCCATCAAAATGCGTGTTACCACTCTAGGGGCGGTACACCTTGCGCATGCTCATTATAATAATTTATGCCCTGACTTGATACCGGCCAACCCCCAACCCCCAAGCTGATGGCCTAACATGAATACAGTACATGCCGATTTTACGGAAATTTGTTTTCCATAAATGTTTCCATAAACTTCAGAAAGACCAATCATCAATGACGACGCTTTTTGTAAGGTGCATGTATAGTCTTTTCAATTAGTATATGGCAGTATTGCACCATATTGCGCGACATTATCACTCATTTTATGACAGATTACTGGCTGTAGAAGCCATAGGGACAGTATTCGAATGGTTTACTTCGAAGGAATCGTCTGGAACATCTGTAAGTGTTCATTTGTGAATGTATTCCAGCATGTACTGTTTCAAAGCGTGCTGTGGTAATGCTCGTATATAAAGTTTGTCATATCCTGGAAGACCTATCGTGTCAGTGCGAAAAGAAAGTGTGCCGTATTACTAATTATAATAAATCATAGTCAAAGCAAAACCCCTTCGACTGTCAATATTTAAAATACATTTTACTCACTGGTTTCCATCGGAGGGAACGTTATCTGTAGATAGAATAAAGACAAAACCAAACCAAAAACATACGTTTCAATTGGTTTCTGTTATTATTACCTTTATTTGTTTACCTCGATTCATTGCGAAAGTGCATTGTGGACACTTTCGATTTTCCGATTTACACTTTAACCCACACAAATTGAAACTCATAACAAGTCAAAATGACCTCCATATCCGATTCATTAAGCGGCCAGCATAATGCCTATACATGATAAATCGGTTTCCGGGTGTAACGAATTCAAATGACCTTTACATTCGAAACGCGAATATGATTACAGGGTTTTCTGGACATTAAAAATTCTGTTCTTATTATCTGTATTCCTTAACCTTAACATCTCAACAAATAATTCTTTTACAATAACTGGCAAACATCATGAAAAATATTTGACGATTGCTTCATTGGCTGAAATAACAACGCACTTAATGCCACTGATCGTGACGTCTTCCCTAATCTTGGATTGTACCTCATAATCAGTCGCGGTTCTAGAACCAATATTTTTGGGGGGCTAGCACGGTGGATCCTGAATTTTTTTCAGGGAGGCGTGCTGAAATGTTGACCGGTTATTTTTTCCAGACACTTAGGCCTCCGAAAATCAATAGGTGGTGGTGTTGGGAGGGGGAGGGGGCTCATACCATATTTCAATGGGGAGCGCCAATTTAATCCTAAACACATTCACACTATACCAAGGGTTTGTGCTGGGGGGCCAAACAAAATTTTGGTCCCCCCAAAAAGTGGGTCCAAAAAATTACGGCGTGGGGTTCGGGGCCCGCTTAAGGGCCCCGACTAATGTTGAGGCAATTTCTGACCACTTTAACCAATTGTTTTTGAGGAAAAGATGGTGGTGAACTCATTGCCTGCCTTTATTGCGATGTCACATAAACAAAAAATTGGTTTCGTTTTTTTTTTTTGGGGGGGGGGGGGCATGGCTCCCTTTGCCCACCCCCCTCCTGGATCCGCCCTTGCACTATATTAACTAATGCACCCATTGTCACGGCTATTTCTTCTTTAGGGGGAGACCTTTCACATGTACATCACAATCCTTCTTTTTGCTAAAGCAATTTGTTTGTTACGGAATTTATGTTGGGGGCTAGACAAAAAAATTGGGGGTTACAGCCCCCAGCCCCGTAGAACCGCGCCTGCTCATAATTACGTATGGATGTAAACCAGCCTTTTCATATAAAAGCACGTGTTAACTTTATACTTTTTCAGTGATGTGGTGTCCCCAATATTTGCCAGTGTGGCAGAAAAGTCTAAATTTCTACCGTTAATTTGTATGCTTTCAAGGAACACTTGAGGTTCCTAAGCGGGTCTGTTGTACCAGATTGATGACGCAAAGTATGCATAAATCCAAAGGCATTGCATATCAACATATGGGTGCATACCTATGTTCCCCAATACCGATGTTCCCCAATATCAATGTTCCCTGAAATCCTTACCCTAACCCTAATCGTATAACCCTATATAATCCGAAGGATTTTGGGGAACATCAGTATTTGGGAACATCGGTATTGGGGAACATCGGGTAGACCCCATTATTACAAGCAGCTTCAACTGATCAGAAGAGCTGCAGCAGTTCCTCAAAAAGTCACAAGGGAAGCAGAGTAGCAGAATGGCAGCGCAGCAGCAGTATATCAGTAACAACAGGAGCAGCTATACTGTCTGGCAGTGAGTCCAAAATAGAATTACAGTACGACAGCAGTACGACAGCACGATAGTAGGACAACAGTACCAAAGCCAGTGTTTACAGTAAACGGGGTTTGCAAACAAACTTACTCTTTCGGCGTTTCCAGAAGACAATCGTCGCTACAAGAACAACCAGAAGTGCAGCCGCGATACCGACGGCAACGAGGATCAAAGACAACTGACTCTGCATCGAGGGGTCTGCATATGAAATGTAAAGATGTGGTTAAAAAAATCTTGATTGATTTGAAATCACTCTGTCGCTGTGCATTAACTACAAAGGACAATTGGACAATCGAGGAAATCAAGGTCCAAGATATCATAATCACTATCGCCACTTTTCTGTGTCGTTTATTAAACCCAACTTATTGGAAATGTCTGTAAGTTTAGTTTTCATTCGTCGGACAAGCTGCTTTAAAGGCCACAACAAATCTGCCGGAACACAAAATGGTCATTACTGTCCTGATACTTTCCCGATACACAATATCAACTTGATAATGGTAAATTTGAGTAATGTGTTTATTTTAATAATTGGGATTCAGAGAGGCAAAATGTCATGAGTAAATTCAAACGAAGTTATCCTATAATTATTCATATTTCTAAGCTAGCGTAATTCTCTTGAAGATTAATGAAACCATAAGTTGATATCTCTATGCTTCAGATATCCGGAAACACTTCCTGAAATGGGTTGACTTGTACATGGCCCGAAATAAATGCAGAGTAAAAGCAACTAAAACGCAAGGGCGGATCCAGGGTCCCCCCCAAAAATAAAAAAATAATAAAAACGAATCAATTTTTTAGTGACTTCTCAAGAAAGGCATGACAACGAGTACACCACCATCTTTTCTTAAAAAAACATTGGTTAAAGTGGTCAGAAATTGCCTCAGATCGCACCACAGAGCATCTAGAGTCAATTTTTTATCGGGGCCCTTAAGCAGGCTCCAAACCCCACGTCGTAATTTTTTTGGAAACCCTTTTTGGGGACCACAATTATTTTGCCCCCCCCCCCCCAAAAAAATGTGTTCTGGATCCGCACTTACTAAAATGTACTGATAAACTTGCAAATGTGGGGCTTTTCTGTCTATAAACACGGTTTAAAATAACCAAGAGAAGCCTACGGTTGCTAAAAATTAAATGTTAAACAAAATCGCATCTTCTAACCAAATAAAGGCCAATAAGTCCGACGCCCCATAGCTCCAACACCTTGTAGATCCGACGAATTAAACGCCTCGTTTTTCCGACGTCGGACGTATGAGGCGTCCGACTTATGAGGCGCCGGACCTATGAGGCGGAATAAATAAATGTATTGCCTCATAAGTACGACGCCTCACATTTCGGACTTATGAGGCGCCAATGAGGCGTCGGACCAATGAGGCGTCGGACTTATGACACGACCCCAATCCCAATGTTATTGGTGTAAGCAGTTTGTCTATTTACACCAATTTCAGTATTTTCAGAAGCACGGAACTTTACTTTTCCTGTTATAGATAGATCGAAGCAACATTGAAGAAAAGAGCTAAACAAAACACACAAAACTACTCTACTCCAACGTTTCCGTGCAACATCTGCCTTTACTACACCTCGCAAGTTAAGCTGGAACATCCGAAAAGGCCCAACCAGGGTTCTAACCTTTTGAAATATACCCCATTGACTGCGATTTTATCCTCAGTTGATACAATTGGCCGACCTTATGAGTGTTTAGCGTGAGTCGCAAATCAAGTTGAAAAATAAACTCACTCGGTGCGTAAATTGTTGATCCGGAATCTCCGTTGCCGTTTTGGGATGGCCCTGTAGTTTCAAACTCCCCCCTTCCATCTTTAATACGTCAAGTTAAAATGTCGAAGAAAATCACATAACTGATAACAGGTCACAATACTTGCGGTTACAATTGCAATTCAGACTCAAACCTAAAGAATCTTTTTTAATCCAACATTTCTTAATAGCTTTGGCAACGTGTTCAAAATCTGTAGGGTGGTTTTTTAATGACTTCCACAAAATGTATTTTGGAGCAAGTAACGAGACGGTAGCAACGCATTCATTTAAAATGCAGAGGATCAGTTTCACAACACCTAGATGAAAAAGTGCATTATTCGTACGCCTACATGTATGATAACTGCGTGACGGAGCATATGCACGACGTCAATAGCTGCTGTGTTTGCGCCCACAGTAACAAGGTCGTTCTTACAGCGATGCCTCTGTCCAAACCATCGTTATTGTTAGTAATTTTTTTAGCATAACAACATACTACCATCATACATTTACGAATTCACAGGATGCCTGACGCTTGATTACAGGCTATTTGATAACAATTTGGCAGTTGCGTTTTCGAATGTTTGCAAAACACATCAATAGGCTTTTTTTTGACATGTTTTGTCCTAATGTTTAGTATCTTATGTTATCCAACAAGCCAGGGAAAACGAGGGGGAAAGACGAAATGACACATAAGCAACAACACTGTACCTGATTCTTGATGTTGGCTGAGCAACAGAATATTCGTGACCACCTTCCCTCCTGCCCCAGTTGTTGTGCACGTAAGATTCCTCCGCTGACCAGGCTGAAACGACGGCACGGTAAACGTGCTGCTGGTGTTGTGCAATTTCGTCCCAACTACTTTCGTCTTGCCGCTTGTGTTCTTTCCAGCGAATGTCCAGGTGATTTCTGCCGGGGGTTTGGTATCTGTGGCCAGGCAGGTGAAGCTGTGGTCGGTGTCCGGTCTGATGAGCACGTCTCCGCTATAAACTTCGCCGGTAGTGGCGTTGATGATGTACACATCTTTAGGTGGCGCTGCGGAAACGCATAACAACTTGCATCAGGACGCCAGAACAGCAATAGTTAGGAAAGAACTTTAGTAGTACTTTAGTATACATCATGTGAAGTGACTGCGTCTGAACAGTGAAGTGATTCTGAGAACAACCGGCAGCGTTAATTCAACGTTACGGCCAGTATGCCCGGTAGAGTATAGACCGCCTATGTTCTTGATACATCGGCTAAGAAACAGAGATACCGGTCAGATTTTCCAACATGCGGATCAAAGGTCCAGTTAACGCCTCCTTCGAGGCAATCCCTGGAAAGCATCGTATCGACTAATGTGACGACCAGTGTTGCCCAGCGTGGGTGGCGGACCAGCCTACGCAGATTTCGTACCGCAAATATAGCAACAGCATACACAATGGACATAATCTATTTTTGGGGGGGTTTCTTCCTGAAAACAATCTAGATATGCTTGTCTTTTTATGTTTTAGCTTTGGATCATTGTTTGTGGTATTTGTTATAGTTATATGTAAAAGAAAATGTATATATTAATCCAACATAACGGTTGCCAATTAATAATTAATCCCTGAAAGACCAGTTGTTTCAATTAAAACAGTTACATCCAGTTTGAACTTACCATTAACGGTCAAGGTTGAATTTGTCCACACTGTCGTAGCCGAATATTGAGCTTCGCATCTGTAGCACCCCTCGTCAGTTAACTCGAGGCTGTTAATCGTCAAGTTGCAACCTCGGTTGTCATGGTGATAGTCATACTTCCCTGTCTTAGTGCTGCCCTCTTCTGTGCACACATCGTGCAAGGGTTTGTTTCCAAGCAACCACTTGAAGTTAATATTCGGAAAGCCGAATGGAACATTTTTGACGAAGCATTCGAAGGCGGTACCTCCTCCTATTATCCCGTTGAACATGGACGTCGTCTCAGTAATTTCCATTCCTGCACATAGGAATATCAAGTATAAATAAAAAATAATTATGCTTTGCAAGCTTTAACGATAAATGAACCGCCATACGGCCATAAAAAAAAACTTGGGGTGGATTTTATCTCCTTCTAATTTCGGAAAAGCAGTATCCTCTTTGTTTACATTTTAAATATTCGGGGAGACCAACCGGCTAGCCGGCAGTGCAAACTCGAAAATGCGGGGAAGGATGGGGCACATGGACCGCATTCGACGCTAGGGGCAAACTTTATCCCTTTTTCCGATCTGTCTTTTGTTCATATTCCACAATTCAATGGAGGGAATGCATGTAGCACCTGTTAAAAGTTTCTAACACTGCTATGTTCGTTTATTTTAAAAGGAAATTGATGGAAAGGGACGTTTGTCAAACATTCTAAATATTTTTAATGTGCTCCTGATAAAAACACTTCCCTCTATTCAGCCTTTTTTCATCAATTTTATTTATCTCAACCGTAAGAATAACTTAAACCCTGTTGTAGGGAATATCTCCCTGTAGAGAATTACTAGATTGTTTGCCGATCAGCCGTTACATTTGAAACCTTCAGGCCACAAGAACTAATGTAAACAAATGTAAACACTGATTCATTATGTTTTTTCATAAGCATGAAAAATATATTAGAAATACTTACCATTAAACACGATGAGTTCTATTTCAGATATGGTTGTTCCTCCTACTTGCAACACATGACAGTAGAACTTTGTGCCATTCAAGGACCCAAGAACATGAGGGATCGTCAAAGCCCCGCTTGTCTTGTTAAGTACAGGCGTATACCCCGCAATGGTCGCTGTAGATGTACATGTGATAATGGCTGATTCATTTACAACCCATTCGAATGCGAAAGCTGTGCCACTGCATGGTGGAGTCACTGCCCAGTCAAGTGCTTTGCATTCTAGTTCCACATCTTCTCCCTCCACGGCTGTCAAAATCGTCTCTATAAAAACATATGACATAAATTATCCAAATCAGAAGAAAATGCCCCCATTTGTGAACGCTCATCGTGACTTTCGAAATCGATGATCCTTTTGTGGAATTGTTTTCCTTTTTGTGGGACTGTCAACTCAACAAAAAAGATCATTAGAGCTTGTTTGTTTTCTTCAAAATATCGTTGACATAATTTGACTTACCACAAGAAAGGTGACATACGGCACCAAACACGCAGATACAAATCATCCCGTATAACGGATTCATTTCTGATGAGATTCAGTCGTCTGTCAGTCCCCACATAAGTGAAGCAAACCCAACGCGTTGCAGCGATTACAAAGAAGTGAAACCGAAATAGGGAAATGGTGGTCAACTTATTTTTAATTCCAGATTGTCACGAACACCACCAACGTTGATGGCTTCCCTAAAAAAAATGATAATACATTCAAATAGGTATTTGTACGTTGCTGGTTATGTAGTTATCACGTATTATTTTGACCATCTTATATGGGGTCACGTGACTCTGGGCAGGTACACTGCAAAAACTGGAGTGTTAAATTTACACCATTGGTATCTATAAAGGACCATCTGGTGTTAAATTTTACTGGTGTTGTCCTATATAGATACCGAATGGTGTTAAATTAACACTACAGTTTTTGCAGTGTATTACAATAATGATTGCCTATGCAGTTGTCGGTGCGTATATCAAGCAACGGACACCAAAAGCTTGACCAGTTTACCAGGATTGAAAGTGGAATGTTTATTTTCAGAAGGGCGGAGGGCGTCTTCCGTTTTGCTAGTCTACGGGCTAGACGTTGCATGGTTTGATTCGCGATAACCTGCCGCCGCGATATCTGCCGCCGCGAGAGGGCGCTATCACGACCAACCAATATTGACGACGGACTTAGGGTTGCAAACCAGTAAATAAACTGCCATAGACCCCAATAATAAATGCCTCCTCTTCAAAAATTCAGGAAAAATACTCACAACTCTTCAAGGTATTCAAGACACACATCAAACTAAAGCTAATTTCATCATCTTTCTTTTTCCTTCCAATTTTGTGGGGGTTAAGTGATGACTTTTAGGAGAAATTTCCATCCGAAGATGATCACCCCTTAAAATGGTCCTGAATGGTCCCATCGCCATTTTGAAAAACGACGCCTACACTCCATTGCAAAACAGAGCGTGTTTTGGGCTCCAATTTAATCCAAAGTGCACCGAACTACAAGCTCACAGTCCTGTGCACGGCTTCCACTCATATTGTTTACATACCCTCAAGTTCATGACCCACAATATGCTCAAATAAAGTAAAATTTGAGGGCATGCAAATCGTGATTTGGCTGGCGTTGGCAATTTTGGACGGATTTACTGGCCTGCAACCCTAGGGCATCTCCTAAAATCTTCTCCAGAAAAATGGGGGAAACTAGTGCGCATGCGCAATTTATGCAGGCAATAACAGTCCATTTTCAGTCACGCACATACTACACACAACAAAAAAGCTGAACAGTGAACTTGCGCAAACATCTTGCTGCATCTTCGAAGCGCTTCGATGGCTCAGCTGTATAATGGTATGCTTTTGAGATCAGAGGATGTGTGTGTTCGAAACTTTATATGTTTCCATATTATTTTCTTTTCTAATTTGTGGCTTTGGAGAAATTATTTTTAAATGGGAAATAAGTCTGAATTCCATAAGGTTCAAATTCATTTCTTTTTTTTTCTTTGTATGTTTTTCTTTCTCACATTGTTTGGAAAGTAATTTTCAAAACCTTATAGCGCACACCCCATTCGCCTATGTCATTTGGGGGGAAAAATTCGCAGGGCGGGCCGCGAATTTTTTTTTTCCCAAACGAGGTCCTACCATATCAAAAGAGGGCGTGCTCTCTCTGCTTTAAGAACATTCATGAAGCCCAGGGCTTTAGTGATTTTTATTTTTTATAAATTAAGGAATAATGGTGTTTAAAATAATCACCGACAATTATTGGCTGATTTGTGTAATGGTTGGAAGTTGACCTGACTAATCAGGTGATCCAAGTTCGAATCTCAGTGAGTGATTTTCACATTTTATTTTGCCTTTTTAATAATTAAAGTGAGGAAGGAACATTTCTCACAAGACTTAAATCATAAACAGTGTTTGTGTTATGCAGAACAAGGCATTAGATTTGTATGTAATGGACCAATCATTAGATTGGAAACAGATGACGTTTGGGGACGAAAAAAAATCCTGTCGGCGGCTGCATAGTTCGCCATAGGATTGCACGCAATACACATACATTGTACGTTAGGTGCACTCATTTCCAAAGCAAAACTATTCAAATAAACTGCTTGCCCTTACCTTGGAAACACAGCAACTATGTCCACGAGACGGGGCCGTATCACAAGTCCGAACTTATGATGTTTCGGACTTAAATAGCGTCGGACTTATAAGCAGACCCCCACAGGACCTCCAAGTAACTTTCAGTGTGATTTTATTGCTTCGTGATTTTTTTTAAAAACTGGATTAATGTTTCTTTACAAAGGTCTCCTTTCCAAACGTTGAAATTCGGTGTACGGCATTGTCCAGCTCATATATTTTAGCTACGTGATCATTTCCTGTTATTTAACAAGGCAATTTTTAAATCCATGAAGCAGCAGGATCATGTACATATGGAAAATCATTTGCATCTCGCCCCTCCGTACCTGAAAATATTGAAACACATAATTAGGGGGTGTGCGTCGAAAATTGACCCCAAATTCGTCGCCAAACGACGCCGTCTTAAGCCGAAGCTCCGCGCAACGGATTTTTTTTAACACTGAGGGTGCTGTCTTTTGCCCGGGCTAAAGCGGCCGTGCACGCTCTTGAAAACATTTAATTTATGTATATATTTTATTGTAACGAATCTTTAATTTGTGTTATATTTTGAGGTATTTTTTTTTCAAAACCAATTTAGAGCGTCTGAAACCAGGTGCTTCACAAACAAACAATGTGGAGCATTGCCTCTAATGTTTCCTAATAAAAACTAAAAAAGAATAGTCCAGAATTGTTCTTTACAGTTTATAGTTGTCTGGTTTTAAATGCCGCACTTATCGCTTGCAAACGGCGAGTTACAATATCTACACAAGTGCAACACACCGACAATCTATCAACAATGGTGGGGTTCACTGGTGGGGTTGTATGTTATTGTAGCGTGCCGAGGGGGAAGGATGGCGACTATCAACCGCTAAAAAAATCCTTACAAACTCCCAAACTTGAGGAATAGAAGTTGCGAAAAATGTGATTTCCAGCATACAAACATGTGTTTCGGTAATAATGTGCGGAATCGTTTATTAATGTTTACCCGCTGCGTCCCAGAGGGCGCCCTTCCTTACGACCACTGGTCATTGCTATGCATGTACAGCACAATGCATGAAATCATGACGAGTTGGGAGCAAGATTTCCTGGGTAAATATTTCGTTTTTTCCCATCTTTTGAGTTGGTTAACAGTTAGTAAGGGCAATCATTAATGAATGTAGGATACCTAGAAATCACTGTGTATATGCATAGAGCAAGGCATAGAGAAATAAAACACATTTCTCCATGGTATATGTAGTTTGGCTGTGGGGCCTAATGTGTGCTGCTACGCACGTAGGTGAGATACGTATTGTGTGTGTCTCGAAGTTGACCTGTGACCTTGTTTCCATTACGACCGGGCCTTTACCGTCTGTCGTACGGGTGCAAGGGCAATACATTGTACATGTATTTATACACTTACAGTTGACACCGTGAACAGGGAGATAATTAATATACATGTGCAAAGCATTAATACAGGGTTTAAATATTATATCCTCTCCTATCATTTATATGTGTAAATGTTATTAATTCAATACAGGGTTTATATAGACCGTGACCGCTGCACTTTACATGTCTATAAACATGCTATAAGACTCGAGGCAGAAGCCGAGAAGTTGTTTCCTTACCTGGCGTTGGGTAAGTGAATGAACAAACTCTATTTTATTTGTGGTAATGTAATTGTATTAGAACTTTAACATGTACATGTACACGGGTACTATTACATCTCCAACTCTTGCCTTTATTTTTGTACTTTTATTAGGGTTTTTTTATTTGTATCTTGATTGTATGGAGACTTGATCTACTGACCACAATTAAACCACGTACTGTTGAAGAAAACCCAAGAGAGTGTCAATTACTGGTTGGTCCTCGGAGAAGCAATTCTTCACCCATGCATGGTGATGAGCTACCGTTGTCACCCCGCTCCAGGAACATCGCAGTTCTTGACAATAATATTGAACGAAATCCCAAATTAGAGGAATGAAGCTCCTTTCTTGTTAATTTATCGAGAAAAGTAATCACTTAATTGAATTAATACACAGGTGCAATTTAATAAATACAAATTACAAATAATTATAAGCCGGCGAAATTAAATCATCACAAAATCTAAACTTTTATTTAAAACATTTACCATTTGGAGCTGTGCCACCATCAAGGACAAATCGGGAAGGGGGGGGGGGCAACGGGCCCCCCCCCTCCCTCCTAAAGTTTCCATCTGTTTTTTAAGTGACGTCGCAATAATGGCAGGCACTGCGTACACCACCATCTTTTCCCTAAAAAGATTTGGTTAAAGTGGATCGAAATTGCCTCAGATCGCACCAAAGAGCATTTAGAATCCAAAATATTTTCGGGGCCCTTAAGCAGGCCTCGAACCCCACGCCGTAATTTTTGAGACCCACTTTTTGGGGGACCATATTTTTTTTGTTGGCTCCCCCCTGCCCCCCCCCCCCCAAAAAAAAAAATGTGTTCTGGATCCGCCTTTGGCGACCAATCCAGACAGAATAATACAGATTTCAAAAACAATGCAAACATTTGACTCGTCTGGCTCAAACAGACGCCAAGCTGCTGGCAAGAACCAATCAAGTTGGGAATAAAGCCCATTTCAACAGAAGATCTGAGCACCCAAGATATCCAATCCACGCCCAAATTGATCTGCATAAACCAAAGAATGTGGCTTATGAGGAATGCACAAAGAAAAATACAAATTCCACACTTGCCAAAAAGAAATGTCCAGCAGAATTGCTCAGACACGTAAGAAACTCTCATAAAATTAACAGCCAGGTAGGCTATCCATGTACAATGATATACATGCACTCACATAAAATTGTCAAAAATAACCGGACTAGTCGCGATCGCCTTGTAAAACAGCCTTTTGTGACTTCAATACTGACTTTTGTCCCAAACTTATTCAAAATTAAAGAAATTTAAGACCGGGCTATTATAACATGGCCGCCATGTCACGCTGACACACCCAGGCCCTATCATAGCCAAAGGAATATCTGTTCAAAATACAACAGAATCCTCAAAATATACCTTAAAATTTGTCTGCAAAAACACTCTTGCAACTTCTTAGTTCATGTAAATAAAGAGGATAATCAAACAGCTACATTTCCTCAACGGAAAACACAACGTGCTTAAATCGAGGTGGGCATGATGTAAAAAATACCTAGCCACGCGAGGACAGCATCACATTACTTTAATTTAAATGTCGCCCTCTTGTGATGATGAGACATTTTTTTTTACATTAACAACAACGTCTTCCATTAACATGACAAAGTCATTATTGATTATGCTTTACATTCAGCTACAGGGCAAATTATAACTTTTTGTACACGCTTTAATAAAGTCTACATCTATGCAGTCGACAACAGTATATTATTTTATGACTTATTAAATGTCGTATTATATAAAACTGAATTCATGGACTGTTTATGAAATTCTATGTTTTACAGAAATCATCCTGAACTAGTGTGGTAGCATCAAAATTCAAATAATTTGAATTGATATGAAAATGTTTGTTGTTTTTTTTATCTTCAACATTGAAACAGTTTTCAATTTTAATTTACAATATAAGATAAAAGCCTCTCGACTTTACTCCCGGTTATAGTGTTAGACTTAAACCAAATTTAACCTCAACGTTAACAACCACTACGTTTTAATTTTTGTTTAACAGCCGTTTAACTGTACAAACGGATATTGTCTAACAGGCCCACTAAAATTAGAAACAGTGCAGGATATAAGAAACATTATTTACAGATTACACGCGATAATTATGGAGAGAATTTCAATGCATTACAGGACCGCAAATTTACGGTGATTTTTTCTAAATTACATTAAATGAAATCCCAAATTAGAGATTTAAAGCACGTGGCATCTTAATTTCTAGAGAAAACTGCTAATTACTTCACAGATGCAATTTAATAAATACAAATCACAAAAAAATGCTGCGCCAACAAAATTAAATCAACACCAAATTTCACTTTTCATATAAACACTTAACATTTACAATTTGGAGGTGTGCGACCAACCCAGACAGAAAAAAAAGATTTCAAAAATAATGCAAACATTTGACTCGTCTGACTAAATGAACACCCAGCTGCTGGCAAGAACAAATCGTGATGGGAATAAACCCCATTGTAACAGAAGATCTGAGCACCCAAGATATCCAAGCCACGCCCAAATTGATTTGCATAAACCAACGAATGTGGCTTATGAGGAATGCACAAACAAAAATACAAATTCCACACTTGGCAAAAAGAAATGTCCAGGAGAATTGCTCAGACACGTCAGAAACTCTCATAAAATTAACAGCCAGATTGGCTATCCATGTACAATGATATACATGCACTCACATAAAATTGTCAAAAATAACCAGACTAGTCGTGATCGCCTTACTTCCCATCACAAGGAGTTGTAAAACAGCCTTGTGTAATTTCAATACTGCCTTTTGTCCCAAACTTAATCAAAATTCAAGAAATTTAGGACCGGGCTATTATAACATGGCCGCTATGTCACGCTGACCCACCCAGGCCCTATCATAGCCCAAGGAATATCTGTCCAAAATACAACAAAATCCTCAAAATATACCTTAAAATTTGTCTGCAAAAACACTCTTGCAACTTCTTAGCACATGTAGATAAAGGGTATAATGAAACTGCTACATTTGCTCAACGGAAAACACAACGTGCTAATTTAATCGAGGTGGGCATGATGTAAAAAATACCTAGCCAAGCGAGAACAGCATCACATTACTTTAATTTAAATGTCGCCCTCTTGTGATGATGAAACTTTTTTTTTTACATTAACAACAACGTCTTCCATTAACATGACAAAGTCATTATTGATTATGCTTTACATTCAGCTACAGGGCTAATTATAACTTTTTTTACACGCTTTAATAAAGTCTACATCTACAATGCAGTCGACAACAGTATATTCTTTTATGACTTATTAAATGTTGTATGATATAAGACTGAATTCATGGACTGTTTATGAAATTCAATGTTTAGCAGAAATCATCCTGAACTAGTGTGGTAGCATCAAAATCTTAAACATTGAAACAGTTTTCAATTTTAATTTACAACAAACATAAAAGCCCCTCGACTTTACCCCCAGTTATGTTGTTCGACTTAAACCAAATTTAACTTCAACGTTAACAACCACTACGTTTTATTTTTTGTTTAACAGACGTTTAACTGTACGAGCGGATATTGTCTAACAGGCCCACTAAAATTAAAAACAGTGCAGGATATAAGAAACATTATTTACAGATTACACGTAATAATTATGGAGTAAATTTAAATTCATCACAGGACTAGAAATTTACGTTGATTGTTTTCTATCAATTTTTTTTTTCGATTACGCATTAAATTAATTGAACAGCCGATTTTTTCCCCTGAACGCTTATTTTAAAGTACATGATGTAAATAATATTCAACTACAAACAAGCAAGCGGTCAATGTTCAGATCTTGATCCTCAAATATTTCAAGATTGGAAATGTACGGCTGGAAAAAGGTAATGCATACTTTTTCTCACAAGTGTTTCCATTTTATATGATTTTCTTTTTCATTGTTTACCCCAATAAATATTTGTATTTGTTACGAATAAAGCTATTAGCATGTGACATTACAAATATTTGTTTTCTAAATATATTTCTGTCAGTGAAAGTGTATATTGTGCTGAAATATTCCTCTGATTGGTACGAGTCTTAATGGGCTGCTCGCCCAGTAATCCTCAAACTTATCATTTCGGCAATTAGCAGGCATTTCAATATAATTTCATACACAGTTGGGCCTACATCTGCCAATCCCGTACCAGATAAGGGATTGGGTTACCCCGAAGGGGGCGGGGTGGAGCTCTCTCTTCTTTGCCCTCTTCCTCCAAACTATCTACACTCTGCCCGTCTACACCCAAGCTGGGGGCGTCTTCTCTGAAAAGGGGCGGGGTCTCGACAGGAGTTAATATCAGGAAGTTGTCGATGTCTGCGTACTGGGTGGGAGGCTCTGTGCGGATGGGCGGGGCGTCCAATGGGTGTGTCTTGGTGTGATGGACGTCTGCGTAAATGAGGACCTGCCAAGACAAATATTACTATTTTTAATGCAAAAATCACGACGTCGCATTTGAAAAATTTGATTATTTGACAATAAATGTATAAACATTTTTAATTTGACGGGAATGTAACCTAATTGCATATGTGTTGTGATAACTTTAAAGATTGTATTAGTTTAATTAACATACTTCCTTAGAAATGGAGGCGGCTGGTTGTTGGTTGCTGTTAGTCGGCGTATCGCTTTGCGCCAGGGGACCAGGGAGGACACCAGTCTCCACTGACCTATTGCCTGAAACGAACAAAAAAGCCGTGCAAAAACAAAACTTGAACATCAGTTTTGAAAACCAAAAAATCCAAAGACGTTGAAATAGTCTGGAGAAGTGTGCAGCATGTAAACAATCTTCCTGGATGCACCACTTGAAGACAGTGTAGATCGTATATCACTAAACCAGAGGTAGATCGGACATGAAACAGGTTTTAACTCAATATTTCGGTGTGTGCACTATCCGAAACGTGGAGTTAACTAATCACGTTATATCGGATAACTCTTTGAATCAATTACCGGGATTGTAACGTCGGAAGTTCCTTGTTGCTTGAATGCCACTGCTAGAGGGCGGTGTTGCAGCAGGAGGCGACTGGCTACTCGGAAGGAACGTATTTTCTTCGTAGATATTTCCCGCATCTTGTAATAAATTTACCAAAATTATGAAATAGGCATCTCTTAAAATGGCAATATTGTTTTAAAAGTAGCATGAATATTAGACTTCGATCACTGTCGGAAAGGATATAATGCATGAGGAGGAATTATTAGACCCATCCAATTGAATCAGTTTGGATTTATTTTGTATAAAAAAACCACATTTGAGACTTTGAATCATTAAAGAAGTTGCATCCTGTCACAATAAAATGCAAGGTCAAGCAAAGAGCAAATTTTCATTCTTTAGTTATTGGACATGACTTTTATCATTGATCGATGCGCAAAAGGTAACATTCCAGCGGCCCTGTCCCTTTAACATTTCTTATTTCCGTTTCAGTTTTGAATACGAAGATCCCACGCTCGGCAGTCACTTACACACTAAGCTTAGTTTACCTGGTGGTCCCACGACTGTGTTCAAGACAGGACTCACAGACGCCGTGGGCCTGTCGGTTCCAGTCCGTGTGTAGTGAACTACAGGCCTGTAACAATTGTTAGCAAAGTATCGTTATACAAAATAAAGCTTTCGGAGTCATGCTTTTGGGGTGCCGATTACATGTGTTCATCGTTTAATCATAAAGTTTTTACATATGCCATCAGCCTCGGTCCAAAATTTTGGCAACTGGTATCAAGATGAGGGGAATAATCGTCATAGCGATTTTTTGGCAAGGTATACACCTCCAGAGTTGGAAAATATGTGATAGCATTGCAGCGATGGCAGCTTTTTGGGTGTTATCACCCTTTTTTTTTTAATGTCCATCAAAATGCTTGTTACCACTCTGCTCACTATAATCATTTATGCCCTGATTTGATACCGACCAAACCCCCAAGATGATGGCCTAACAGGAATACAGTACATGCCGATTTGACGGAAATTTGTTTTCCATAATTGTAACTTCAGAAAGACCTATCATCAATGACGACGCTTTGTGTAAGGTGCATGTATAGTCTTTTCAAATAGTATATGGCAGTATTGCATTGCACAACATTATCAGTCAAGTCATGACAAATTACTGGCTGTAGAAGCCATAGAGACAGTATTCAAATGGTTTACTTCGAAGGAATCGTCTGGAACATCTGTAAGTGTTCATTTGTGAATTTATTCCAGCATATACTGTTTCAAAACATGCTGTGGTAATGCTCGTATATAAAGTTTGTCATCAGAACATGCATTCAGGTTTGAAAAATATCTTTAGTTAATGACGATCGATAAAATGAGTTTGAATATTCTGGAAGACCTATCGTGTAAGTGCAAAAAGAAACTGTGCCGTATTACTAATTATAATAAATCATAGTCAAAGCAAAACCCTTTCGACTGTCAATATTTAAAATACATTTTACTCACTGGTTTCCATCGGAGGGAACGTTATCTGGAGATAGAATAAAGACAAAACCAAACCAAAAACAAACGTTTCAATTGGTTTCTGTTATTGTTACTTTATTGGTTTACCTCGATTCATTGCGTAAGTGCATTGTGGACACTTTCGATTTTCCGATTTTACACTTTAACCCACACAAATTGAAACTCATAACAAGTCAAAATGACCTCCATATCCGATTCATTAAGCGGCCAGCATAATGCCTATACATGATAAATCTGTTTCCTGGTGTAACAAATTCAAATGACCTTTACATTCGGAACGCAAATACGATTGCAACGTTTTCTGGACATTAACAATAATGTTCTGAATATCTGTACTGTATCAGATTGATGACGCAAAGTATACCCAAGTCCAAAGGCATTGAATATCAGCGGTATCTCAATTCATTTGTACCATTTTCTATACGTCTCCTCAGTGATCATCATCGATGCAACTTAACAGCGTAGCCACGGAGAGGTGGGGGGCCGTGGGGCAGCCCCCATGAAACCTTGTCGGCCCCCCAGTTGTCCCCCCCCCCGCTGAGATTTTGAGTTTCGAAAAAAATATCATTGATCTACAGGACGCCCCCCCCATGAAATGTTCCAGCCTCCCCAGCGACCCCCCCCCCCCCACCTGAAAAATTCCTGGCTACGCCACTGCATCTTAACTACACGTATCTTATCATTATTCCCATCTCCAACGCAGTCAGGTTTTCATTTTCATACTGTTTTTCCGGATCTGTCATTTTGACTGATATGCTTAAATAGTTATTTTCACAGTAATCGTAAGTATTATTTTAGTAATTTGCTTCCTTAAATTTTCTGGATTATATTAATGAATTATCTATTTATGTATTGCATGTGACAAAAAAAATTTCCTGGAAGGACCAATATATTGAAAATGAAATTGAAATTGAAATGGTTCAATTGAATTGAAATATTATTACGGGTGCATAGCTATGCTCCCCAATACCGATGTTTCCCAATATCGATGTTTCCTGAAATCCTTACCCTAACCCTAACCCTATAACCCTATATAACCCTAAGGATTTCGGGGAACATCGGTATTTGGGAAATCGGTATTGGGGAACATCGGGTAGACCCCATTATTACAAGCAGCTTCAACTGATCAGAAGAGCAGCAGCAGTTCCTCAAAAAGTCACAAGGGAAGCAGAGTAGCAGAATGGCAGCGCAGCAGCAGTATATCAGTAACAACAGGAGCAGCTATACTGTCTGGCAGTGAGTCCAAAATAGGATTACAGTACGACAGCGGTACGACAACACGGTAGTAGGACAACAGTACCAAAGCCAGTGTTTACAGTAAACGGGGTTTGCAAACAAACTTACTCTTTCGGCGTTTCCAGAAGACAATCGCCGCTACAAGAACAAGCAGAAGTGCAGCCGCGATACCGACTGCAACGAAGATCAAAGGCATCTGACTCTGCATCGAGGGGTCTGCATATGAAATGTAAAGATGCGATTAAATAAATCTTGATAGATTTCAAATTTCTCTGTCGTTGTATATTAACTACAAAGGACCATTGAACAATCGAGGAGATCAAAGTGTGGGACATCATAATTACTATCACCACTTTTCTTGGTCGTTTATAAATCCAACTTATTGGAAATGTCTGTTAGTTTCGTTTGTCGTAATTTGTGCCGGACAAGCTGCTTTAAAGGCAACGACAAATCTGTCGGAACACAAAATGGTCATTACTGCCCTGATACTGCCCTGATACACAATAGCAGCCTGATATTGGTAAATTTGAATATTGTGTTTGTTTTAATAATTATTGTGTTTGTTTTAATAATTGGGATTCAAAGAGGCGAGATGTCATGTGTAAATGCAAACGAAGTCATCCTATAAATATTCATATTTCTTAGCTTGCGTTTTTTTCTTGAAGCTTACTGAAAAAGAAACTATTATGTATTATAAGATGATATCGCTGTGCTTTAGATACTCGGAAACACGTCCTGGAAATGGGGTTGACGTCTACTTGGCACAAAAAGGAATGCAAAGTAAAAGCAACTAATAACGTACAGAAAGAATTGCATATGTGGGCCTTCAATGTCTATAAACACGCTTTAAACCAACCGACAGCAGCCTACGGTTCCTAAAAATTAAATATTAACAACTCAAACATGACCATTAACATTTTGACTCAATTACAATGAAAGTGGTGCTTGCAGTTTGTTTGTATACATCGATTTCATTCTTTTCAACAGCACGAATCTATACTCTACCTGTTATAGATAAATCGAAACAACATTGAAGATAAGAGCTAACAACACCCAAAAAATACTCCAATGTTTTCATGCAACATCTACTTTTACTAAACCTTGCAAGTTAAGCTGGAACCGTCTGCCTAAACGGCTAATTTGATTGGTCAATCAGAGTTGTAACCTTTTGTGAAATTTACCCAATTGACCGCGATTATATCCAAAGTTGATAAAGTTGGCCGACCATTAATGAGTGTAAAGCGTGAGTCGCAAATCAAGTTGAAAAATAAACTCACTCGGTGTGTTAATTGATGATCCGGAATCTCTGTTGTCGGTTTGGGATGGCTCTGTAGTTTCAAACTCCCCCCTTTCATCTTTAATACGCCAATCAGAGTCGTAATAAAATGTCAAAGAAAATCACATACGTACGAAAGCCCGTTAGTGCCATCGAATATATACATTGCTCTTTTGCAAGTATATATTTGGTATATCTTGTTTTTTGGATGTATATGTTTGGTGAATCTTGTTTTTCGGATATATATGTTTGGTGAATCTTGTTTTTCGGATGTATATGTTTAGCAAGTCTTGTTTTTCGGATGTATATGTCTAGCAAGTCTTGTTTTTTGGATGTATATGTTTAGCAAATCTTGTTTTTTGCAAGTATATGTTTGGCGAATCTTTTTTTTTGTAGGTATATGTTTCCCGAGTCTTGTTTTTTTGCAAGTATATGTTTGGCAAATCTTGTTGTTTGCAAGTGTGTTTCGCGAGTCTTGTTTTGTGAAGTCTATTTTGAGTAACAGTCTTGTTTTTTGGTAGTATATGTTTGGCAAATCTTGTTGTTTGCAAGTGTGTTTCGCGGGTCTTGTTTTTGTGAAGTCTATTTTTAGTAACAGTCTTGTTTTTTGCAAGTATATGTTTGGCAAATCTTGTTTTTTGCAAGTATGTTTCGCGAGTCTTGTTTTTGTGAAGTCTATTTTTAGTAACAGTCTTGTTTGTGGAAGTATATGTTTCCCGAGTCTTGTTTTTTTCAAGTATATGTTTGGCGACCCGATCTGCTACTCCCCACACAAAATTGTTGCACCCCTATTTTTATTTTTGGAATAGTCCTACTAGCTTGTACATGTACTTGTAGCTGCATAACATGTTGTCCATGTAATAATGGTACGGTATCCGGTCACTTCGGCACCTTGGCAACTCGGCACCTGGCCAACTCGGCACCCAAATTTTGCTTCTTTCTCACAACTTCCAACTCGGTACCTGATCAACTCAATCCCGAAAGCAACATTTTGTTTTGCCGTTATTCACAACCAATACCCCATCTCGATTTTTTTTTTGGGGGGGGGGGGGCTGGAAATGTTGGCGCTGTGCGGCCAAGCGTAGCACTTGTCACCGGCCGAGCGCGGTGGCGATGGCCGGAGGGCATGTGCGGTCAAGCACGGCACTGTCACCGGCCGTGCACCGTGGCGATGGCCGGTGTGGATGCGCGGCCAGGCCAGGCGCAGTGCACCGTTGCCGCGGGCTTGGAAGGACAAGCGTTGACCGGTGACGGCCAGCGTACAGTGCTTGCTACCCGTACTCAAAATATCGGAGGAACTGTCAACGAACTTTGCAATCTGACATCGCCAGTTCCATTATAAAAACAATTAGGCTATTAGTAACAGCGTAGTTACCAGCTCAATGAAAATCAGTAATGTGCGGACTTATTACTGAGAAACATTTCGAATTTTGCACATGGGGAGGTGCCGAGTTGTTCAGGTGCCGAGTCGGCTAGGTGCCAAACTGGTTTTTGTACAGGTGTCGAGTTGCTGGGTGCCGAGTTGGCAAGGTGCCGAGTTGGTGGGTGCCGAGTTGGCAAGGTGCCGAGTTGGTGGGTGCCGATTTGGCAAGGTGCCGAGTTGGCAGGTGCCGAGTTGCCAAGGTGCCGAAGTGACCGGATACCGTACCATTATTACATGGACCACATGTTTTGCAGCTACAAGTTCATGTACAAGCTAGTAGGACTATTCCAAAACTAAAAATAGGGGTGCAACAATTTTGTGTGGGGAGTAGCAGATCGGGTCCCTACATATATACTTTAAAAAAAACCAAGACTCGCAAAACATATACTTCCAAAAAACAAGACTGTTACTAAAAATAGACTTCACATAAACAAGACTCGCGAAACATACTTGCAAAAAACAAGACTCGCCAAACATAATACTTGCAAAAAACAAGACTGTTACTAAAAATAGACTTCACAAAAACAAGACTCGCCAAACATACTTGCAAAAAACAAGACTCGCCAAACATACTTGCAAAAAACAAGACTCGCCAAACATATACTTCCAAAAAACAAGACTGTTACTAAAAATAGACTTCACAAAAACAAGACTTGCGAAACATACTTGCAAAAAACAAGACTCGGGAAACATATACTTCCAAAAAACAAGACTGTTACTAAAAATAGACTTCACAAAAACAAGACTCGCGAAATATACTTGCAAAAAACAAGACTCGGGAAACATATACTTGCAAAAAACAAGACTGTTACTAAAAATAGACTTCACAAAAACAAGACTCGCGAAATATACTTGCAAAAACAAGACTCGGGAAACATATACTTGCAAAAAACAAGACTGTTACTAAAAATAGACTTCACAGAAACAAGACTTGCGAAACATACTTGCAAAAACAAGACTTGCCAAACATATACTTTCAAAAAACAAGACTCCGGAAACATATACTTCCAAAAAACAAGACTGTTACTAACAATAGACTTCACAAAAACAAGACTCGCGAAATATACTTGCAAAAACAAGACTCGGGAAACATATACTTGCAAAAAACAAGACTGTTACTAAAAATAGACTTCACATAAACAAGACTCGCGAAACATACTTGCAAAAAACAAGACTCGCCAAACATAATACTTGCAAAAAACAAGACTGTTACTAAAAATAGACTTCACAAAAACAAGACTCGCCAAACATACTTGCAAAAAACAAGACTCGCCAAACATACTTGCAAAAAACAAGACTCGCCAAACATATACTTCCAAAAAACAAGACTGTTACTAAAAATAGACTTCACAAAAACAAGACTTGCGAAACATACTTGCAAAAAACAAGACTCGGGAAACATATACTTCCAAAAAACAAGACTGTTACTAAAAATAGACTTCACAAAAACAAGACTCGCGAAATATACTTGCAAAAAACAAGACTCGGGAAACATATACTTGCAAAAAACAAGACTGTTACTAAAAATAGACTTCACAAAAACAAGACTCGCGAAATATACTTGCAAAAACAAGACTCGGGAAACATATACTTGCAAAAAACAAGACTGTTACTAAAAATAGACTTCACAGAAACAAGACTTGCGAAACATACTTGCAAAAACAAGACTTGCCAAACATATACTTTCAAAAAACAAGACTCCGGAAACATATACTTCCAAAAAACAAGACTGTTACTAACAATAGACTTCACAAAAACAAGACTCGCGAAATATACTTGCAAAAACAAGACTCGGGAAACATATACTTGCAAAAAACAAGACTGTTACTAAAAATAGACTTCACAGAAACAAGATTTGCCAAACATATACTTCCAAAAAACAAGACTGTTACTAAAAATAGACTTCACAGAAACAAGACTTGCGAAACATACTTGCATAAAAACAAGACTTGCCAAACATATACTTTCAAAAAACAAGACTCGGGAAACATATACTTGCAAAAAACAAGACTGTTACTAAAAAAAGACTTCACAAAAAACAAAACTCGCGAAACATACTTGCAAAAAACAAGACTCACCAAACATATACTTCCAAAAAACAAGACTGTTACTAAAAATAGACTTCACAAAAACAAGACTTGCGAAACATACTTGCAAAAAACAAGACTCGGGAAACATATACTTCCAAAAAACAAGACTGTTACTAAAAACAGACTTCACAAAACCAAGACTTGTGAAACATACTTGCAAAAAACAAGACTCGGGAAACATATACTTGCAAAAAACAGACTCCGGAAACATATACTTGCAAAAAACAAGACTGTTACTAAAAATAGACTTCACAGAAACAAGACTTGCGAAACATACTTGCAAAAACAAGACTTGCCAAACATATACTTTCAAAAAACAAGACTCCGGAAACATATACTTCCAAAAAACAAGACTGTTACTAAAAATAGACTTCACAAAATCAAGACTCGCGAAATATACTTGCAAAAACAAGATTCGGGAAACATATACTTGCAAGAAACAAGACTGTTACTAAAAATAGACTTCACAGAAACAAGACTTGCGAAACATACTTGCAAAAACAAAATTTGCCAAACATATACTTCCAAAAAACAAGACTGTTACTAAAAATAGACTTCACAGAAACAAGACTTGCGAAACATACTTGCATAAAAACAAGACTTGCCAAACATATACTTTCAAAAAACAAGACTCGGGAAACATATACTTGCAAAAAACAAGACTGTTACTAAAAAAAGACTTCACAAAAAACAAAACTCGCGAAACATACTTGCAAAAAACAAGACTCGCCAAACATATACTTCCAAAAAACAAGACTGTTACTAAAAATAGACTTCACAAAAACAAGACTTGTGAAACATACTTGCAAAAAACAAGACTCGGGAAACATATACTTGCAAAAAACAGACTCCGGAAACATATACTTCCAAAAAACAAGACTGTTACTAAAAATAGACTTAAAAAAAACAAGACTCGCGAAATATACTTGCAAAAAACAAGACTCGGGAAACATATACTTGCAAAAAACAAGACTGTTACTAAAATAGACTTCACAGAAACAAGACTTGCGAAACATACTTGCAAAAACAAGACTTGCCAAACATATACTTTCAAAAAACAAGACTCGGGAAACATATACATGCAAAAAACAAGATTCGCCAAATATATACTTGCAAAAAACAAGATTTGCTAAACATATATACATCCAAAAAACAAGACTTGCTAAACATATACATCCGAAAAACAAGAGTCACCAAACATATACATCCGAAAAACAAGATTCACCAAACATATACATCCGAAAAACAAGATTTACCAAACATATACTTGCAAAAGAGCAATGTATACATTCGCTGGCACTAACGATCTTCCGTACATATGCTAAAATACTGAGAAAACTAATTTCTAATATCTAATGTAAATGTTGCAGGTGACAATACAGTCACAATTGCAATTCAGACTTAAACCCAAAAAAGTCTTTTTTATTCCGACCTTTCGTAATAGCTTTGGAATTCCTACAAAGTAACGGCATGGTAGCAACGCATTCATTCAAAATCCAGAGGATCAGTTTCACATCACCTGGATGGAAAAAGTGCATACTACGTACGCCTAACATGTGCGTAACGGAGCATATGCACGAGGCCAATAGCGGCTGTGTTTGCGCCCGTTAACATGTAATCTTTAACAAGGTCGTACTAACAGCGATGCCTCTGTCCAAACCATCAATATTGTAAGTATATTTTTTTTACATAACAGCATAATACCAGACAACTACGATTTCACAGGATGCTTGATGCTTTATTACAGGCTATTCGATAACAATTTGGCAGTTGCGTTTTCGAATGTTTGCAAAACATATCAATATGTATTTATTTCAGAATAAAATGACATGTTTTGTCCCCTCCTACAGTATTTTGTGTTATCCAACAAGCCAGGAAAAGCGTCGGGTAAAACAGAAGAAATGACACAAAGATACAAAAACTGTACCTGTTTCTTGATGTTGGCTGAGCAACATAATATTCGTGAACACCTTTCCTCCTGCCCCAGTTGCCGTGCATGTCAGATTCCCCCGCTGACCAGGCTGAAACGACGGCACGGTGAACGTGCTGCTTGTGTTGTACAATCTCGTCCCAACTACCCTCGTCTCTCCGCTTGTGTTCTTCTTAGCGAGTGTCCAGGTGATTTTTGCCGGGGGTTTGGTGTCTGTGGCCACGCAGGTGAAGTTGTGGTCGGTGCCTGGTCCGATGTGCACGTCTCCACTGTAACCTTTGCCGGTAGTGGCGTTGATGATGTGCACATCTTTGGGTGGCACTGCAGAGAAACATTACAACTTGCATCAAGACAGGACAAGCAAGAACGACAATTATGAAAGAACTTTAGTAGAAAATCAGCATTTATCAGCACTCCCCAAACAGTGGGCACTGCAGTTTAGCATTCGAGTCTTCTTGTTTGTTATGTTCGTTGGTCATGGTTGGAAATGGACCGGGACCTGCCTAACCCACGATAACAGTCTTGCCCATACACCATGTGAAGTGACAGCGTCTAAACAGTGAAGTTGTTCTTAGAACGCCCGGCACGGTAAATTCAACGTTAAGGCCAGTATGCTCCGTAAAGTATTTACCTCTTATGTTCTTGCTACATTTAATAAGAAACAGAGATACCGGTCATATTTTGGAACACAGATCAGACGTCCGGTCTCCTTCGAGAACCACTGCTGTGTTGAAAAAAGATAATTTTTCATGGCAATCCATGGAAAGCCCCGTATCGACTTGTTGGACGACTAATGTAGCTTAGAAAGCGGAAACGGGGAAAGGGGCCCCTCAAAATCTGCTGCACGAGTTAACATTGGAGGCATACATTTTGAGGCACGCATGCGTATCGTCAAATTTTAAATGCATTGAACTCTCTGTACCGACGACAATACACAGTTCATCGCTTTGCTCACGAAGTGACAAAAGCTTCTAAATTAGACAAAAGTTCATACAGAGACAATCGAATTTTCAAGTTATTCATTGTTCATTCAAAGACATTTTCGACCACTTCGCAGTAACAGAATTCGAAAATGCTTGCATTGTCTGATAGCTAATGATTTGTTCTTCCCTAAATCAAAGTTATTTGTTAAAAAAATATCTCTTAACTAAACATCGTAGTGTGCAAGTATTGCACATGCGGGAACGTTTCCTACATCCTCGGTCCCAAAATGCGTGCACGTCGAATCCAATTGTCGACTTGAACAATCAGTACTAACATTTGTGCACATGGAATGAGGCTTGCTACCCAAAATTGGACGGATATACCGCAGCTGTTGGCCAGCGTGGGTGGCAGACTAGCCTACGTAGAATCTGTACCGCAAATACATTAACAGTATACACCATGGAAAGAAAAAGTGAATTGTTTTTTATCCTGGAAAAAAAACCCAGAACAACCTGCAATTGTTAATGCAATCTCCTTGTTAGTTCTGCTTGGTTTCTTATGTTTTATCTTGGGATCATTGTGTGCATTTTGAGCTGTTATAATTATATGTAAACAAATGTGTATGTGTGATACAAGCTAACGGCTGCCAATTGCAGCAGCTTTTTTCCAGTTTCAACTTACCATTAACAGTCAAGGATGTAATTTTCCACACCGTTGTAGCCGAATATGTGAGCTTCGCATCTGTAGCGCCCCTCATCTGTTAGCTGGAGGCCGTTAATCGTCAAATTGCAACCGTGGTTGTCATGGTGATAGTCATACTTCCCCGTCTTGGTGCTGCCCTCATTTGTGCACGCTTCTTGCAAGGGTTTGTTGCCAAGCAACCACTTAAAGGTAATATTTGGAAAGCTAGATGGAACACTTTTGACAAAACATTCCAAGGCGATACCTCCTCCTATTATCCCGTTGAACATGGACGTCGTCTCGGTAATTCCCATTCCTGCACATAGGAATATCAAGTATAAATGAGAAATAGTTATGTTTGCAAGCTTTAACGATAAATGAACCGACATGCGGCCATAAAAAGAAGGACTTGGGGTGGATTCTACTTCATTCTAATTTCGGAAAAGTAGTATCCTCTTTGTTTAAATTCTAAATATTCAGGGAGACTAGTCGCAAGGGCGGATCCAGGCCAAAGGGGGCCATGCCCCCCCCCCCTCCCCCAAAAACCCACGATACCAATTTTTGTTTTTACGTGACATCGCAATAAAGGCATGCAATGAGTACACCACCATCTTTCCCTAAAAAAAACACATTGGTTAAAGTGGTCAGAAATTGCCTCAGATCGCACCACAGAGCATCTATAATTCAATTTTTTTTTTGACCCACTTGTTTGAGGAACCAAATTTTTTTTTGGCCCCCCAAAAATTGTGTTGTGGATCCGCCCTTGGCTAGTCGGCAGTGCAAACTCGAAAATGCGGGGAAGGGTTGGCACATGGACCGCATTTGACGCTAGGGGCAAACTTTATCACTTTTTCCATTCTGTCTTTTGTTCATATTCCACAATTAAATGGAGGGAATGCACATAGCACCTGTTAAAAGTGTCTAACACTGCTATGTTCGTTTATTTTAAAAGGTAATTGTTTGGAGGGACTTTTGTCAAACATTCTAAATATTATTAATGTGCTCCTGATAAAAACACTTCCCTCTATTCAGCCTTTTCATCAATTTTATTCATCTCAACCGTAATAATAACGTTAACCCTGTTGCAGGGAATAACTCCCTGTAGAGAATTACTAGATTGCTTGCCGATCAGCCGTTACATTTGAAACCTTCAGGCCACAAGAACTAAATCCCGTAACTTATGTAAACAAAGAAATACAATGATTCATTATGTTTTTCCATAAGCATGAAAAAATATATTAGAAATACTTACCTTTAAACACGATGAGTTCTATGTCAGATCTGTTGGTTCCTCCTCCGTGTAACGCTTGACAGTAGAACTTTGTGCCATTCAAGGACCCAGAAACATGCGGGATTGTCAAAGCCCCACTTGTCTGGTTAAGTACAGGCGTATACCCCGCAATGCTCTCTGTAGAGGTACATGTGACAATAGCTGATCCATTTACAAGCCACTCGAATGTGACAACTATGCCACTGCACGGTGCAGTCACATCCCAGTCAAGTGCTTTGCATTCCAGTTCCACATCTTCTCCCTCAACGGCTGTCAAAATCGTTTCTATGAAAATATACGACAACAATTCCTAAAATCAGACAAAATTGCACTCATTTGTGAACGTTCATCGGGATTTAAGAAATGGCTGATCCTTTTGTGGAATGTAAAGCCTTTTGACGTTTGAATAATAGCCGACTCATTACTATGGATCCAAAAGAAGCCAACCCTCAATATGGATTTTTTTGTACTACTATTCGAAATATTTTGGACATTATCAACTTACTACAAGAAGGGTCACATGCGGCACCAAGCGTGCAGATACAAATCAACGCGTACAACTGATTCATTTCTGAAGAGCGTCAGTTATGTCGGATGGTCACCAAATCAGACAGCAACTCCTACGCGTTGCAGTGAAGTAACGAAGTCAAGCCGAAACATTTAGGGACATCCCGCAATAGGTTTTCTTTTATTGCAAGCTAGCCACGGACGAAACTAACGTTGATAGCTTGTAAAACATAAACAATAATTGTATGTCGCTGGTTATGGGGTTATCACGTAGTTATCACATATTATTTCATTCATGTAGGGTCACGTGAATCTGTGCAGATATTATATGTTCAAAATAATTATTGCCTATACAGTGCTATATACATAAGTAATGAAACCAACACTTTGGACTAATATGCATGAATTGAAAGTGTAAGCGGATGTTTATTTCCGGAAAGAAAATATGGAAGCTCTTTCAAATGCCATCCAGTGTGCATTGTCAAGCAAAAGAAATACAGTGTACATGATGCAATGTACACTGTAATGAAAAAAAGTATCAATGCTGCTAAATACAAGTCAATTCAAAACTTAACAGTACTCCTTATATAGGTATTTATGTTCAATGTTGGAAACTCCAAAGTTTAAAGCACCGGTCATCCAAGCTTTTGATTCGTTTAAAACGTCTCTATACAATTTATGTAGCTTTTATTATTATGATGTTAATAATCGTTCGTCGTTCATTGTTTTTGAATAGCGTACAGAACAGTCTCATGTATTCCTAAGATCAGTAAATAAATACATTTAAAAACAAGATGCTGTTCGCCCTAATCGGGTAGTGCAGGTGCGGATCCGAATGGGGGGGGGGGGGGGGGGTTTGGGGGTCAACCCCCCCCCCCCAGCTCTGTCAATAATGTTTCACAGAAATTCATTAAATATAATGCGAACCTCCCTGCTCTGACACGCCCAAAAATTATACTGCCAATAATGTCCACCTGTGCACAAAATACGAGACAGAGGCCCTTTGGTTAGGGGGTACTTGTACACTTTTCTGTAATATAGTGTTAATAATCGTCGGATTTAATCAGTGCCCCCATTAAAAGGTGTCCCCCCCCCCGCCTATTGATTTTACGGAGGCCAAGTGTCCGGACAAAAACAGCTGTCTACATTATTTTCAGCAATGATTTGCTGATGAAGCCCGCCCCTGTAGTGACAGATAAAGTATTAAAACGTTGCACTTTGAATGAAGCAGAATAGGTGCGTCCAACGACACATCTTCTGCATTGCAAGTTCTTTTAAATTTTCGTGTCATTCAACAGCGCCCTCACATTTGCATTAAGGGAAACGATTTTGAATTATAATCTTAGCAAATGTATATAGTTTGATCGTGTGCTGGCCTCTGTGTTCACGCTGCATTATTTAACTTAACGGTTTAACTTAAAGTACAAACGACGCCCGACGAAAACAATTTTCGAGATATTACGTGTATGCAACCCATATAATGGCTCCAGACGTGATATGAGTCGTAGAAACAAAGTCAAGAATGAGGTGCTCTAACGGCAACTTCCAAGGTTCTCCACAACTAACAGGACTAGGCGTCTGCGATTGGCTGGACACTGCGTACGACAACCAGAGATAGCTGCAAGCCAACTCGTCCTGCAGACGAGATATCAGGACGGCCATAGGAGAGCGTAATGTATGGCGTACCTTTGTCTCTTTATCTCGTTCTGCGACTATTTCCCGACATTAAACTGATTTTTAAGCTCTGACAGGAGCTTCTACATGACACTTGGTGGTCAGTCGGTCGGTCGGTCATTGGTCTGTCTGTCTGTCTGTCAGTCTGTCTGTCGGGCTGTCTGTCTGTCTGTCTGTCTGATGTCTGTGTGCCCCGTTTTTTGTAAAAGGCCTAAAGGAGTGTGCACAGGTACAAAATGCAATGGTTACGAGGCTTGATTATTGTATGCAAGTCCTTAAATGGTATATACACACTCCAATTCCACGGTCTTCTGAAATCACGGTTGTCACGTGAAAAAATATATACATTGTTTGTTTTATTTGGCTTTTTTTTAGGCAAATTTGTTTCTTTCAGACTTTGAGTACACTCTAAAAAATAGATGCTCAATATTAGGTTAAATTACTACCTTTTCGAGAGTAAAAAGGGAACATGGTCGTCAACTTGTGTACTTTTTTTTACGCAACAGCTAAAGTGCAGAAAAGTACCCATTTCAGTGTAATTTTTACCCATAATTGTGTTACGTGTTTGCACAACAAAGTTGGGTAAAAAAGTTTACCCGTGTGACGACCATGTTCCCTTTTTACTCAATTATTGGGTAAACTTTACCCAACCCTCCTTTTACCCAAGTGTTGTGTCAGTTTCTTACCCAGATATTGGGTTCTAATTTTACCCTGCACTGTTGGGTTCTAAATTTACCCATCACTTGGGTTGTTTTTGAATTAGTTGTTGTGTACCTTTGTTATTGATCCTTGCGGTTTATAATCAACTTTGAACTCTGCAATGTGAATTGCATGCTAGAGACAGCAATCGCGAGGGATTTCAATAACTGAGTCCTGGGTTGGAAAGTCAGTAAAATGAATAAGATGATATTTCCCCAAATATGGTGCTGATGCATAAGGACTATTACGAGGAACGTGGGCTAAATGATGGGCAGGGGTGTTAGAATTTCCCTCAATCAACTCATTCAAAAACAATTTCCCAAATGTAGGTCACTTTACTCCGTGTTTCTAGATCTGAGAACACTCACTATACGGTACATGAAATGCATGCATCATGTGCATGGAATCGTGGTTGGCAGAGCCGTGACGTCCAAGTTGCACATAAATGTCCAAAAAATAAGCATGTTGCGTCTCTAATCTCCCCGATATTAATCCTCATACATCAGCATCCCATTTGGAGGAAACAACACTGAAATTCATTTCACTGACTTACCTGGAACAAAGAAATCACGTCATCAAAATCCCCAAATTGTTGAAGGTCTCACAAGCGGCGGCCATTTTGTACATGAGTGATGACGCGTGCACAATATTGGGTAAACGTTGTCACGTGCGTCAGTTTACCCCACACAGTGGTAACATTTTACTAATGTCATGGTAAATTCTACTCTTTAACGTGTACAATGAAATAATTGTTACACAGTGGTGGGGTAAATCCAGTTTCTTTAACCCATCACTTGGGTAATAACACCATGATTTGAACTCTTTGCCTGTGCTGCAGGGACTTGTAGTCAGTGTTGGGTACTATTTTGCCCTTTTCATGTGTATAGCACATTTGACACAAGTAGGAGGTACAAGCGAAATTTTCATTTTGCTCAATATTGGGCAGAAATGACACAATTTTTTTACACAACAGTTTTACACAACATAAATTTACACTTCTTTTTTAGAGTGTAGTTCTATGCTACAACATTATCTCTGTGCAAACACTCCAGAAATTATTGCTATAATTACGAACAACTCAACGTTGATGATGAAAAAATGTGGCAACATGGATTCAGCAAGGCTTACCACGCCCAGTTGGAGTCCAAATGCAAATTGAGGTAAAGTAAACATTATTATATGACTCCACCCGGCCAGTTCTCAAGAATGGAAGTTGAAATGACTGTTATGACTGTCTGATTTGTTCCTGTGGTTTGTAATTTTTATGTCCATGTGCTTACCCCTCCCGTTTAGTTGTTTGTACGTATAGATATCAATGTAACTTTGTGTCTGATTCAACATTTAACAAAACATTATTTAAATATCAGAGTCATACCATGAGAAAGGATGTGCAGCAACGCCGGACCACCGGCTATCAAGGTATGCAAATGGTGGATGGGCTGGCGATGCGTGCCCGGCCGCGAATTAATTTTTTTCACAAACGACATCGTACGAATGATTGTCGAGCGCAATCTACGATACTTTAAATGATACATATGAAGGTATAACGCCAAAAATTACGAATCGCTGTCGAGCTGATCGATGGCCCAGCTGGATAATGATATGCTTTTGAGATCGGAGGGTGTGAGTTCTAAACCATATTTCTAATTTGCGGCTTTGCAGGTATTTTTTTTTTAGGGAAATAATTTCTTCTTTTTCTCAACATGTTTTTCTTCCTCATGTTTTTAGGGAAGAAAAGTTCAAAACCTAATAGCGTACACTCTATTCACTGATGTCGTTTCGGAAAAAAAAATATTCGCCAGGCCGGCCGCGAATTATTTTTTTTCCCCAAACGAGGTCCGACAATATCAAAAGAGGGCGCTCTCTCTCTGTCTGCGTTATGCATATTCATGATGTTCAGGGCTTTAGAGAATGAGTGTATAACAAAGAATAATGGTGTTTAAAAAAAATACCGACAATTGGCGGCTGATTCGTGGACTGGTTGGAAGTAGACCTGACTGCTAATCAGGTGATCGAAGTTCGAACCCCAGTGAGCGTTTCTCACGTCTTCTCATTTTACCTTTTAAATACGGTAACTAAAGTGAGGAAGGAACATTTCTCACAAGACGGAAAGCCTATCTTGGGTTTGTGTTGTGCAGAATAGGGCATTAGCTATGCATGTAATGGACTAATCAGAAGATGGGAAACGGATGTCGTTTGGGAAAGAAAATTCGCCCTTACACAGTTCGCCTTAGGAATGCACGCGAAACGCATACATTGTGCGTGAGGTGCACTCATTTCCGAAGCAAAACTACTCAACTACACTGCTGCCCTTACCTTGGAACCACATCAACTATGTCCGTAGGACCTCCAAGTAACTTTCAGTATGATCGGTTGCCTCGTTAAAATGATATATTCTTTGAACTGGTTACGTTTTCATACAAAGGTCGCCTTTCCAAACGTTAAATTTCGGTGTACGGCATTGCGAACACCAGCTTATATATCTTAGCTACGTGATCATTCCCTGTAATTTTAAAGGACATTTTTTTTTTAATCTATGAAGCAGCAGGATCATTTACATGTGGAAAATTATTTGCATGTGACCCCTCCCCTCCGTACCTGCATGGGTGCGCGTCGAAAATTGACCCCAAATTCGTCAACAAACGACGCCCTCTTAAGCCGAAGCTTCGTTCAACGGAATGTTGGCTTACTATTTTTGAACACTAAGGGCGCTGTCTTTTGCGCAGGCTGAAGCGGCCGGGAATGCTCTTGAAATTAATACGTTATATTGTAACGAATGTTAAATTTGTGTGTTACATTTTGAGGTATTTTTAAAAACAGTTTAGAGCGTTTGCAACATGATGGTCACAAACAAGCCGTGTCGAGCATTGCCCCTAACGTTTCCTAATGAAAACTACAAAAGAATAGTCTAGAATCTTCTTTTACAATCACACCGATATTTTATCAGTAATGGTGGGGTTGTATGTTATTGTAGCGTGCCGAGGGGGAAGGGTGGCGACTATAGGTTTGTGAGTTTGTAAGGATTTTGTAAAGATGATTATATATAATCATCTTTACAAAATCCTTACAAACTCACAAACCTGATTAAGTAAACAAACATTGAAAAAGTTTTGATTGAAGCTCCCTTTTGATTTTTATTTAATCCGTTACTAAACGCACATTGGGATCTCACAAAAATATATACATTTCCTTTAATTAAGCAAACTCGATTTTTATCATACATGCTTCGGTAAATTACATTAAATGAAATCCCAAATTAGAGATGTAAAGCACATGACATCTTAATTTCTAGAGAAAACTGCTAATTACTACATAGATGGAATTAAATGAAAATGACAAAAAAACTGATGCGCCAGCAACATTAAATCAACACCAAATTTCATTTATCATATAGACACTTAACATTTACATTTTGGAGTCGTGCGACCAACCCAGACAGAAAATACAGATTAAAAAAAAAATGCAAACATATTTTGACTCGTCTGACTAAATAAACACCTAACTGCTGCCAATCATGATGGGAATAAACCCCATTGTAACAAATAATCTGAGCACCCAAGATTTCCAAGCCACGCCCAAATTGATTTGCATAAACCAACGAATTTGCCTTATGAGGAATGTGCAAACAAAAATTCCAAATCCACACTTGCCAAAAAGAGAGAAATGTCCAAGAGAATTGCTAAGATACATCAGAAACTCTCATGAAATTAGCAGCTAGGTTGGCTATCCATGTACAATTATATACATGCACTCATTGTAAAAAATAACCGGACTAGTCGCGATCGCCTGACTTCCCATGTCAAGGATTTTTAAAACAGCCTTCTGCGACTTCATTGCTGACTTTTGTCCCAAACTTATTCAAAATTCAAGAAATTAAAGACCGAGCTAACAAAGCCGCCATGTCACGCTGACACACCCAGGCCCTATCATAGCCCAATGAATATCCGTCCAAATTACTACAACATCCTCAAAATGTACCTTAAAATGTGTCTGCAAAAACACTCTTGCAACCTCTCATACATGCAAATGAAGAGGATAATCAAACAGCTACATTTTAAGACCCAAAGAAAAACCCAACGTGCTTAAATCGAGGAAGGCGTGATGTAAAAAAATAAATTACATAAATCACATTACTTTAATAAATCACATTACTTTAATTTAAATGTCGCCCTCTAGTGATGATAAAACAGCATTTGTTACATTAACAACAAACATCTTCCATTAACATGACAAAGTCATTACTGTTTATGCTCTACATTCAGCTATAGCGCAAATTATAACATTGTTTTTTTTACACGCATTAATAAAGTCTATATCTACATTGCAGTCGACAACATTATATTCTTTTATGACTTATTTAATGTTGTATTATATTAGACTAAATTCATGGACTGTTTATGACATTTTATGTTTTACAGAAATCATCCAGAACTAGTGTAGTAGCATCAAAATACAAATTATTTGAATTAAAATAAAAACGTTTGCTACTTTTTTTTATCTTCAACATTGAAAGAGTTTTCAATTTTAATTGAGAATATAACATTAAAGCCCCTTGACTTTACTCCAAGTTAGGTTGTTCGACTTAAACCAAAATTGACCTCAACGTTAACAACCACTACGTTTTAATTTTTGATTAACAGCCGTTTAACTGTACAAGCCAATAAGGTCTAATAGGCCCACTAAAATTGAAACAGTGTAAGATATAAGAAACATTATTTACAGATTACTTGCGATATTTATGGAGTAAATTTAAATTCATCACATTATTTTTTTTTCGATTACGCATTAAATTAATCGAACAGCCGATTTTTTCCCCTGAACGCTTATTATAAAGTACATGACGTAAATAATATTCCACTACAAACAAGCCAGCGGTCGATGTTGAGATCTTGATCCTCAAAAGCAAACAGTTCTTTTTTAGCTAAAGCGTGTTCACCATGCATATCATCCACTTGTACCTTTACAACAGAACAGGCCCGTCTTTTTTTATTTTTTTTTATTTCAAGATTGGAAATTTACGGCTGCAAACATTTTTGTTGTCAGAGGTCATGCATACCTTTCCTCACAAGTGTTTTCATTTTCTTTGATTTTCTCTTTCATTTTTTTACCCCAATAAATATGTTTATTTGTTACGAATAAAGCTATTAGCATGTGACATTACAACCTTTGTTTTCTAAAAATATTTCTGTCAGCGAAAGTGTATATTGTGATGAACTATTCCTCTGATTGGTACATGTCTAATGGGCTGCTCACCCAGTAATTCTAAACTTTATCATTTCGGCAATTAGCATGTATTTCAATATAATTTCATACACAGTTGGGCCTACACCTGCCAATCCCGTACCAGATAAGGGATCGGGTTACCCCGAAGGGGGCTGGGCGGAGCTCTCTCTTCTTTGGCCTCTTCCTCCAAACCATCCACACTCTGCCCCTCTACACCCAAGCAAGGGGCGTCGTCTCTGAAAAGAGGCGGAATCTCGACAGGAGTTGATATCAGGAAGTTGTCGATGTCTGCGAACTGGGTGGGAGGCTCTGTGCGGATGGGCGGGACGTCCAATGGGTGTGTCTTGGTGTGATGGACGTCTGCGTAAATGAGGTCCTGCCAAGACAAACAGGTAGAAATTACTGCTTTTAATGCAAATATCACGACGTCGCATTTGGAAAATTTGATTATTTGACAAAGAAATGTATACACATTTTTAATTTCACGGAAATGTGTCCAGAATGCATATTTTGTTTGGTAACTTTGGTAAGAATATATACGTTTTTAATTAACATACTTCCTTAGAAATAATGGTGGCGGGTTGTTGGTTGCTGGTAGTCGGCATATCGCTTTGCGCCACCGGGGGACCAGGGAGGACAACAGTCTTAACTTCCCCATTGCCTGAAACAAACAAAAAAGCCATGCAAAAAGAAAACTGGAACATCAGTTTTTAAACCAAAAGCATCCAAAGCCGTTGAAATAGGTTGAAGAAGTGTGGCATGTCAAAAATCTTCCTGCAAAACACATACAATGTTTGATTATGTTTCCGGATGCACCACTTGAAGACAGTGTTGGTCGTATATCAATAAAGCAGAGGTAGATCGGACATGAAGCAGGTTTTAGCTTAACGTTTCAGTGTGTACACTAACCGAAACGCGGAGTTAACTAATCACTTTATATCGAATAACTCTTTGAAACAATTACCGGAATTGTAACGTCGGAAGTTCCTTGTTGCTTGAATGCTACTGCTAGAGGGCGGTGTGGCAGCAGGAGGCGACTGGCTACTCGGAAGGAAAGTATTTTCTTCGTAGATATTTCCCGCATTTTGTAATAAATTTACCAAAATCATGCAATAAGCATCTCTTAAAATGGCAATATTATTTTAAAGGTAGAATTAATAAAAGACTTCGATCACTGTTGGAAAGGATATAATGGGTAAGGAGGCCTTATTAGACCCATCCAATTGAATTAGCTCATTTGATACTTTGATTCAATAAAGAAGTTGCATCCTGTCACAATGAAACGCAACGTCAAGCAAAGAGCGAATCGTCATCCTTTAGTTATTGGACATGATTGTTATCACTGTTTGATGAGCGGAAGGTAACATTCCAGCGGCCCTGTCCCTTAAATATTTCCTACTTCCGTTTACATTTTGAATACGAAGATCCCACTCTCGGCAATCAGGCACTAAGCTTAGTTTACCTGATGGTCCCACGACTGTGCTCAAGACAGGACTCACAGACGCCGTGGGCCTGTCGGGTCCAGTCCGTGTGTAGTGAACTACAGGCCTGCAAATAAAATAGCATGTCAGCAAAATAACGATATGAAAATTGATGCTTATAGAGTCTGCTTGTTACATGTTACGTGTGTTCATCGGCAAAATTCATGCAGTTTTTACAGGAAAACAGTACAAATGGTATATGGCAGTTATATTACAAGCATGAGTATTGCACCAGATTGCGTGACATTATCAGTCACTCCATAACAAGTTAATGGCTCTAGAAGCCATATAGGGACAGTAATCGAATGGCTTTTTTCGAAGGAATCGTTTAGAACATCTGTAAGTTTTCATTTGTTTAATATATTCCAGCATGCACTGTTCGAATATAGTTTGTCATCAGAACATGCTGATACAGGTTTTAAAAATACCTTCATCAATGACGATCATTACAATGAGTTTTAATATCCTAAAAGACCTATCGTGTAAGTGCAAAAGAAATTGACCTGCATTACTAATTCAAATAAATCATTGTCAAAGCAAAACCCCTTTAACTGTCTATATTTAAAATACATTTTACTCACTGGTTTCCATCGGAAGGAACATTATCTGTAGATAGAATAAAAAAAAATTAAACCAAAAACAAACGGTTTAATCAGTTTCTGTTAATCTTTCCTTCATTGTTTACCTCAATTCATTGCGAAAGTGCAGTGGGAACACTTTCGATTTTCCGATTTACACTTTAAGGCACACAAAATGAAACTCATAAAAAAAATGAAATCACCTCCCTATTTGTTTTATTTTGCTGCCATAAAGCCTATATAGGATAAATCTGTTTCCTGGTGTTACGAATTCCAATTGACCTTTCCATTCGAAACGCATTACAATGACAGAGTATTCTGGACAATCAACAATACTGTTCTGATTATCCGTTTTACTTAGCTTTGATCTCAACAAATAAAAATTTCACTTATAACTGGCAAACATCAAGAAAAATATTTAAAGATTGCGTGATTGGCTAACAGGCACAACACACTTACTGTTAAATTTGCCCAGTATTTGCCGATGTGGCAGAAAAGTCTTAATGTCCACCGTTAATTCGTATGCTATACAAGACAAATTGAGGTTCCTACGTTGGTCAGTTATATCAAATTCATGACACAATACATAAGTCCAAGGTAAAGAAAATCAACAAATTATTGCTAGCAGCTACAGCTTATCATTAACGCTGCAGCATTTCCTCAGCAGCAGTTTCTCAAAGTAGCAGAATGGCAGCGCAGCAGCAGTATATCACGAATAGCAGCAATTACTGTCTGGCAGTAGATCCAACTATGATTACAGTACGAGTATGACAGCAGTATGACAGTACGACAGCTCGGTATTAAGACAGCCAATATCAAAAGCAGGATTTACAGTAAACCGGGTTTGCCAAAAAACACTTACCCTTTTGGCGTTTCCAGAAGACAATCGCCGCTACAAGAACAAGCAGAAGTGCAGCTGCTATACCAACTGCAATGAAGATCAAAGACATCTGACTCTGCATCGAGGGGTCTGCATATGAAATGTAAAGATGCGGTTAAAAAAAAAATCTTTACAGGTTTCAAATCACTCTGTCGCAGAATATTAACTACAGAGGACAATTGAACAATCGAGGAGATCAAAGTGTTATCACCACTTTTCTTGGTCGTTTATAAATTCAACTTAATGGAAATGTCTGTAAGTTTAGTTTGTCGTAAGTTGTGTCGGACAAGCTGCTTTAAAGGCCACAACAAATCTGTCGGAACACAAAATGGTCCTTATTGTCCTGATACAAAATAGCAGCCTGATATTGGTCAATTTGAATTCTGTGCTTGTTTTATTAATTTGGGTTCAAAGAGGCAGAATGCCATGAGTAAATTCAAACGAAGTCATCCTATAAATATTCATGTTTCTAAGCTTGCCTTATCTTGAGGCTTACTCAGGCGCGATTCTAGAACCAATATTTTTGGGGGGCTAGCACGGTGGATCCAATTTTTTTTTCAGGGAGGCGTGCTGAAATGTTGACCGGTTATTTTTTTCCAGACACTTAGGCCTCCGAAAATCAATAGGTGTGTGTGTGTGTGTGAGTTTGTGTTACATACCCTATGTGGACTTGTGAACAAAAGAGGTCCACATAATGCAGGTTGTGTTAACCTTATGTGGACTAAGCCGTGTCCACATAAGGTTTTGCCCTTTCTGGAAAACAGGTTTAGAGGCATTTTTGGGTTAGGTTTATCTGTAGCAGAATGAAGAGAAACACTATAGGGAATCACAGAAAAAAAATTGGGTTAAAAGAGTTTTCACAGTTTAAGTAAAGTTTTTTTTTGTACCGAGTTTTCTTAACTACACGAAAACAAAGCAATGTCCACACAAGGTATGTAACACACGTCTGCGTGTGTGTGTGTGTGTGGGGGCTTATGCCATATTTCAATGGGGAGCGGCAATAAAATCCTAAACTCATTCACACTATAGCAAGGGCGGATCCAGAACACAATTTTTTGGACCCACTTTTTGGGGGGACCAAACAATGTTTTGGTCCCCCCAAAAAGTGGGTCCAAAAAATTACCGCGTGGGGTTCGGGGGTTCCGCTTAAGGGCCCCGAACAATTTTTGGATTCTAGATGATCTGTGGTACGATCTGAGGCAATTTCTGACCACTTTAACCAATTGTTTTTGAGGAAAAGATGGCGGTGTACTCATTGCCTGCCTTTATTGCGATGTCATATAAAAAATAAAAAAAATGGTTTCGTTTTTTTGAGAGGGCATGGCCCCTACCCTCCTGGATCCGCCCTTGCACTATATTAACTAATGCACCCATTGTCACGGCTATTTCTTCTTTAGGGGGAGACCGTTCACATGTACATCACAATCCTTCTTTTTGCTAAAGCAATTTGTTTTTTACGGAATTTATTTTTGGGGGGGGGGGGCTAGACAAAATTTTGGGGGGCTACAGCCCCCCTAGCCCCCCCCCCCCTCCCGTAGAAACCCGCCTGGGCTTACTAAAAAGAAACTGTTTTGTATTATTAGATGACAAGCTGATTTACCCGATCATAGATCGGGTAGCGCGTAGTGTTGGGGATGAAAATGTGGGCAGTTAAATGTAAATGGGGGATCATTGAGGAGACATGCAGTTATAGAAAAACAATTTTTGTGGTGTGATCTGAGGCAGCAAAACTTTTATTCAAATTGGTCAACCATCTATATAAGAGCAAGTTTTACTCGGCCTCCGAGAAATGTTCGCTCCTGAAAGATTCCGAGACCGCGGTCTCCCGCTACGCCAAAATGGTTCCACGTCCATAGAAAAATACGGAGAATTTCTTCCGCCAATTCAAGCACTTCAGGTCGTCCTAATTTTTTCCGTACGGACCGGCGATCCGTTTTGTCGATTTTTTTTGTGACTGCGTTCAAGATCGCACTATTTGAGGCAATGCATCGACCCTTCGTTGATCTCAAACAGGCCCCCGAAATTATAACGCGACACTGACTGTGACGTGCAGCGAACTCACAACGCTCAGCCTTGGTGGAAGCATAGAGCTAGTGGAAGCATGGACTTTAAACACATTATGGAAGCAACAGCACTCTATCACGCGACGTCATATGCTTGCGCTTCAAATAGCGAGCACCGTAGGCCCAACCTCGTTTGCAGGGTGTGGAGCAGGCTGCAGTACGCGTACGCGTTGCTATCGACAGTTTTGCATAGCCCGGAAATACTATGCAGTGTAGACTTTCGATTGGTCAGACCGCGCAAGGCATACTAATGTGTAGTCCTTCTGAGTATTCGTTGCGGAAGACACCCTCCGCATTTTTCAACGGACGTAGAGCGATTTTGGCGCCGCGTGAGCCCGCGGTCTCGGATCCTTTCAGGAGCAAACATCGTCTCGGAGGCGAGTAAACTTCTCTCTTATATATATAGATATCGCTGTGCTTTAGCTATCCGGAAACACTTCTTGGAAATGGGGTTGACGTCTACGTGGCAATGCAAAGTGAAAGCAACTAAAACGTACAGAAAGAATTGCATATGTGGGCCTTCAATGTCTATAAACACGCTTTAAAACAACCAAGAGCAGCATGGTTCCTGAAAATTAAATTTTAACAAATCAAACATGACCATAAACATTTTGACTCTTAATCCCAATGATAATGGTGTTTGCAGTTTGTCTATAAACATCGATTCCATTATTTTAGCAGCATGGAACTATACTCTACCTGTTATAGATAAATCGAAGCAACATTGAAGATTAGAGCTAAACAAAACCAAAAAAATACTCCAATATTTTTGTGCAACATGTACTCTTACTACACCTCGCAAGTTAGGCTGGAACCTTCTGCCTAAACGGCTAATTTGATTAGTCAATCAGAGTTCTAACCTTTTGTGAAATTTACCCCATTGACCGCGATTATATCCCCAGTTGATAAAACTGGCCGACCATAATGAGTGTTAAGCGTACGTCGCAAATCAAGTTGAAAAATAAACTCACTCGGTGCGTTAATTGTTGATCCGGAATCTCCATTGTCGGTTTGGGATGGCCCTGTAGTTTCAACCTCCACCTTTCCATCTTTAATACGTCAAGTTAAATTGCCAAAGAAAATCACATACTCTAAATTACTGAGAAAACTAATTCTGGTAACTAATTTCACTGTTGCATGTGACCATACAGTCACAATTGCAATTCAGACTTAAACCTAGAGATACTTTTTTTTAATCCAACCTTTCTTAAAGCTTTGGCAATCTTTCAAAATCTGTAATATTTTTTAATGACTTAAAATGTATTTTGGAGCTAGTAACGAGACGGTAGCAACGCATTCATTCAAAATACAGAGGATCAGTTACACAATTAACACCTAGAAAAAATGCATTATACGTACGCCTACATGTATGATAACTGCGTGACAGAGCATATTGCGCCATTGACATATGTAATAGTAACCAGGTCGTTCTCGGCGATGCCTCTGTCCAAACCATCGTTACTGTAGTATATTTTTTAACATTACAGCATAATGGCAGACAACTTCGATTTCACAGGATGCTTGACGCTTTATTACAGGCTATTCGATAACAATTTGGCAGTTGCGTTTTCGAATGTTTGCAAAACACAGCAATTTGTATTTTTTTTTTAGAATACAATGACATGTATTTGTACCCTCCTAGTGTTTTCTGTTATCCAACAACCCAGAGACAACGTCGGGGGGAAAATGACACGAAGACCAAAAACTGTACCTGATTCTTGATGTTGGCTGAGCAACAGAATATTCGTGACCACCTTTCCTCCCGCCCCAGTTGCCGTGCATGTTAGATTCCCCGCTGACCAGGCTTAAATGACGGCACGGTGAACGTGCTGCTTGTGTTGTGCAATCTCGTCCCAACTACCCTCGTCTCTCCGCTTGTGTTCTTTCCAGCGAATGTCCAGGTGATTTCTACCGGGGTTTGGTGTCAGTGGCCAGGCAGGTGAAGCGCTGGTCAGTGTCCGGCCTGATGAGCACGTCTCCGCTATAAACTTCGCCGGTGGTGGCGTTGGTGATGTACACATCTTTGGGTGGCACTGCGGGAAAAGCATTACAACTTGCATCAGGACAAGACCAACAGGAACGGTAATAGTTATTAAAGAACTTCAGTAGAAATACAGCATTCAGCAACTCTGCCAAATAGGCTCTTCAATGTATCGATCAAGTCTTCTGAATTATGGTATCCATGTTTTTAGTCAAGGTCGCAAAAGGGCAACCCACAATAGTCTTGCGCATACATGACTGCGTCTGGACAGTGAATTGCTACATTGAATGAGAAACATGGATAGTGGTCAGATTTCGAAACATACTGATTAGACGTCCAGTGAACAATTTCTTTGAAAACTACTTCTCTGTTAAGTAAAACTAGGTTTTTTTTCATGACAATCCATAGAAAGCCAACTACTGATTTTCTTTGGTCGACCTATGCGTCGACCAGACTTGAAAGTTTTAATGGGGAATCGTCACCCTCGCAGTTCTGTGGCACGCGTGAATTTCGGCATGCGCACCAAAACAGTTTTAAACAACTTATAGGTCAAATCAGCGCGCGCACACAAACATTTTATGGAACATCGTGTCACCTAAGTAATGTCATTTATCGAGGCTGCTGGACCATCCAACCTAGATTTGGATCGCAAGCCCATCACCAGAAACTACACAGTGGGAATACTATGTTTCAATTGAAACAGCTGTATCCAGTTTCGACTTACCATTAACTGTCAATGATGTATGTTTCCACACCGTCGTAGCCGAATACTGAGCTTCACATCTGTAAAGCCCCTCATCAGTTAACTCAAGGTCGGTAATCGTCAAATTGCAACCATGGTTGTCATGGTGATAGTTATACTTCCCTGCCTTGGCGCTGTCCTCATTTGTGCACGCATCGAGCGGTGGTTTGTTGCCAAGCAACCAATTGAAAGTAATATGCGGAAAGCCCAATGGAACTCTTGTGACGAAACATTCCAAAGCGATACAACCTCCTACTGTCCCGTTCAACATGGAAGTCGTTTCAGTAATTGCTGTTCCTGCATGGAGGAACACAAATATGCTAATGGGGAATCTTCACATTAGAGCGACCATCAAAAGCTTTGTATATTTTTTTAAAAACATTGTTTTGGGGACCAACCGGTCAGTCGGCAGTTGCAAATTTAAAAAGGGCGGAGAGGCCGGTTAGCTGGACCACGCTTAAAGCTATAGAGAGTCCTCCCCCTTTCCAATCTCTCCTTTTACTCATATCCACAATTCAATGCAGGGAATGGACATGAGTGGGCACCCTTTTAAATAAATGCATTGACTTCTATTGTGGTTCAATTAAAGAAACCAGTCGGGAGTGGGATCTCCCCCGTCCTTCTTCTGTGAAACATAATATCGTCGTGTCAGCGTTAAATGTCGTAACTGCCGTATTTGTCAACATTCTGCTTTTTGTGTACTCTTTTTTGTTCTTTGCCCATAGATTATTACAAGAAAGTGCGTCATTATTATTATAATTGGTTTATTTCATAAAAATTATTTTGCAGCAAAATGCTGAATTACATGACTTTTACAGTGTTCAATCAAAAAGACAGCTAACACAAACATTTATTTTAAAAAAACCCCAAAACTGGATATTACATTTACATTGGATAATAAGAGTTTTTAAATTGAAGATAAAACATTTGGTTATATATTGAAGATAAAACATTTGGTTATATAAAAATACAGTACAACAGACAAATTGATTAACGATTGACGACGGTGGGGCTGTAATTGCACTATTTCTTGTTAAACAACTCAGTCATGTAAGTCAGGGGGCTAGTTCTGAATCTATGACGTAATGGATTTAAAGTCATAAGATCGTATATTGACTACGAGCATGAACGTGCAAGCAAAAACGTCGTGTCTCGCATCGATTATACACTGTGAGTCAAAAAAAGCAGAACCCAAACCCCCCAAAATATATTTCATCTTAAAAAAATGTAGCACCAACAAAAATAATAATGACATGAAAGCCAATTTCATAAGCTACTTTTGGATGAAAAAAATACTGAAATTGCTCAATCCGACCAAAGAATATGACCATTTCAACGCAATGATCCTAAAATCTGTCTCGTCCAGTCAAACATAAAAAATAATAATATATATTGTGTGTTTTGACTGTTTGGAACAGCAAAGAAAATGTCACAGAATATATCGTCAGCAACACCACAAAGTAACACCCATGTATATCAGTAAGAACTAGCAATCGGCGAAAACGGCATCAGAATTTGAACGCCTTTTAAAACAACACTTTGCGTCTTTGTGGTTTCTCGTTGTGGACACTTGATAAATTGAACCTATTAAATCACCCAGTAATTCTAAACTTTATCATTTCGGCAATTAGCATGTATTTCAATATAATTTCATACACAGTTGGGCCTACACCTGCCAATCCCGTACCAGATAAGGGATCGGGTTACCCCGAAGGGGGCTGGGCGGAGCTCTCTCTTCTTTGGCCTCTTCCTCCAAACCATCCACACTCTGCCCCTCTACACCCAAGCAAGGGGCGTCGTCTCTGAAAAGAGGCGGAATCTCGACAGGAGTTGATATCAGGAAGTTGTCGATGTCTGCGAACTGGGTGGGAGGCTCTGTGCGGATGGGCGGGACGTCCAATGGGTGTGTCTTGGTGTGATGGACGTCTGCGTAAATGAGGTCCTGCCAAGACAAACAGGTAGAAATTACTGCTTTTAATGCAAATATCACGACGTCGCATTTGGAAAATTTGATTATTTGACAAAGAAATGTATACACATTTTTAATTTCACGGAAATGTGTCCAGAATGCATATTTTGTTTGGTAACTTTGGTAAGAATATATACGTTTTTAATTAACATACTTCCTTAGAAATAATGGTGGCGGGTTGTTGGTTGCTGGTAGTCGGCATATCGCTTTGCGCCACCGGGGACCAGGAGGACAACAGTCTTAACTTCCCCATTGCCTGAAACAAACAAAAAAGCCATGCAAAAGAAAACTGGAACATCAGTTTTTAAACCAAAAGCATCCAAAGCCGTTGAAATAGGTTGAAGAAGTGTGGCATGTCAAAAATCTTCCTGCAAAACACATACAATGTTTGATTATGTTTCCGGATGCACCACTTGAAGACAGTGTTGGTCGTATATCAATAAAGCAGAGGTAGATCGGACATGAAGCAGGTTTTAGCTTAACGTTTCAGTGTGTACACTAACCGAAACGCGGAGTTAACTAATCACTTTATATCGAATAACTCTTTGAAACAATTACCGGAATTGTAACGTCGGAAGTTCCTTGTTGCTTGAATGCTACTGCTAGAGGGCGGTGTGGCAGCAGGAGGCGACTGGCTACTCGGAAGGAAAGTATTTTCTTCGTAGATATTTCCCGCATTTTGTAATAAATTTACCAAAATCATGCAATAAGCATCTCTTAAAATGGCAATATTATTTTAAAGGTAGAATTAATAAAAGACTTCGATCACTGTTGGAAAGGATATAATGGGTAAGGAGGCCTTATTAGACCCATCCAATTGAATTAGCTCATTTGATACTTTGATTCAATAAAGAAGTTGCATCCTGTCACAATGAAACGCAACGTCAAGCAAAGAGCGAATCGTCATCCTTTAGTTATTGGACATGATTGTTATCACTGTTTGATGAGCGGAAGGTAACATTCCAGCGGCCCTGTCCCTTAAATATTTCCTACTTCCGTTTACATTTTGAATACGAAGATCCCACTCTCGGCAATCAGGCACTAAGCTTAGTTTACCTGATGGTCCCACGACTGTGCTCAAGACAGGACTCACAGACGCCGTGGGCCTGTCGGGTCCAGTCCGTGTGTAGTGAACTACAGGCCTGCAAATAAAATAGCATGTCAGCAAAATAACGATATGAAAATTGATGCTTATAGAGTCTGCTTGTTACATGTTACGTGTGTTCATCGGCAAAATTCATGCAGTTTTTACAGGAAAACAGTACAAATGGTATATGGCAGTTATATTACAAGCATGAGTATTGCACCAGATTGCGTGACATTATCAGTCACTCCATAACAAGTTAATGGCTCTAGAAGCCATATAGGGACAGTAATCGAATGGCTTTTTTCGAAGGAATCGTTTAGAACATCTGTAAGTTTTCATTTGTTTAATATATTCCAGCATGCACTGTTCGAATATAGTTTGTCATCAGAACATGCTGATACAGGTTTTAAAAATACCTTCATCAATGACGATCATTACAATGAGTTTTAATATCCTAAAAAGACCTATCGTGTAAGTGCAAAAGAAATTGACCTGCATTACTAATTCAAATAAATCATTGTCAAAGCAAAACCCTTTAACTGTCTATATTTAAAATACATTTTACTCACTGGTTTCCATCGGAAGGAACATTATCTGTAGATAGAATAAAAAAATTAAACCAAAACAAACGGTTTAATCAGTTTCTGTTAATCTTTCCTTCATTGTTTACCTCAATTCATTGCGAAAGTGCAGTGGGAACACTTTCGATTTTCCGATTTACACTTTAAGGCACACAAAATGAAACTCATAAAAAAAATGAAATCACCTCCCTATTTGTTTTATTTTGCTGCCATAAAGCCTATATAGGATAAATCTGTTTCCTGGTGTTACGAATTCCAATTGACCTTTCCATTCGAAACGCATTACAATGACAGAGTATTCTGGACAATCAACAATACTGTTCTGATTATCCGTTTTACTTAGCTTTGATCTCAACAAATAAAAATTTCACTTATAACTGGCAAACATCAAGAAAAATATTTAAAGATTGCGTGATTGGCTAACAGGCACAACACACTTACTGTTAAATTTGCCCAGTATTTGCCGATGTGGCAGAAAAGTCTTAATGTCCACCGTTAATTCGTATGCTATACAAGACAAATTGAGGTTCCTACGTTGGTCAGTTATATCAAATTCATGACACAATACATAAGTCCAAGGTAAAGAAAATCAACAAATTATTGCTAGCAGCTACAGCTTATCATTAACGCTGCAGCATTTCCTCAGCAGCAGTTTCTCAAAGTAGCAGAATGGCAGCGCAGCGACAGTATATCACGAATAGCAGCAATTACTGTCTGGCAGTAGATCCAACTATGATTACAGTACGAGTATGACAGCAGTATGACAGTACGACAGCTCGGTATTAAGACAGCCAATATCAAAAGCAGGATTTACAGTAAACCGGGTTTGCCAAAAAACACTTACCCTTTTGGCGTTTCCAGAAGACAATCGCCGCTACAAGAACAAGCAGAAGTGCAGCTGCTATACCAACTGCAATGAAGATCAAAGACATCTGACTCTGCATCGAGGGGTCTGCATATGAAATGTAAAGATGCGGTTAAAAAAAAAATCTTTACAGGTTTCAAATCACTCTGTCGCAGAATATTAACTACAGAGGACAATTGAACAATCGAGGAGATCAAAGTGTTATCACCACTTTTCTTGGTCGTTTATAAATTCAACTTAATGGAAATGTCTGTAAGTTTAGTTTGTCGTAAGTTGTGTCGGACAAGCTGCTTTAAAGGCCACAACAAATCTGTCGGAACACAAAATGGTCCTTATTGTCCTGATACAAAATAGCAGCCTGATATTGGTCAATTTGAATTCTGTGCTTGTTTTATTAATTTGGGTTCAAAGAGGCAGAATGCCATGAGTAAATTCAAACGAAGTCATCCTATAAATATTCATGTTTCTAAGCTTGCCTTATCTTGAGGCTTACTCAGGCGCGATTCTAGAACCAATATTTTTGGGGGGCTAGCACGGTGGATCCAATTTTTTTTTCAGGGAGGCGTGCTGAAATGTTGACCGGTTATTTTTTTCCAGACACTTAGGCCTCCGAAAATCAATAGGTGTGTGTGTGTGTGTGAGTTTGTGTTACATACCCTATGTGGACTTGTGAACAAAAGAGGTCCACATAATGCAGGTTGTGTTAACCTTATGTGGACTAAGCCGTGTCCACATAAGGTTTTGCCCTTTCTGGAAAACAGGTTTAGAGGCATTTTTGGGTTAGGTTTATCTGTAGCAGAATGAAGAGAAACACTATAGGGAATCACAGAAAAAAAATTGGGTTAAAAGAGTTTTCACAGTTTAAGTAAAGTTTTTTTTTGTACCGAGTTTTCTTAACTACACGAAAACAAAGCAATGTCCACACAAGGTATGTAACACACGTCTGCGTGTGTGTGTGTGTGTGTGGGGGCTTATGCCATATTTCAATGGGGAGCGGCAATAAAATCCTAAACTCATTCACACTATAGCAAGGGCGGATCCAGAACACAATTTTTTGGACCCACTTTTTGGGGGGACCAAACAATGTTTTGGTCCCCCCAAAAAGTGGGTCCAAAAAATTACCGCGTGGGGTTCGGGGGTTCCGCTTAAGGGCCCCGAACAATTTTTGGATTCTAGATGATCTGTGGTACGATCTGAGGCAATTTCTGACCACTTTAACCAATTGTTTTTGAGGAAAAGATGGCGGTGTACTCATTGCCTGCCTTTATTGCGATGTCATATAAAAAATAAAAAAAATGGTTTCGTTTTTTTTGAGGGGGGGGGGGGCATGGCCCCCTACCCCCCCCCCCTCCTGGATCCGCCCTTGCACTATATTAACTAATGCACCATTGTCATGACTATTTTTTTTTAGGGGGAGACCGTTCGCATGTACATCACAATCCTTCTTTTTGCTAATGCAATTTGTTTTTTACGGAATTTATTTTTTGGGGGCTAGACAAAAAATTTTGGGGGCTACAGCCCCTAGCCCTCCCGTAGAAACCCGCCTGGGCTTACTAAAAAGAAACTGTTTTGTATTATTAGATGACAAGCTGATTTACCCGATCATAGATCGGGTAGCGCGTAGTGTTGGGGATGAAAATGTGGGCAGTTAAATGTAAATGGGGGATCATTGAGGAGACATGCAGTTATAGAAAAACAATTTTTGTGGTGTGATCTGAGGCAGCAAAACTTTTATTCAAATTGGTCAACCATCTATATAAGAGCAAGTTTTACTCGGCCTCCGAGAAATGTTCGCTCCTGAAAGATTCCGAGACCGCGGTCTCCCGCTACGCCAAAATGGTTCCACGTCCATAGAAAAATACGGAGAATTTCTTCCGCCAATTCAAGCACTTCAGGTCGTCCTAATTTTTTCCGTACGGACCGGCGATCCGTTTTGTCGATTTTTTTTGTGACTGCGTTCAAGATCGCACTATTTGAGGCAATGCATCGACCCTTCGTTGATCTCAAACAGGCCCCCGAAATTATAACGCGACACTGACTGTGACGTGCAGCGAACTCACAACGCTCAGCCTTGGTGGAAGCATAGAGCTAGTGGAAGCATGGACTTTAAACACATTATGGAAGCAACAGCACTCTATCACGCGACGTCATATGCTTGCGCTTCAAATAGCGAGCACCGTAGGCCCAACCTCGTTTGCAGGGTGTGGAGCAGGCTGCAGTACGCGTACGCGTTGCTATCGACAGTTTTGCATAGCCCGGAAATACTATGCAGTGTAGACTTTCGATTGGTCAGACCGCGCAAGGCATACTAATGTGTAGTCCTTCTGAGTATTCGTTGCGGAAGACACCCTCCGCATTTTTCAACGGACGTAGAGCGATTTTGGCGCCGCGTGAGCCCGCGGTCTCGGATCCTTTCAGGAGCAAACATCGTCTCGGAGGCGAGTAAACTTCTCTCTTATATATATAGATATCGCTGTGCTTTAGCTATCCGGAAACACTTCTTGGAAATGGGGTTGACGTCTACGTGGCAATGCAAAGTGAAAGCAACTAAAACGTACAGAAAGAATTGCATATGTGGGCCTTCAATGTCTATAAACACGCTTTAAAACAACCAAGAGCAGCATGGTTCCTGAAAATTAAATTTTAACAAATCAAACATGACCATAAACATTTTGACTCTTAATCCCAATGATAATGGTGTTTGCAGTTTGTCTATAAACATCGATTCCATTATTTTAGCAGCATGGAACTATACTCTACCTGTTATAGATAAATCGAAGCAACATTGAAGATTAGAGCTAAACAAAACCAAAAAAAAAATACTCCAATATTTTTGTGCAACATGTACTCTTACTACACCTCGCAAGTTAGGCTGGAACCTTCTGCCTAAACGGCTAATTTGATTAGTCAATCAGAGTTCTAACCTTTTGTGAAATTTACCCCATTGACCGCGATTATATCCCCAGTTGATAAAACTGGCCGACCATAATGAGTGTTAAGCGTACGTCGCAAATCAAGTTGAAAAATAAACTCACTCGGTGCGTTAATTGTTGATCCGGAATCTCCATTGTCGGTTTGGGATGGCCCTGTAGTTTCAACCTCCACCTTTCCATCTTTAATACGTCAAGTTAAATTGCCAAAGAAAATCACATACTCTAAATTACTGAGAAAACTAATTCTGGTAACTAATTTCACTGTTGCATGTGACCATACAGTCACAATTGCAATTCAGACTTAAACCTAGAGATACTTTTTTTTAATCCAACCTTTCTTAAAGCTTTGGCAATCTTTCAAAATCTGTAATATTTTTTAATGACTTAAAATGTATTTTGGAGCTAGTAACGAGACGGTAGCAACGCATTCATTCAAAATACAGAGGATCAGTTACACAATTAACACCTAGAAAAAAATGCATTATACGTACGCCTACATGTATGATAACTGCGTGACAGAGCATATTGCGCCATTGACATATGTAATAGTAACCAGGTCGTTCTCGGCGATGCCTCTGTCCAAACCATCGTTACTGTAGTATATTTTTTAACATTACAGCATAATGGCAGACAACTTCGATTTCACAGGATGCTTGACGCTTTATTACAGGCTATTCGATAACAATTTGGCAGTTGCGTTTTCGAATGTTTGCAAAACACAGCAATTTGTATTTTTTTTTTAGAATACAATGACATGTATTTGTACCCTCCTAGTGTTTTCTGTTATCCAACAACCCAGAGACAACGTCGGGGGGAAAATGACACGAAGACCAAAAACTGTACCTGATTCTTGATGTTGGCTGAGCAACAGAATATTCGTGACCACCTTTCCTCCCGCCCCAGTTGCCGTGCATGTTAGATTCCCCCGCTGACCAGGCTTAAATGACGGCACGGTGAACGTGCTGCTTGTGTTGTGCAATCTCGTCCCAACTACCCTCGTCTCTCCGCTTGTGTTCTTTCCAGCGAATGTCCAGGTGATTTCTACCGGGGGTTTGGTGTCAGTGGCCAGGCAGGTGAAGCGCTGGTCAGTGTCCGGCCTGATGAGCACGTCTCCGCTATAAACTTCGCCGGTGGTGGCGTTGGTGATGTACACATCTTTGGGTGGCACTGCGGGAAAAGCATTACAACTTGCATCAGGACAAGACCAACAGGAACGGTAATAGTTATTAAAGAACTTCAGTAGAAATACAGCATTCAGCAACTCTGCCAAATAGGCTCTTCAATGTATCGATCAAGTCTTCTGAATTATGGTATCCATGTTTTTAGTCAAGGTCGCAAAAGGGCAACCCACAATAGTCTTGCGCATACATGACTGCGTCTGGACAGTGAATTGCTACATTGAATGAGAAACATGGATAGTGGTCAGATTTCGAAACATACTGATTAGACGTCCAGTGAACAATTTCTTTGAAAACTACTTCTCTGTTAAGTAAAACTAGGTTTTTTTTCATGACAATCCATAGAAAGCCAACTACTGATTTTCTTTGGTCGACCTATGCGTCGACCAGACTTGAAAGTTTTAATGGGGAATCGTCACCCTCGCAGTTCTGTGGCACGCGTGAATTTCGGCATGCGCACCAAAACAGTTTTAAACAACTTATAGGTCAAATCAGCGCGCGCACACAAACATTTTATGGAACATCGTGTCACCTAAGTAATGTCATTTATCGAGGCTGCTGGACCATCCAACCTAGATTTGGATCGCAAGCCCATCACCAGAAACTACACAGTGGGAATACTATGTTTCAATTGAAACAGCTGTATCCAGTTTCGACTTACCATTAACTGTCAATGATGTATGTTTCCACACCGTCGTAGCCGAATACTGAGCTTCACATCTGTAAAGCCCCTCATCAGTTAACTCAAGGTCGGTAATCGTCAAATTGCAACCATGGTTGTCATGGTGATAGTTATACTTCCCTGCCTTGGCGCTGTCCTCATTTGTGCACGCATCGAGCGGTGGTTTGTTGCCAAGCAACCAATTGAAAGTAATATGCGGAAAGCCCAATGGAACTCTTTTGACGAAACATTCCAAAGCGATACAACCTCCTACTGTCCCGTTCAACATGGAAGTCGTTTCAGTAATTGCTGTTCCTGCATGGAGGAACACAAATATGCTAATGGGGAATCTTCACATTAGAGCGACCATCAAAAGCTTTGTATATTTTTTTAAAAACATTGTTTTGGGGACCAACCGGTCAGTCGGCAGTTGCAAATTTAAAAAGGGCGGAGAGGCCGGTTAGCTGGACCACGCTTAAAGCTATAGAGAGTCCTCCCCCTTTCCAATCTCTCCTTTTACTCATATCCACAATTCAATGCAGGGAATGGACATGAGTGGGCACCCTTTTAAATAAATGCATTGACTTCTATTGTGGTTCAATTAAAGAAACCAGTCGGGAGTGGGATCTCCCCCGTCCTTCTTCTGTGAAACATAATATCGTCGTGTCAGCGTTAAATGTCGTAACTGCCGTATTTGTCAACATTCTGCTTTTTGTGTACTCTTTTTTGTTCTTTGCCCATAGATTATTACAAGAAAGTGCGTCATTATTATTATAATTGGTTTATTTCATAAAAATTATTTTGCAGCAAAATGCTGAATTACATGACTTTTACAGTGTTCAATCAAAAAGACAGCTAACACAAACATTTATTTTAAAAAAACCCCAAAACTGGATATTACATTTACATTGGATAATAAGAGTTTTTAAATTGAAGATAAAACATTTGGTTATATATTGAAGATAAAACATTTGGTTATATAAAAATACAGTACAACAGACAAATTGATTAACGATTGACGACGGTGGGGCTGTAATTGCACTATTTCTTGTTAAACAACTCAGTCATGTAAGTCAGGGGGCTAGTTCTGAATCTATGACGTAATGGATTTAAAGTCATAAGATCGTATATTGACTACGAGCATGAACGTGCAAGCAAAAACGTCGTGTCTCGCATCGATTATACACTGTGAGTCAAAAAAAGCGAAACCCTAACCCCCAAAATATATTTCATCTTAAAAATGTAGCACCAAAAATAATAATGACATGAAAGCCAATTTCATAAGCTACTTTTGGATGAAAAAATACTGAAATTGCTCAATCCGACCAAAGAATATGACCATTTCAACGCAATGATCCTAAAATCTGTCTCGTCCAGTCAAACATAAAAATAATAATATATATTGTGTGTTTTGACTGTTTGGAACAGCAAAGAAAATGTCACAGAATATATCGTCAGCAACACCACAAAGTAACACCCATGTATATCAGTAAGAACTAGCAATCGGCGAAAACGGCATCAGAATTTGAACGCCTTTTAAAACAACACTTTGCGTCTTTGTGGTTTCTCGTTGTGGACACTTGATAAATTGAACCTATTAAATCTGCTGTTTTTAACACGAGGAAAGTGCAACTTCAGGTCAGTGCGGACGCGCTCATACAAGGAGAGTGTTACTTCGTGAAAACGTTTTTGCTCATGCATTGAGCAGAGTGCGCGCCATGCATTGCAATGGTGAATGGAACTTCAGTGTTACTTCGCGAAAACGAAAATTGTCACTTTTGCGCAAAAGTTGCCATTGATAATTAGCTCAGAAAGCTTTGAAACTTCGTGCAATGGTAGGCCTTAATGAATAACGTTTAAAACGTTTATACGTCCGACGCCTCATAGGTCCGACGCCTCATAAGTCCAACAAATTCGCATCCCCCAACCAAATAAAGGCCCATAAGTCCGACGCCCCATAGGTCCGACGCCTCATAGCTCAGACGCCTCGTCAGTCCGACAAACTAAACGCTTCGTTTTTCTGACGTCGGACTTATGAGGCGTTGGACTCACGAGGCGTCGGACCTATGAGACGAAATAAATAAATTTTATGCCTCATAAGGCCGACGCCTCATAAGTCCTAAATTTCAGACTTATGAGGCATCGGACCTATGAGGCGTCGGACTTATGATACGGCCCCGTTTAAAAAAGGAAAAAAAGAGTGTTACTTCGTGGTGTCGGTGACGATATGTTTCAACAACTGTCACCACCTGTAGTACACATAATCTTCATTAACAACCCTGGTTGGGCAAACATTATGATTTATAACATCTCCTTTAAAAAAAATTATGCCTTCAAAAAGGACTTTCTTGCATATTGTTAACGTTTACACTGAGATTTTGGACGAGACAGGTTTTTCGGTCATTGTGTTTACATGGAGATATTCTTTGAACGGATCGACCAATTTCAGTATGTTTTTTTCATCTAAAAGTAGCTTATGAAATTGGCTTTCCAATCATTATTATTTCTGGTGCTACACATTTTTTAAAAATATGAAATCATGATTGGGGTTTGGGTTCAACATTTTTGACTCACCCTGAATGAAGAGTGCCATACGGTCGTAGTTGCTCAAAAGTAATTGAAATTCATGTTCTTTTAGGTAGACTTATTTATCCTACCTCCGGGTACCTGACGGTTTTGTGCGGTTTTCCAATCTCTGATCAATAATAATGGTCTGGATTTCATGCAAAAGGTCATGCTAGGAGTCCAGAGCTCATTAAGAAGTGCTCAACTATTTATTGGGAATAGACCAGGACAGCCAGAACGACATACAAAAGACAGACTCGCTCGTCTGGCGTCACTTTGTCAAGGGACGAAAACTGCTGGAACAGTGAATAAAAGATAATGCAGCCCATCTAGTCTGTGATTATTGTCAAGGGATTATCGGATAATGGTTATGTTTCCTTTGACATCCACCCCCCGCTATTTCTTTTCTCTAAAACGACATCCGCATATGTTGTTTACGCTATGGCGTTTTGGACTTTACTTGAGAAGAAATGGGAGAAATTATGAGAAGTATTTCTAAAATTAGAGAACAAAAAAAAATGAATTCGAACGTTATAAAATTCTGACTCTATTTCCCTTTAAAAAAATCCTGCAAATCTTCGGATTAAAAAAGAAAAACAAATCGTGTACAAAGCGGTGATGCGAACCTGCAACCTTGCTGTGCAAAATCACAACACTGTATCGACTGAGCTATAGCCGGCCCCTGTCACACCTTTGCGTATCCCAATTCCTTATGAGTTCCTTATCAAAAATTTTCAATACGCAGCCGTGTACGATCAAAAACGTCGACATTTTTTTATTACTTTGGCTTATGTGCGACGCACATCTAGCGAACAAGTAACGAATTCAATGCATCCACTGCGTATGAGTTGCGTATGCAGTGCGCAAGTTCGCTATCTGTGCGTTTCTCATAAGTTACGAATAAGTAAAATGCGCTGCCCGCTCGCAGGACGAGCGGTACTAATTCGTGAAATACGTTGGCATTCGATATGTTCGTTCAGCGTGCATTGTAGCTGCGCTGCAAGTACGCTATGTATACGTCCAATATATGAGGTCAGCGTATTACCACGTATGAACGGCTTAAAGCCCCTGTCACACTTTTGCGTTTCCCAATTCCCTATGAGTTCCTTATCAAATTTTTTTAATACGCAGCCGTACGATCAAAAACGTCGACATTTTTTGATTACTTTGACTTATGTGCGACGCACATCTAGCGAACAAGTAACGAATTCAGCGCATCCACTGCGTATGAGATACGTATGAGTTGCGTATGCAGTGCGCAAGTTCGCTATCTGTGCGTTTCTCATAAGTTGCGAATAAGTACAATGCGCTGCCCGCTCGCAGGAGGAGCGGTACTATTTCGTGCAATACGTCGGCATTCGATATGAGTTCGTTCAGCGCTGCAAGTACGCTATGTATACGTCCAATACAGGAGGTCAGCGTATTACCGCGTATGAAAGGCTTATGCCCCATGAACACATAGCGTACTTGTACCACGCTCGACCGCACGTATCTCATTCCGCGCAAAACGGTTTGCGCGTGCGCGTATATTTTTAAAAATGGCGGGCGTACGCGCGCGTGTGCGCTCCTAATTATCGGTTCATGAATATTCATTTATTTATCAGCGCGAAAACTCACCAATTAAACCACCCCATATCAACGATGACATCGCCTCTGACGGTTTCGAAGCACCCCGGTTGGTAAGGAGGCTTCATCAAAATGATAAATACTTTTTAAATTATGAAAATATCATTTTGTAAACCAATTTTATCCAAGTTTGAATTTTGGGATGATTTTGCATGAAAATTTAACTTTTTTCTCCTGATATCTCATAAAAAAATGGCATATTTCTAAAATTGTTTTTTTTTTTACGGAATTTTAACTTCTGAAAAGTAGTGCACGAGGGTGTAATCTTCATTGTTTTCTATGTGGGAACCGAGCTAATATATTTTTTGTTGTGAATTTTCGTCCTTGAATATCACATTTTTTGCGCCATTTTGACTTGAAAACGCATGTGACACGCGTTGAACATCAAGAAATGCACACTGGGAAGCTGCTAAACGAGTTTCAAAATGCTGAATCTTGCAGCAAAAACGAAGATTCTGTACTGCTTATGTCTCGTCGAAGTCAAGAAACCTCCGATCTTCATTCACACCGCGTTATAAAGGACATGGCAGGCATTGCATGCCCGCACTCGTCATGCTCGTGGGAAGAAATCTGACACCATTCCGTGGCATCACGCGGTCGTCGCCGGCCAGCCGTGCCGGGAGTTCAAGCTCGAAACCCCACCACACACATCACTTGTGACAGGCACCGCTTTGGGTGTAATATGCGGGTAAACAGGGATTTGGTTATGTGAAGAAAATATGAAAACTGGTTCAATTTCAAATTAAATTTTGTGATTATGACTTGGCTATTCCTTCTTCCAATGTATTTTTGTGTCATACATTTTTTAGACAATTAAATGTTGTGTTTTGCATTTAATCTTGCTTCATTTCCTTTTCCATTTTTTTGCAGCTGTAAATGGAGATGTTTTGATTGTCGTTCCTTCTGATGACGATGCAGACCTTGGAATCTCCAATATGAGACATGATGAAGAACTCGGTGAAGAATACAACTATGACCAGACTTGAACTGAATTTTAAAAATCCTTTTATTTAATATACTTTAAAGATTTTTAATTATTTTAATAATGGAGACTAGACATGCATTAAACAGAAATGTAACCATTAACAAATGTACTCAGAAGAAATCAAAAGTAGGTTTACCGACTTAGAATAGAATTACATGGCTTCTGCTGACAACCAAGTACATGTATCATCAAGCCAATGCAAAACTAGAGACTTTAATTGTTTATTTAAACAAAATATCTCCTGATTAAATTGATATTGCAGTATACATGTTGTGAACAAAAATTGCAGTATGGTTATAAGACAAAAATGTTTGGGTCTAGTAACATTGGCTGTTATATTGGATTCGAAATTAGGATTGCTTTGCAGCAAGGATTTAAGTTTCTGGTGATTATCGAGTAAAATTGTTTATCTTTACAAATTATTTTGTTGAAAAAAAACCAAAAGCAAAACACTCGAACTGGTCGGTGTTTAAAACTGAAATTAAAACTTGGGCATTCAAAAAGAAAGGGATGGAGAGAGAAAATTCAATGAAATAATTATAATAATTTAAACGATGAATAGGTCTACTGAATACCATAGCCACTTTTCATAAATAATGGATTATCTTGTAATTTAACAGTCTACCAGCTGCAACAATAAAAAATTTCACGGAACTGCTTAAACACTCGTGAATCTGCCTATGCTTTAGCACGCAGGTATTAAAGTTCCCTCTAAAATTACACGCAAGCTTCTCATGAAAAGCGTGAAATACACGAACGAGATGAACTTCTGGTTGAGTCCAAAAAATATTAGCTCAGTTCTCATAAAATGGAAAAAATTACAATAATTAATTGACTACTAGGTCAACCAAGGCAAATTTGCTGGAAAAAAATATTTTTGGAATGATAAAGCAGAACTTTGAGGTTCGTTAATAACGCGCGGAAAGTTCGTGCGCGTTTTTGCGTAGTGACGTCACAAACGCGTGCGTACAGCGTTCTCCCGCGGGATTTCGGTTGGCCATTATCATAATTTATGTGCGCACGCTCAGACCAAGTTGACACTGGTGTCATATTTCACTGACGTACGTGACCGATGCGGGACCGATGCGCTGCGTATTTTTAACTTATGACCTGCGTAACAGCGTACGCAGCGTAGTATTGAGCATGCCCAAAACTATCCAGCGTACTGGGCCGTACCATGCGAATGTCTGCGTACATAAAACTTAGACAAAACGATAGAGATAAATATGAGGTGCGTATTGTGCGTACGACTGCGTATGAAAAAAATGTCAATGCGCAACTCATAAGGAATTAGGATACGCAGAAGTGTGACAGGGCCCTATCCCCCATGAACACATAGCGTACTCGTACCGCGCTCGACCGATGCGGGACCGATGCGCTGCGTATTTATAACTTATGACCTGCGTAACAGCGTACGCAGCGTAGTTTTGTACATGCACAAAACTGTCCAGTGTACTGGGCCGTACCATGCGTATGCCTGCGTACATAAAACTTACACAAAAAACGATAGAGATGCATATGAGGTGCGTATTGTGCGTACGACTGCGTATGAATAAAATGTCAATGCGCAACTCATAAGGAATTAGGATACGCAGAAGTGTGACAGGGCCCTATCGCACTGCTCGCCATAACGTGGGGAAAAATGATATACCTGCGAACGTATCATAAAAGAATCGTAGAGGGCTCTAAACAACCATTTATGCAAATGTAGTTTGGGGAAATAAAATGCGCATCCTGCCCTTCCTTGTTTGTTCGGTGAACATGCATTTACAAGTTTTTTTTTAATATTAAAAAGTAACACATGTATCTCTATATGATTCAAAATATTGTTGCATTTTATGTTTGTTTCCATCAACTTATAGGACAAAGGAATAAAGAAGCGGGATTTTAACATAAATTAAATACATTTTCAGAAAGATTACCCCTGTAATAATATTATTTACTTAGGTGTGCCATTTTGTTCTTAAATAATGATCGTCTTTATCATCATTCCTTGAAATCTGACTACTCAGGACGGAACATTAACACCGGAAATGTTTGTTGACTAATTGTTCGGTATTATAATGTTCAGAATATTTGAAACTGACTTCTAAAAGAATGACGGTCGAAGTTAAAATCCCGCAAGAAAAAATACGTTTTACATAAAACCAAAATCTCAAAAGACCATTTCAAAGAAAATCCCACTTAACCTTACACTTACATCTTTCCCAGGGCTTCTATGAGGGTAATCAAGTATATCAAAATCAACTCAATCACCCACTTTTGTTGAAGCAAGAGAGGCAGACGCATTACAGAAAATGCATCTAGAGTTAAGTGGTCCTGCTGTCTGGGCGGCAGACCTGCCATGCTCAATGGTGCCATGCATAATTTCCCGATGTACTATAGTGATGTGCATTGACCGTGATTGAATGTCCATGGTTTATAAACATTGACTTATAAATCAGGATTGCATGTTCATGGTTTATAAACCATAAATATAAACAATTCATCATAATTACAGTTTGCTATGATGTTTTTGACGTGTATTATAATGGTTTGAGACAATGCAGTTGTGCATCGATTTATGGTTTATAAACAATGGCAACCCTGAATATAAAACAAATTATATGAGTAGGGGTAACTCATCATCTAAAAACGATATTAAAAGTGCACAAAACATTACTTAACTGGTATGTAAACCAAAATATAGAATTTTGGCAACACTTTTTTTTTTTATAGTTTACATGTAATTGTTATTAACTATGGTAAAAACATGTCCAAAATGCGCTCATAAATATTAAATTGACATACGGCACCCCATAAGAGTAAAGATATTTCGTGATTTTTATCGATTTAAGCCCTACGTACTAAACTAGGGAGGCTTAAATGGGTTTTTTTTAAAGCAATGTCGTATTTCGGCGATTTACGACGTTTTGACAAAAAAAAAATGCATTATTAACAATCATGAGTAAAAACCACTATATTTTTAGGTAACCTTATCTCCAGATTAAATGAAACACACAAATTCAGCGCACCGCTGCAAACATATGGATTTTTCTCAAAACGACTCAAAACTGAGTTACGACGTTATTTGCACTGTGACACGACGATATATGATCCCTTCAGTTAAACATTCCAAATGATACATGTGCTCTTTATAATGACATTTCCATCTCTACAGCACTTTTCTATAGATTCCAAAAACCCCGGTAGGGATAACATTAACCCTGTTGTATGAAATGACTGGTTCAGATTGCTTGCTAATCATCCATTACTATGTCAATATTAAAATTCCGTTAATTAAAAATTAACGAAATTATTTATTAAAATAGTGATCCATTATTTTTTCCTCCATCAGTATGAACATATAATAGAAATACTTACCATTAAACACAATGAGTTCTACGGCATATTTGTGGGTTCCTGATCCTTGTAACACTTGACAGTGAAAATGTGTGCCATTCAATGATCCTGAAACATGCGGGATTGTCAAAGCTCCACTGGTCTGGTTAAGTGTGTAGTTTGCAGCGGTGTCTGTGTAGTTTGCACTGGTGTTTGTACATCCGGCAATGGTTCCATTATCTGCAAGCCATTCGAATTGGATACCTGCATTACCGCAAGGTTGGGTCTCAGCCAATTCCGGTAATTTGCATTCCAGGACCACATCCTCTCCCTTCACGGCCGTCAAAATCGTCTCTATGCAAACATATAAGAAACAACATTCTAAAATCAGACAAAATATCGGCGAACGCTAATCCGAATTTACGAAATGGTTTATCCTGTTTCGGAATCTATGGCTTTTTGTTGGGATAACAGTTGACTTAACACTAAATTGATCCAAAGGGATTTTAAAAATCTCAACGATTTTTTTTTATACTGATCAAAACCTTTTTGTCCTTGACTAATATTCTAAATGTTGTCGGCATTATTTTCCTTACCACATGAAAGGTGGCATGCAGTACCAAACATGCAGACGAAAATCAACCCGCACAACTGATTCATTTCTGAAGAGCTTCAATTTTGTCCGGTAGTCCCAAATCAGTGAAGCAACTACAACGCGTTGCAACGAAGTAAGAAGTGAAGCCAAACTATTTAGGAACGTCACTTACATTTCAAGCTAGTCACCGACGAAACTTACGCCAATGGCTTCTAATGTATAAACAATACTTGTCGCTGGTTATGTAGTTATGTGCATGTCATGCAGGGTCACGTGAATCTGTGCAGAAAGGAAGTGTTCAGAAAAATGATTGCCTATCTAGTACTACAAAAGTTATGAAAACCAAAACTTTGACCAATATGCCAGAATAAAAAAAGTGTAAGACGATTTTTTTCCCGGAAAGCAATTATATAGAAGCTCTTTCCAAATGCCATCCAGGGTGCATGTCAGGGCACAGAGATACAATTCAATACAATACAATACAATACAATACAAACTTTATTATCCAGTTGCGGTAAATTCCATGGCCTTTTTAACCGTATTTTTTTCAAACGCATACACAAACTATAATTTAACAACTACACAAATCCAAGCTACAGGCATCAATACAAAAATAAATAAAAACAAAACTTTTCATTATACACTTCCCAGATAAGTTAGGAAGATATGTTTATACAGGAACAAAGGATCACGAAATTAGATCCCTTCCAGTTCAATCAACTGTTTTGTTACAAAAATGTATCTTGAACGGTGTGATAAATTTTAGTAAACATTCTATGTACGCAAAAAAAAATCAAACAAAATCGGATTTGATGGCGTCATCAGTCAAAACGGTAAGTTAATAGTGATAAAGTTCGGAGAGGAAAAATTGTATAATTATGTGAAGTTAAAAAAACGTATGAAAATATATCAGAAACGTAATTGTTTGTAATAGTAACACCTAACTTCCTGTTTGAAAACGTCACAGCATCAGAGATCCAAAGGTGAACATTGTAAAGGATATCATTATTTGGTCTACAAAGATATGACACGTCCGTGCTTCGAAAAAAATAGCGCCCTCTTGTGTTTAATTCGTACCAGGCTTTCAACCTGCGCGTTGTATGCAATGAGGTGGTTGTCTTCGTTATTGCCTCTATGTGATGGTTTGTGGTCAAATTAATATTTACATTTTATGACAAGGTTTTTTTTAATAGTACTGTAACGCAAATGAGCGAGATTTGCTATGCGATGCGAACGCGAGCAAGCGCGAGCAAGAAATCAGAGTCTAACTACAGAGGGCGCTAGAGCGCTAGTTGCACACAGTCGCGTCGGCGGGCGAGCGGCAGTGCGTGTTTAGACATCGTCAGAAACGTACGTGCGGAGTGCTGAGCTCAGGTATTGGAGGCTACAGTGTGCGCTACCTCGATTCGAGCGTGGGCCACTGTTTGGAATACTTGAGTGGGACTGCGGTGGGACGCCGATAAGGAAACTAGGGATTAGTTTCTGGTCCGTGTACTAGGGGAAGGGAGTTAACTTACCTTTGGAAACCCTAGGGGGAGGCACTCGTAACCTCCAGAGGCTACAACGGGAGGATCCAAACTAGGAGGCGCGTCAATCGCTGGGAGGCGGCACAGCTAGCGTTAGGCTGATCAGAGGCACTCATTCAATTATTTATTTACTTATAATTCTGGCAATCAGTTAATTATTGAGGGTACAGTTTAAAAGATGATAACTGGGAGGTTCAATCAGCAGTTAATTGAGTGATAATTAAAGGAGGTCACATCATCATTATTTCCTTGTTCCATTTACTCTTGTCCTTTGTCCTGTCTGTCCCCGGGGAGGTTTACTGAGGGTCCAGTCATAAGCCCTGTGCATTAGGCGGTACATTTCCGCCCAACGGGCCTACTCCACCGGTCTTGGGTCTTTTGAAGGAGGTACCACACCTGCTGGGTGACCACCGGGGGGGGGGGGAACCAATCGTCCGGGGTAATTTGGTAAATCGCTACAGTACCTTGAAGGTTGGAATTCATGCAAATAAGAAATAATGCATTATTCATTAGAGTATAAACAGCTACAGGGAAGAGGTTACGTTTGGCGGTTGTTTCTGCTGAGAGATTTGTGCTGCACGTGATTTTTATTTGTTCATTTTTGGCATTCATGACCCAGGTGGTCCAAGCGTGCCATACCAATGCGAAATCGCGCGTTGCTCATGCGCCTCGGGTATTTTCTTGTCCACACAAGATCTTTGTTTGAGTTCGCGGTCCAGGCACAATAATGTGACAGAAAGCTCTTAAAAAGAAGTGTTTTAGAGGCTCTAACCTTTTGGGTTAGACATCCACATGTTTATATGCAAGTTAAGAATCGTCACCTAGTTGTTATCTAGACAGAAAGCCTAACATTTACCTGTGTTTTTTTTTCTTGATCCGTCTCAGTTTTATTGTGTATAAATTCGTCACGTTTTTACAAAATTGTATACATGTTCGCCGGTATGGAAAAGGCGCGGTGCAACCTGTTCGCCAGTATGGAAAAAACGTGACGAATTATGTCAGATGACATGTTAGTTTTCATGTATAAAGTATAGAGTTGGACACTTTGTAATTGAAAGTCGTCCCGTTCATTGTTTATCTGTTATACTTATAGAAAGTCGCAAATCAACTGGGTCAAGGGACATCTTGCGGGATGGTGTTATGTTTCTTGAGACTTGTAAGGGGCCGTTCACAATAATCAACATTTTCACAAGTGTACAAAGCGTACACTTTTTCAAGACCCCCCTCCCCCCTAAAATAGTACGAAAAAATGTTGATTTTTTTCACACAAGTCTATATTTAGACACTTGCATGTGACTTCGTCACATGTTCGTCGAACAGCTTTTCACGGTCTGCATTCCGCCACAATCTCTGGCCCTCACATACGACATCTGCTTGTTTGCGTTTAGCATTCACAAACAAAAGAGCATTTACAAACTCCATGTATTTGTTGGTCGAATTCTTGTAGACAATACATCCTTGTCGAATGAGGAATTTCAACAATTGATCCAAGTCAACAGCGCGGCTAGAATATTTATTGTCCGCCATTGCCAGTGCCGGTGTTGTTCAACCGGTGTAGCGTGAATATCCGACTCCATGCAATGTGGACTCATTGGTAGTAGTGCGCACGCGTGAGTATGATACTACGCTATTTTTAGGATCGTTTGGGGAGAGTGACCTGTCACGTGCAAGGGATTAACCAATACAAGGGAAAAAAAGGTCCGATTTTCATAGGAGTCGGATTTTCATGTGACACCGGTGTCACATGAAAATCCGACTCCTATGAAAATCGGACCCCTATTTCCCTATAATTGGTTGATCCCTCGCACGTGACAGGTCACTCTCCGGAAACGATCCTAAAAATAGCGCAGTATCGTACTCACGCGTGCGCAGTACTACCAATGAGTCCACATTTCATGGAGTCGGATATTCACGCTACACCGGCCGTTAAAAACACGCAGTGGATACGGACTATACATGCAAGTGCTCGATCGGCATCGGTTGCGGCCGTCGGCTGTGGCGACGGGCGAGAAAACAGATCGACATTTAAAAAAAAAAAGCCTTAGGCGGGCATTAACGGACGAGAAAACATATCGACATTAAAAAAAAAAAAGGCGTACGGCGGCCATTAACCCCCTCCCTCCCAAGCGTACGGTTTGTACGCTCGTGAAAATGTTGATAATTGTGAACGGCCCCTAAGCGTTAACTTTGAAGTTCATTAATGCTGGAACAAATAAAAGAGTAAAAGAAGTTTTATTACCCAATCAACCTCACAATTTACCCTCACATTCTTTATGAGCCTACATGTCTGGATTATTTTCACAGTTTAAGAACACATGCGTGACAGAGGTCTTTAGATGACGTTCTGATTATGCCAGGAAGCCTGGAAACGCACAAGTCTGTAAGTTTACTCGATTTACATAATGTAGATGGCTGGACATGGTAAACATGTGATCACTTTATTTTATGAAACGGTTTGGGACTAGGCTATACTGTACATGTACTTGTATTGGGATTTTGTGTAACATAACTTTCATTTTTCTGTGAACAGTGTTACATTAGGTTCTCATGAACGAGTCATTTTCAAACGTGTGTTTTTAATCTCTAAGCATGAGACCGTTTAATGTTCAGGGCCTTTTAAATTAAGAAGTTGAAGTGCTTATTAACATGGAGGACTGACATAAGATTTTGTTATCTATGTTATACAGTTTTACCGCCGAGGCAAGAGCAAAGTAGTTCTTGGAATAAAGACAAGAGTACAACTTTCAACTCTACGGTCTCAACGTTTACTTCCTGCCGCGTGGTTAGCTACTGGATGGGGGCGCACTTGCGCACTCTGAGGCCAGGATAAGAATCACGTGTACACAATACGCGCCGGAAAGCCTATTTTTCTTTGAAACCGAGGTTTTTGTTGGGCTAAGACCAATACCTACATTGAAGTCCACCATCTATCCATCACCAAGAGTATTTTGAAGGTAACTATAAGGGGAGCGGTAGATTTCAAATAATGATGGGTTTTTGAGAGGAACCGATTTCGTGTTCTTTGTACGATGCGAGCCATGCCTTATTGTGCAACTTGCTTAAGTGCATGTACATTGTACATGTATATCATTTACATTGTTTATTCACACGCCAACGTGTACAGTGTACATTTACATGTACATGTAACGTTCGCTCCTGACAGGCCTACGAAATCATAATTATGATTAGTCACTGCCAGTCAGTTAGTAGTCGAAATATTGCTAGGAAGTAGGATAGGATTAGGAACAGGCTCAGTTTGTCATGTTTATTGTTTCGGTAGGCGATACAACTTTAAAAGCTATAGCATGCTAGTTGCCACATGTAAGTCATGTACTCTTTCAAATATACCTTTTTAAAAAGCAGGGCCTTAATTAAAACATAGAGCAAGGAAAAGTAGTAAAAACTAATCACGGAATAAACAATATGACAATATAGCTGAGCTAGGCCTTAGCATGCCTAGTCATAATTAATCGGCCTAGAGCCTAACAAAGTAACATAAGCTAAAAGAAAAATTTGAAATGAAACTTGGCCAAAAAGTTATACTAATACTAGGAATTCTTATTCTTCCATACAAACCGTGGGCCAGAAATCGTAGCGTGCAGAATCGTTCGGAGTGTTTTGGGGCAACTTTCTTTCTTTCCTAATGAACTCCTTTTGTGCCACGGATTAATACTTTGGATGTTGCCTGCAGAAAACCCGGCAGGTTAATGTGATAATCAAGGTTGAAAATTGCACATTTCCCGTCGCATCTGTAACGGTTTCGTTGAACCGCCGATAGAGGGCAGTAGTTGCAACCTCGAATCAGCTCTTCGTGGCAGATTTAGGAAATCGTGTTGTTTCACCGGGGTACGAGAAGGGCAAGGACAGAACATGGTGGCGCCCGTGAACTGGACGTGCGTTAGCCGAGTTTGTGAAGAAACCGGCGTAACGTAACCGTTTACAGAGACGAGCCTTTAAAGAGTTGGTTTGAAAGGAGAGAGAGATTGTCCAAGAAAACAAGGCCGACTATGCCCAGGCCTAGGCCCGTCCTGCCCGCAAATACGGGCGGTTAAAAACCACCACGTTTACGCGGGGTCTACCGTCTAGTAGTCATGCCAGTACCGGACCACAGGCCAGGTAGTAGACCAAGATGCATGGCCGATTATCTTGCAGGTTCGCGACGCATATCACAAATCTAAGCAAATTGTACTTTAAACTACTCAGGAAGCTGTTGGGATGCCCACATATAAAATCCACCGTTGATCCGTGACCCAAAACGGTACCAAAATCGCGATTTAAAGTTCAGATTTCCTCCGTTTCGGCGCAAAAAATGCCGAGTGAAGAATTACGTCATTAGTTTCCAACGACCAATCAGCGAGGCCCTTCTGTCGTGGTGCGGTGAATGGACCAATAGCGGGCGCCGTAAGTAAGAGCATGCGCATGCGCGTAAGCACTACTAGACAACAAGATGGCGGCCGACATGAGCTCCTCGGACGACGGCGATTCGGACGAAAAGAAGTGCATTATGCATGTTTCGAATGCCGAATCGAGCGTTTCATCGTTCTTCGATACAAGGTGGATAAAATTACTTGCTTGTGCTGGTAGTCAGAAGAGTGTGGGGTGATCAACACACGCAGAAATCGTGGAAAAAGCGGAGAAGTTCATCGGCATGCACGTGCACTGATCGCACCGATGCAGCACTCTCGTGCGTGGAAGGAGAGAATTTCGGAAGGGATACCGGAATCATCGGCCTACGTTAGTTTGTATTATTATTCTTGCCTTGAACTTAATTATAAGAAGCTGTTGGATTCAAAATATTTCAGAATATTTTTTTCTACAACCTAGATTCATATGATGTGTGATTTGTTTTGTAAAACATGTTTCTAGTAATATTTAGTAGACCATCTGCATGATCTGACCGTCCATTGTTGACAGCATGATCTCATGATCATGGTTGGCAAGGTTAGGAAAAGCCACACAGATCAAAGAATTTTTTCCCCCCTCACTTAGATATAGGATTTTAAGACTAGGAAGAGACTCTTACATTACACTACAGAACATTTTATATTGAGTAGGCCTATGCTCCCTGAACTTGGCGACTGTGTATAGAACGGCCGGTTCCCTTGATTTAAAAAATAAAGAGAACAAAATCCTCTTTGACTTTATACTTGGCATCATTGGGGATTCGATTGTGTAGTATGTTGTGGTTCTACCATTCAATTTAAGCCACAATTTGCTCGGTAATAATTTATAATTATCTAAGTACGAAGTCGTTAAAACCAACATTGGCCATTCTTTAAGCTGGCAGCTCATAGCGTCCTCATTTCAACTGTACTTTTATTTCCTTGCTATTTTCTTTCTAGAAAGTATAATATAATAAAAAAATAATGAGAACCTGCCCACTTCTCTAAATGTCAAGCCCTCTGCCCTCACTGTCAATATATTTAGATTTTACATTTTCACTTTTTTTTCCATTTTAGTTTTTTTCCCCCTGATCACTACATGTGAAGAAAAGTATACGGATAATAAATGTTTGTACCTGAAGGTGCCATGGTGTAAATATTTTCCTAAGTTGGATGATAGAATGTTCCATTCTATGAGGTGAAGCTGAGTTGAATGGAACATTTCTCTTTGACCCATAATTCTCCAATCAACTGACAAAGATTTACATTGTGAAATAATTGAAATGAGAGTAATGAGTGATATTTTAAAAACATTTTTTCAATTTCAGGCATTTGGATACCATCAACACATTCAGCAGTGCTACAAACGTATCTGTGATGTTTCCAGGATAGACCGTGCAGAAAGACTTGCAAAGAAACAGCAACATGAAAGTCAAGGTATTTTTGCCTTTTTTTGCTATGGAGTCACATGAGCACACTCACTTGAAAAATATAACATGCCTAAAGCAGGGGCTGGTTGGTGATAGAGCCTTCCTCTACACAACTTTAGTTTGAGTCAAGGTTTCATAATTTTGTAGCTAAATCAAATTGGAAATACGTGCAAACGTATACAAGCCCTACTTTAGAATTGACAATCTCTGGGAATTTGTTCTCGTACAATTTTAAAAAACATTCCATTCATTGCTAATGTTTATTTCTCAAGTTAAAACATGCAGTGCCTGTTGCACAATAAGAAAATGCAATTTGCAATTAATAATTGCTGTCATTTAAGAAAGGGATTTTTCTCGTAATTTGACAACTTGCAGATACAACATGTTCCAGATGGGAGCTGTGATGGAGTCATTGATGCCGCCAAACAAGGATGCCTTGCACCTGCACGTAAAGAGGGCTAACTACCAGGCAGCCATATACAAGCAGGCCCTGGATGCACGTCCTGAAGTGCCGTCTAGTCTCCACACAGAAGAGGATGGAAGGTCATCGGCGATGACATCAGTATCCACTGGATGGATCTTCCCCCTGCCCCAGACAGTGTCATGGAATTTGCCCATGTAAAAAAAAGTCAATGCACAAAAGGCCAGTGTAGCTGTCTTAAAAAAAACTGCCATGCACAGACTTGTGCAAGTGCACCAACTGTGAAAACATTCCAAGTGAAGGGCAGCGCACTTCACCCGAAAGTGATGATTCAGATATCGAGGATTAACTAATGTTGAAACTGACCATCGCGTACACGTACGTCTATCTAAATAAGGAATAAGATTGTCACTTGAGAAACTTTGAATCACACAGTCTGCTTCCCATCCACTTAAGTATTTCAACATATGAATCAATAGGACTTATGTTTAACTAATTATAGTACACAACTAAAAAAAACCACCAAATTAAAATCTTACGGTTGAAATGGACACCGTTGACTTTGTTGCGGGATTTTTCCACTTTTTCAGCAAGGGGATGGGAAATAATTTTACCGTGTGTTTTCCTTTTGACAATCTTTTTTTTTTATTCCTCTTCGGTAATGTTCGTGCTTACAGTGTCATTTGTTGTGGATCAAATAGACTCTATTAAGACACCATTGAGAGCTTTTTGTTACTGTAATTCCTTTTTTTGGGGGGGGGGGATGCAGAAGATTGTCCTCCAAGATGCTACGCAAAAGGCCTAAAAGGCTCTCTCTAGGTTGATGCCTTTGTGCAGAGAGAAATGTTTCACACTTTATTTTAGAGGTATTCACCAATCCTTTCATACATTGTACCATGTTCTCAACAGCAGTTCTGGTTTCTGTGAAGGTTGATGACATGTTTCGTGTTCTCCTTCGAACCTTCAAATGATTTGAAATTTAGACAACGGAACTCACTAACGGATGTAGTTTCCAGATGCCAATGGATTCGCCGTTGAAAGATTCATGTCTGTTCACCATTTTTGCAATGACTAACCTTTGTTGAGATATATGAAGAAAAGAGGGGTGCCACGTTGCAACAGTCCTCCTGGAACGTGTTTAATATTTAAGACAGTTGACAAAAAATCAAAAGTACATGTAATTGCAGTATATTTTAATCCTCAAAAATATTGGCTCCACCAGAGACGCAAACCGCAAGCAAACCGTATTATAATCTTTGCCAATCACAGTAATTATTTCTCAAGTCTTTTTAATTACTGTTTACCGTATTGTTTTTCGTATGAATAAATATCGTCAAAGGCTGAAGTTATAAAGCACTGTGGTCATGTTTATTTTTTCATTCAGACTAAACTCATTCGTATTTTTTCTACGGACACTTTGTTGAATGTTATTACATCACGAATCAGAAATACTTTGTAGTTTTAACCAAAAAGAAAAATATAATTGAATAATCAATAATACCCTATTAAGAAGTTCAGAAAAGAGCAATACATGTACATGTATTCTAAATAAAAATAAAAAACAAAAGGAGGAAACACTTGCCCTGAGGCTGGGAAAGGGCTTGTAAAATCTTCCTTGAATTTCAATGGGATGGAAAATTTGATATTTAAATTAATTATTGGAGCATTAAAAGTCACCCCAAGTTCCTTTGTATTAAGTCTTGGCTCTGTAGAGACCCTTTTCAGCAAGCAACAGCAATGAAACAATCTTTCCCAATGGAAATGTGCACAGTTTTCCAATCCAATAGAGGGCGCCCTTTTTTGAACTGCTGATTAAAATGCAAATATTTAAATGATTGGTCACTTTGGAATTGTGGATTTTGGTGTTTTGTGATCCATATGGTCTCAGCTAATAACCTGCAAAAATTCACTTAGATTTGAGAGGTGCGACACGAAAATCACTTTCTGAGCACATTTTGCAGCCATGCCCCGTGGTCTATAGGTTTTCATGTCGTAAATAGAGATCGTAAACTCGGCTTTATGACTTTGGCTAAGAAAAATATTGTTTTAGTAGGATGGGTAGGCGAGTACTTTTTGGCATTGTGTAGTTCAATTTAAGACACCTCTAATAAATATTAATTATATCATGACTTTTGTTTTACAAATACAAGTCCGTACAATGTCATTCATAATTCAAAACTATAGCTTGAGTAACTCCTGCTTACATGCTAATCAGCATGTCAGCTGGAAATACTCAAGCTAATTCAAAACCATGCTCTCTTTCCACAAAATTAAGCAACATGGCATCTTATAATTAGGGAGCTATTTGCCATGTCTGTATGATTCCAAGCCAAAAAGGTGATTGATCCTAGCTGGAGTTACATCAGCCCTATATTGATTTTTTTATCACTGGGTGATGACAACCCAATGATAAAATATATAGGGCTGAGGTAACTCCAGCTAGATTGATCCTGCTATAGGCATAAACGTCTCTTAACATGACTGTTCTTTTATATGAAAACTGGGTCAAAAACTGAATTACTATTTTTTATATCTTAAAGACATTTAAAGGTCAGAATGATGGCTGATTTTTCCCATCCTTGCAAATCCCATCACCATATGGCAATCTGTGCAGATAAACAGTTGGTATTTGAGAAAAGCCATATTTAAAGTAAAGCACAATCAGTTTACAAGTGCAGTACTCATCCTAAGAGATTCCAACAAACTCTGGCGTTGGAGTTTGGCTGGTTGACGATCTTACGGTCCCTCAAAGTCTCTGCTGTTGTGCCGGTAATCTCTCTCGACATGCAAATATATGGGTGTTTACATAAATGTGGAGGCTAGTGTGTGACATTAGGGTCAAATTTTTAAAATAACCAAATTAAATTCAGCTTCACATGGTATTGCAGTCTAGGGTCTATATTTTGTCAAAAACAAAACCATTTTTCTGTAACATGACCCTTTTTACAGTAGCAACATGATGAACTGGTATATGGGACACAAATTTCACCTGTAACAGTGACACCAAATTGTTAATTTCTTTTAGAGCTCTCACCAGGTTATTGTTCAGGTATGGTAAAGACATGTTGCTTTTTAAGCAATTATTTGCAACACATATAAGTTAAAAAAAACCTTTAACACTATCCTTGTTCAACATTTGTTGAAAATCAAATATCAAGTTTCAGGAAATTTGACATATTATGATGATTACTAAAATGTAGCTCTCACTTGACATGAAATTATATTATTTTAAGACAAACACTCACTTGTTCTCTAAAAGCAAGTTTGACAGCCAAAACTGCAACTATGAAGAACAATGAAGATTTACAAACACCACTAGAAAGCATGTTATTGTAAGTAAAGCCTAATGTTAACCAACATTTCACCTGTAACGCTGACACCAAATAGTCACTGTTACAGAGTGAAAATCCTACATCTAACTAATGATAATAGTAATAAATGGTATCAAACCATTTAAACCTTTCTATTTAGTGATAAGCTTGATGGGTTCTACATCAGATACTTGTTTCTGAGACTGGAAGTTTAGTTTGTTATAATAATCATTTCACCTGTAACGCTGACATCAACACCAAAAACACTTTTATCACTTTTCTCCACTGTAGTTTTACTTTAACCTGTCCTATGCCAAAGTTTTTCATTGTATTGAAAAACTTAGTCATTATTTTAGCTAAAAACTCAATCATCAATCAAACAGGTGCTTTTGCTTCATTGTTTCAGCTGAAAATAGGTATTTCACCTGTAACGGAGTCAGTGTTGACACCAAACCTTTATTGCTTTTTATTTCAAATTCTAAGAGAAGGATTCAAAATGTAATGACATCTAAATTTCAAGCCAACATCCAGGATATATTTTTAGTTAAACTTGTTGCCAAATACAGTTTGACAAATTCAGAGTGCAGCTGCAAAGTATCACACTGTAACGTTTTTTGATGACGCCAAATTGATCTGCCAATATTTAAAATTGGTATATTTCTTGTACTTCTTTGAATTTCACTTTTGGTCTTCTTTAGTCTCTTTATTTAATAAAAGACTTTAATAATCACTTAAAATTTAGAATAGTTGACAGTTTCTACAAATATTATAATCAATGGTAAAGTTCACCCTGTAACAGGATTTGCCGACACCAAATGTTACAGAGTGATGGTATTTTTAGCGGGCATGTCAAAATGATACAAAGTTGCCGATGCACGAACGTTGTGTTTATTATTAAGTTTTGGGTTATCATCAATCATTTAGAATTGAAAAGGACCAAATTTATCAATTGAAAGAATGAAAACTGTGCACCATTGGACAAGCTGTAAAAATGTCACGCAATTTTACCTAAAAATGTCATAATTCTGGCTAATTTTTGATCAAAATTATACAAATGCATTGTGGTGATTTTTTTTTTTTTTAATTTCAGTGGGTACATAGTGATATGGGCAATAAAGTAAAAACACAAATATTAGTGTGGGGGCACGTAACCTCCATCCACACACCGGCTGCCCGGATACAAGGCTATATTTAGATTGACCCATGTTGTTGTTTACGCGTGACCTATGCAAATGTGGCACTTGTTAACTCAATGTCCATTCACTCTTGAAACAAGTAGGTCCATAGTTTTAGAGGGTTTCTTCTACATTTTCTTATTATAATTGTATAAGAATGACAATTATGTGTAAGTAGAAGTTCCTTTGAGTATATTATGTCATTTACGGGTTAAGTTAATCCGTAACAGCATTTTGTTGAGGGTGCAATAATATTTTAGAGACACTTGGTGATGTGTCCGCATCGTGCGGAAGCGCGCGAAACAGGCACTGCTTGTCTTCTAACTTTTGAACGGCAGTCACTTATTTTGTAGCCGGGATTTTCTCGGTGAGATTTCACCTTTCCCATGCTGGTTGCCAGCATAATCATGTGCTGAGAGGGAAGGTGGGCGCCTCTGGAACCTGTGGTGAGTGTCCTTTTTATCATAACTTTGCGGGAAACTTGCGTTTTTGTGACACTTTCACTCACGAACTTTCCAATTTTGCAGCGTCGTCGTCATAGCTACAGTCGTGCATATTCCCACACACACCCACGTTGTACTTGTATGCACAGCGCACAGCGTCTGAACTCGCGTTGTGTGTGTGTGACCCTTGACCGCCATTGTGTGTACACATTCACCATGTATTTTGACCGCAGTGTTGTCTTGTTTATTTTTCCGTAGGCAATATGTAGGCGCGGTCTACTGAGACCTTATTGCACCCGGGGATCTTTTTCTGGGGATCTTTACCATACGGGATGATGGATCATTTTCATTGAGCCATCTTTTGCAACCTGATCTTTGCCTGGTGATCTGTCTTTGCATCGTGACCGGGATCCACACATCATAGCACATATACTGGGGAAGCTTTGGGATCAACATCTGTCCATTAACTGCAACTGATTAACTCATTGTACTTCTACTGATTTCTACTGATTTGCGGATGATTGAATACATTCTTTATTAATCGCTGAAATTGAACTGAACTGGTGATTCCGTGTGATTCCATCTGGGGCAGCCTCCAACACACTTATCCTGATTTAGTTTGGGATCGAACTCCCTCATCATGCTGTGACACCGCAGTATTCAAATCACTTCATTAGCAAGCTGTTTATTTTAACATGGAAATGCCCCATGAAAGGAAAGAACATGTGAATTATACCACTGGCCTCCACATTTATGTAAACACCCATATACGCATGTGTGTCTTTGTCACTCAAGATTATCGATTTGTGTTTTAAACCGAGCAAACGAGTAGCTCCAAGGGAAAATGCTGGCCTCCAATTCCACTGACCCGAGTACAAGTCCCACACTCAACATTAAATTTGTTTCATTTTCCAAAAAGGTCTATTTTTGTCCTAAATCCAGTCCTCCAATTATAACTACAGAATATTTAAACTTTCTCTTTCTCATCTCAACAGGTTCTGCAATGTGATTCCCGGTTCAGTTGGCCATGGTTGGCAGACGGGAGGAGAAACCATATATTCCAGTTGATGATCAGTGCGTGTGGCTCCTCCTATATAGTGTCCTCCAGAATATTTGCTTCAAGTATAAAAAGGAACTGCACCTCACGAAATTGCTCCTGTCTGGCTAGGGAATTGCCTTGCCTTGAACTGATTGTGGGAACAACACTTCTCAGACTCTGAATGCCTGCCCAGCGATGGTGATGAAGGTGACGTTGATCTTTAAAGACAATGTCTTATGCCCCTGTCTATAAGCATATATCAAAGATATGTATATACATGTATTTGTCATCAATGATCTGCTATATTTTTCTATTAGTTGGCTAACACCACCTGTAACTACATGCACGGCAACATGTACGGGTATTTTATCAGCTTGGTCAAGATGGTAGAAATGTGAACTGTTATCATGACTTTCATGAAGGCTATTTCTTCCGTCGATTTGTGTTGGTCACCCAAGTTCCAGTTTTAAAGGGTTTATTTCAGGCTAATGACAATAAAATCATCTACAAATAGTTTGTCTGGCTCATAATGTAAGAGAAAAAACTAAATTAATAGGAGGTTCAGTGATGATTTGTCCGCATATAAACAAGGCATAATATACTTTATATACTGTAAAACCCCTACAATTATGAAACGTTTGGCCTCAGAATACTTCACGTTGGGTTAATGATGTAATTCGGTCATCGACAAAGAGCATTTTCAGCTCTGCATTTGAGAATAATAATGCCTAGAAAAAATGTTGTACTATTACATACATTTGTAATTATTTCCCATCGATTTACAATCTTTGGAATTTAAGTTTTAGTCAGTTTGTTTAATTTGGATAAACGACATAATTAAGTTATGTTTCAGCATCACATGGAAGATTTTAGTGGTACTTTGGAAAAATACTGTGTAAGCATACAACACTGAGTATGACCAAAGCGTTACATGTATTTGCTGAATAATTGCCTACTTAATTGACAAAACAACAATAAACTTTTAATTATGATTTGTTTTGCATCAAAGACTATCTAGTGACATGTAATTCAGTCATTTACATTGATGGAAACAGTGTGGTATTCCTTATAGATATAAAATCATTAATGCCTAACAAATCAGATGGTACATGTACATGTAATAGAACATTGCCCACAGATACACACATTATTATCGTTATTATGAAATCCCTTTGGCTATGAGCGTACAATCTTTGACAGTTATTTATCATTAAGTATTCCAAGTTGGTGACAATCTGAATTGAAATCGAAGGGGCCATTGCCGAGATCCTTAAGGGAATATTTTGTCAGAGGCCCCAAAAGAGAATGTTTTAACACTTCGAACGAAGATTGTGCTTAAACCTGCCACCTGATAGTTTGGCAACAGATATAATTGAATTCAGCACCCTCGAATTGACAAAGAACAAGCATTTGTTTGTTGCCACCAAAAATCTTGAACGGACTTCATTTTCTAGGCAAGATAGTTTTCTGGCCCACGGTCTAACAAGGTCAAAGCGATAAGGAAGATGCCAGAGCCACAGACGAAGGACGACGTCCGCAAATTTCTTGGCTACATCCAATACCCGGCGAAGTTAATTCCAAACCTCAGTGAGGTTGACCAGCCACTTCGCCAAATAATAAGAAAGACGTGACATTTCACTCGGACAAGCCCACAGCAAAAAAAGCTGTTTCAAGCTGAAAGAGCTTTGTATTACAGCTCCCGTCCCGGCTTACTATGTTGTCCGCAAAGCAATCTTCTCCAAACTCCTCCTGTCGGCTCCCATGAGACTGCAGTCTATGCTCCTTAGACTACAGGAGCATACAAGCCTGGCAAGGAGATCCCGATCGGAGACCTGCTTGGCAGAGCAAACCTAACCGACACAGAACCTGACATCAAACCAGTCATCATCAACATGGTAGACTACATGTTAGTCACACCAACACGCTACAGCGAATTACAGAAGAAAACAGCAGACGAGCTGAATGTGCTATAAAGATAATCTTGAAAGGCTGGCCGGATACAAAACAAGAGACGTCACACACCGTACGCGAGTACTGGAACACCAAAGATGAGCTCGCAATATATGACGGTATTATCTATAAGGGCATGAGAATACGGGCGATTCCCAATAGTGCGCCTCCAAGAGTTTGCAACGCGTTGGCCAATCACAATGCGCGAAATCAGTCGACCTTTTCCAAACGCGCATTGGGTCGACAGATTTTGCGCATTGTGATTGGCCAACGCGTTGCAAACTCTTGGAGGCGCACTAATGGGAATCGCCCGTATTGTCGTGCCACCAAGCTTGAGGCGTAACATGTTCGACTTGATCTACGAGTCGCATCTGGGCATCGTAAAATCTAAGCAGAGAGCGAGAGAAGCCCTGTTCAGGCCAGATGCCGCAACAAATAGAGGACCTGGTTCAGGATTGCAGAGCCTGCAATACGCACCAGAACAGATAATCTACTGAGACACCTAAGCCAACAAAGGTACCAGATCTTCCCTGGATCGAGCTGGTATCTGACATAATCCAGTTTGAAGGCTCTAAATACCTACTGACCGTCCACTATTTCTTAAAATTCGTTGAAGTCGACAAACTCAAACATACAACCAGCGCACCAGTCATTGATACCCTGAAGTCACAGTTTAGCCGTCACGGCATCCCTGAGAAGCTGTGCTCTGGCAATGGTCCACAATACTCATCCACCGAGATTGACACCTTCCACAAAGAGTACCAGATCATCCATTTCACCTCTTCTCCTCATCACCCTCAGTCCAATGGGGAAGCTGAGCATGCCGTTCGGACAGTGAAGCGCTTGTGGAAGAAGTGCAACGGAAGAAGTGCAACGCTTGTGGAAGAAGTGCAACGATGCTTGACTATCGCACTACCCCACTCGCAAGCTGTGACCTCTCACCTGCTCAGCTGCTCATGAGTCGCAAACCTCGAAACAAGCTCCCTATTGCACGAAGTCCTTCTCTTCCCTAGGTGCAGAAGACATCTGACATAAAACAGCGACTCAACCAAGACAAGGACAAAACAACAACACTACTACACAGTAGTAGATCACCATCATGATGAAGCGCCAAGGTCGTACCAGTATTGTCCAGTATGGCAACCGCAAGTACCGACGCAATCGACATCTTCATCTATCTACTTACCTGGCAAACAAACAACCCTTACCAGCAGCTATCTAAGTGCCAGAGCAAGACCCTCATTCTATTCCTCAGACATTCTAGTTACACAGACAAACTACTGAAAGTCAGTCTTATCAATTTAACCATAAAGGGGCCGGGTTATTTTGACCATCTCTCAGCCGGGGGGGGGGGCGGATTCCGCCCCCTAAGATCTCAACCATTTAGTGACGAACAATTTTGAAACTCGGTACATGCATAGAGCAACTCTTCATAAACATACCCAAAAGATTTCATGACCAAAGGTCCAAGGGTTTTGGAATTATCGCTAATTAATTATTCATATGTATGAATGGCAATTCTGGTCTGTGTACACGACGTATATGGGAAAAGTCAGTTTTCAGGGCGCAAAGCGCCGGAAAAAATTTTGCTGCGCGACAACCCCTCGTCCGATTTTTATGTTTTTGGTGTCAAAAGATGCGCAAGGCTCGAGGCTAAAAAGTTATGAAAGCTCGGGTCGCGAAAAAAAAGTTTGGGGGGGGGGTGGATTCCTCCCCCTCGGCCCCTTTAGGGTTAAGTGAGACAACAAACACAGTTCACAATTGCAACTCAGTCACACAAAGTCAGTTTCCTTCCAAAGTTAAAGTTGACAGTTAAATTTACAGTTACAGTTAGTTTTACAACTCGTTGTATAAAGAAAGGGAAATTTCACATATCACTTTGAGGCTCCTGTACATGTAGTCAGGTTGGCGTGGCGGTACTTTGCTCGCCTTCCACCGCTGTGACCCGGGTTCGAATCCCGCCTGGGCCAATATGTGGATTGGGTTTTCAGTTCCTGCCTGATTCCGTGGCAGGATTCTCATTGTCTTCTTTCCACAGGTTTCTTCAGGCTTGCGAGCTACAGTGCCTAGGGCACTTTTGAGGAATCCTTGGTTTCATAACCAGAAATGATTAATAATAATAATAATGTACCATTATGCCGTGTACGCAAATTGTAATAAAGCATTGCTTAAGAACCCACACGTGAACACACGAGTACGTTACACCCTTACCTTGGAACCACATCAACTATGTCCGCTGCTCCTCCAAGTAACTAAGTATGATCAGTTGCCTCGTGAAAATGATATTTTCTTGAAATTGATTACATGTTTCCATACAAAGGTTGCCTTTCCAAACGTTGAAATTCGGTGTTAGGCATCGCGAACACCAGCTTATATATTGATCATTCCCTGTAATTTAACAGGGCATTTTTAATATTTATAAAGCAGCAGGAGCATTTACTCGAGGAAATTATTTTGCATGTGACTCCTCCGTACCTGGAAACATTGAAGAACATATGGGGTGCACGTTGAAAATTGACCCCAAATTCATCAACAACGCGTTCAACGGAATTTAGGATAACTATTTTAAAACACTGAGGGCGCAGTCTTTCGCGCAGGTGAAGCGGCCGGGAATGCTCATGAAATGTATACCTTTTTGTTGTACCTAATGTTAAATTTGTGTGTTACATTTTGATGTATCTTATTAAAACAATATAGAGCGTCTGCTACCAGGTGATTCACAAACAAGCCGTGTCGGGCATTGCCCCTAATGTGTCCTAATGAAAACTGCAAAAGAATAGTCAAGAATCTTCTTTTACAATTACATCGATATTCTATCAATAATGGTGGGGTTGTCTGTTATTGTAGCGTGCCGAGAGGGGAAGGATGGCGACTATAAACAGAATTCTTACAAACTGACAAACTTAATGAAGGAAATGAAAGTTGCAAACATTTTGATGGAAGCTCCCTTCTTATTTTTATTGTATTCGTTACTAAACGCACATTGGGATCTCACAAAAATATATATAGCAAACTCGCTTTTCATTATACAAACAAGTGTTTCAGTAAATTAAATGAATGAAATCCCAAATTAGAGGAGTGAAGCTCCTGACTCTTAATTTCTAGAGAAAACTGCACACTGAATTTAATAACTACTAAGATGCAATTTAATAAATGCAAATCACAAAAAATTGTACATCGGCAAAATCAACACCGAATTTCACTTTTCATTTAAACACTAACCATTTACAATTTGAAGGTGTGTGACCAACCCCGACATAATAATGCAAACATTTGACTCGTCTGACTAAATAAACACCAAGCTGCTGGCGAGAACCAATCATGATCGGAATAAACCCCATTTTAACAGAAGCTCTGAGCACCCAACATTTCCAAGCCACGCTCAAATTGATCTGCATAAACCAAAGAATTTGGCTCATGGGGAATGCACAAACAAAAATACAAATTGCACACTTGCCAAAAAGAAACATTCCAGGAGAATTGCTCAGACACGTCGGAAAATCTCATAAAAATAACAGCCAGGTAGTCTATCCATGTACTATGATATACATGCACTCACATAAAATTGTCAAAAAATAACCGGACAAGTTCCCGCCCGGAAAATTTGAAAATATCAGCCATCCATTTTCAATCCCCCTGAATCCCATGTCAAGGAGTTGCAAAACAGCCTTTAGCGACTTCAGAACCGACTTTGTTCCCAAACTTAATTGAAATTCACGAAAATTAAAATCCGGCTAACATGGTGGCCATGTCACCACGATACACCCAGCCCTTTCACAGCCCTAGAAATATCTGTCCAAAATACAACAAAATCATCAAAAATATATCATAAACTTTGTCTACAAAAACACTCTTGCAACTCCTTAGCACATGTGTATAAAGTGGATAATTTAAGCCGAGGCAACTCACCAAAAACAAACAACTACATTTTAAGACTCAACGGAAAACACATCCTACACTATACCTAGTCAAGCGAGGACAGCAACACATTACTTCAATTTAAATGGCGCCCTCTTGTGATGATCCAACACAATTTTTGACATGATTAAAAATAAACATCCATTAACATGACAAAGTCATTATTGTTTATCTTTTACATACAGCTAAAGATCGAATTATAACTTAACTTTTTTTACACGCATAAGTAAAGTCTATACCGACAATGCAGTTGACATTTGTTGTTTTATGACTTCCTCAATTAATTAAATTTCGTATTATATTACACTGAATGTATGGACTATTTATGAAATTACCAAAACAATCATCTTCAGCTATTGTGATAGTATCAAAATACAAATGATTTGAATTAAAATTAAAACGTTGGCTATTTTATTGATCTTCAACATTGAAACAGGTTTCTACATGTATGTTAATTAATATTATAACACATAAACAGCCTCTCGATTTTATTGTCATTTGTGTTGTTTGACTTAAACCAAAGTAGGTAAAGCTTTTGCTTTGAGAAATGAATGCATTTTTAGGGAAAAATAAAAGCATCTTCGTTCTTTTTTTCTGGCGGAAAATGCGGTTTGAGTAAAATGCGACGATTAAAAAAACAATATCGCCTATATATCGATATCTTTTTGAACTGAGGCGATTCTGATATTTTTGTTAGAATATCAAAATCGTAACGGAGTCTAGCTCTGGTTAAAAATATTTTGTTTAAGAAGTTTTAACTGTACTCTTTTACGCCTTCTGAAAGAAAGCCCTTATTTTCACAAACTGGTCTTCGATTAATTGAATAGAAAAATGTAACCAATTCATCGGCACCTCGGTTAATTGAGTAACCGAATAATACTTTCGGTCATAATTCATTAATTCACAGATCATACACTGAAAAATTGCCTGGGTTAAATTTTAACCCAATTTTTGGGTTACGGAATTTGGGTTATATTTTGTTTAAAGCAATCATGAATAACCCAATTTTGGTTAAATCTGCACATTTTTTCTGGGTTGGAATTCTGGGTTAAAACTGACTTAATTAAAATTCTGGGTAAATTACTTGGGTTATTACGGGGACAGAAAAGTGGCCGGATACGAAAGGTGAGAGCATCAATTTCCTTCTCGGTTAGAGTTTACCGTATAGTTTATTATATAATTCAGATGATTGGCAACTGATTATGATAGTAAATGCTTATTAAAGGTAAATTCCCGTTACTGAACATTTTCTGAGTGTCGGAAATACGTGCACTTCTCTTGTATACCATTTAGCACTTGTACATGTAGTTTTATTTTACAAAACGTATTCCTTATCTTATCGTTTGTTTTTCGTATTCTGTCTTTTTCAGAATGAGCTTATCAGGGCTTTCCGTCCAAGGGATTACTAAATACTTACCTTGCAGTACCTGGGCCTTGGTTTTCCAAGCCAACGAGACCTTAGCCGGAGTTTTCCAAGGAAACTTCCGAGAGACCATAATAAAGACATAATTTCCAGGAAACAGGCAGATGTGTATTTCTCCGAGCCCTTTTTACATGCGTTACCAAGCCTATTTCTTCAACGGTCACTGTGTCCCCAGTCCTAGTTGCTCTTTGACCTTTGTCATTCCTAAACATCGATATTAGTTTTAATAATTAGACCCAAGTTATAAGTAAATACATGCATATAGCCCAAGCTTAGAGTTAAATTGACCCAAAGTTATAAATAAAAACAACCCAAGCATAGCTTTATAGCCCAAGCTTAGGGTTAAATTCACCCGAAGTTATAAGTAAAATCAACCCAATCAAAGCTTCATAGCCCAAGCTAAGGGTTACATTAACCTCAAGTTGTAAGTAAAAATAACCCGAAACAACTTTATAACCCAATCTTTGGGGAAAATATAACTCAATTCGTTAGTAGGAATAACTAAATCTGGTCTTATACCCATTAAGTTTTGTTTAATTTTAGCTAGAAATTCTTACCCAAACAATAATTGGGTAGGCACAACCCAATTTTGGGTAGTTGCAGTTTTTACCCTATGCTTGGGTTAAAATTGAACCCATTTGGGTTAAAATTTAACCAAGGTAATTTTGCCAGTGTACAAAGTCTGAAAATCCAAATTCTTGTTATTAAACAAAATTATTATCCTTTAATTGTTGTGTTTATGTGAATTGTTTTCATTGTCTGTGACTTTATTTTTTATTATATTTTTCATTTTTACCACATTGAAGACGTTTATTTGAAAGAATAAAGCTATTTCACTTAGACAATGTGAAGCTCTTTCTTTTCTTAAAAATATACAAGCGAACGTGTAAATTGTGGGTAGATATTCCTCTGACTGGTACAGGTTGTATTGGGCTGCTCGCCCAGTGATCCTCAAACTGAACATGTCGGCAATTAACGCACAGTTAAATCTGCATCTGCCAATACCGTACCGGAGGAGGGATCGGGTTACCCTGGAGGGGGCGTGGCGGAGCCCTCTCTTCTTTGCCCTCTTCCTCCAAACCATCCACACTCTGCCCTTCCACATCCCAGCTTAGGGCGTCGTCTCTGAATGTTGTTTTTCACAAGCAGAACAACAGTACCACTTTTCTGGAAGATCCTCATGACAGCCAATACCCAAGCACTGCAAATGGTACCATTCCTCTCCAGTACATCTATTCTGTAATTCACACTGGACCATCTCATCTTCTTCCCTGTTTTTCTATGACAAACACAGTAGATATATGTTTGTCCCTTCTCACAGGCTTGACAACACCACCAATCCCCATCCGGGGCTTCTTCTAGGCCTACACAACTATAGTGAAACCAGCCACAGTTGATATTGCTGCATCTGATCATGGGTTCTCCTGTGTTATTGCCACATCGACACCCATCCTCAACATTACTAGCACCAACATCCTGAAGCATCTCATTATCCACTACGCAGTCTGGTTGGGTCTTTTGCTGGGCACAAGCAGTGCGGACTTCCTCCAATGTCACAAGGTCCACCATAATCGGGACAATTGTGAAGGTGATACAGTATAAAAGAAACTCCGGAAAATGAACTTCACCAACAAAAGTAATGCAAGACACTTGATCAATTGTATGGAAATAAAGAAATTGAATACAACCAATTAACTTAATCAAAATAAATTACAATATTTACAATTGACATTTAATTACAATATAAATCCCCACCACCGACATAAGAATACCGGCACGGACACGAACAGAGACATCGGGTTACGGGTGTCGACGGCCTCCAGTGGGTGACGTCCAGTCCTGGTCGCCCGCGCGGCGCTCCCGGTAGCTCATCGATGGAACATTCAGGTGAAAAAGCATGTCCCCGTTCCAACCAAAAAAACCCCCTGAAATTCAATTATCAATATTACCTCTAAATAATTTTATTCTACTTCACACAGGTTTCTTTCCCAAACATTTTAAACAGAAACCCATCATAATATCATGCTTCACTCAGTTATTCTAATACAAAATAAATACCAGTAACTTGTGTCCTTAGCATGGCCCTATTACAGTTCAAAATTTGCTGTCTCAAGTTTCAAATAATGATACAGGCATGACATGAATACTTACAGAATAAATCTGGCTTTTGAGGTAAGTGACTTAGTAGCCCCCCGAACTCGGCAAACCCATTGCCAAACGGGCGTCTTCAAAATTCATCGGCATCAGGCCGGCAATGCGCCTATCCGTCGGCCTTCCCCAAACTGGAGAGCAAAACAAGGGCCTCAATACCCCCGTGTCCTCGAGCCGGTGAGTAAGCTACTAAGTGACGCATCACTCCAAACATTTCATTTTATACCACTCCAAACATATTTGTTGGGATTAACCACCCCGATCCTAACAGACCAACAGCATTGCAGTTCTTAAATTCTTAAACCATTCTTCAAATGACATTCTACAAATGTGGGGTTCACCTGAGCAATTTGCATGTTTAAACCAAATAAGGAACAGAGTTCTTTGTATTACACCCAAGCAAGTAAACCTTTCCCTGTGTGGTAGTTGACAAAAGATATCTCAACACGCGAATGCACATGGTTTAAAGTAGCAACTAGTGACCATTAAATTTGTAATTTAAAGTGAGTTTCACTACATGTATTAAACGACCATGATTTTGACACTTCTTCACCAAATTTCATATAATCATAAACAATACTCTTATACAACAATAACAAGGACTCTTATCCAATTATAAGGACTAAACTTATACAATCACAATCATAATCAAATAGATCCCACAAACTAATTAATTTCTCAAATATATTGACGTTTGTGACACTCTGGCCAAATACAAGCTACAGTTTCTCTGGTCAATCTTTGAAGCCAGACCGATTGCTCCTCGGGTAATGACGGAAAACTGGCAGACACCTCACATGGATCATGAATTTGTGAAGGTTTCATGGCCAACATTGTTGCATAAGCCTCAGGGGCAAACACAAATAAATCAACAACATGGTTGAAGTTTTCCATTACTCTCGCCTTCATTGATCTATGACCATATTCCTGCTTCAGATGGTAAAGGGTGCCTCTGTCTTTAGAACTGTAGTAACTTGTTCATCACTGAAAGTGTTATAGCGCCCTCTGTAGTTTGCCATTGAAAGCTGTAACTGGGTGTTCCAATATGACTGCCCACTGAGAAAGTCACGTAGAAATAAACAGTGATTGCAACTCCCAATTTAGTGTGTTTGCCTGGTTATAACAATTGGCGACGAGGTAAAATGAATACCTTCGGGAATATAGGAGAGTTTCATGTCGAGAAGGAGACATGGCAGCTGTATGTGGACCGTTTGAGGCAGTTTTTTGAGGCGAATGATGTGAAAGCGCTGGGTAAGAAAAGAGCCATACTGTTGAGTGTCTGTGGGGCGGATACATTCAAGTTGATTTCCAGCCTAGTCGCGCCAGACAAACCGGGGGATAAGACATTTGATGAACTGCTTTCAATCACCAAGAACCATTTCAGCCCCAAACCATCTGTCATAGTTGAGAGATATAAATTTAACTCCAAAGTTAGGCAACCAGGCCAGACAGTTTCTCAGTTTATTGCGGAACTACGTCACCTTGCACAACACTGTGATTATGGGGAGACTCTCAATGACATGTTACGTGATCGCTTGGTGTGCGGTATCAATGATGATCGGATTCAACGTAGACTGTTGTCCGAATCTACTCTCAAGTTTGATAAGGCTTGGGAAATAGCTCGAGCTATGGAGCTGGCAGCGAAAAATGCCAAGGATATCCAGCAACATACCAGCGACTGGAGGCCCCCCATCCCCCAACAACAAGAACAAACGCACAAAGTCGGCAGTGTAAAACCCCAGGGGAAGGGTAGAGGGAGGCCACAAACTCACAGTCAAGCACAAGGCAAGTCAAATGGGCCTCGCAAGTGCTATCGCTGTGGACGAACATACCACACATCACAGAACTGCCGAGCTCACACATATAACTGTAATAACTGTGGAAAGCAAGGCCATTTGGCCAAAGTGTGTAGGAGCAGTAAACCCCCACAGACACCGTCCTCTACGCAGTCAAAGCACAACACATACAACATTGATGGAAATGTTGATGTGGATGAGAGTGCGCCCCCTACAAATAACTACACCATGTACAAGACAACTTCACAGACGAAAGAGCCTCCATTGTTAGTAACTGTGTCCATCAACGGCAAACCGGTGACCATGGAAATCGACACTGGTGCCTCGGTTTCCATCCTCAATGAAAGCGCCTACGAGTCGGTGTTCGTTGACGACAAACGGACACTCTGCAAGGACACGGACATTGAACTGCGTACATACACTGGTCAGAAAATACCAGTCATCGGTAGTTGCACCGTTGCAGTTGAGCACAACAACCAAACCGCTCAATTGCCGCTTCTCGTCGTGTCAGGCAAGGGACCCAATCTTCTTGGCCGGAACTGGCTACGCCATCTTCAGTTAGCATGGCACACAATCCGTCAAGTGAATTACACACCTGTTCCGATCGACATCACAGGACAGTACAGTGAGTTGTTTCGCGATGAACTGGGAAAACTCAAAGGTCAACAGGTGCACATCAGCGTAAAAGATGACGCAAAGCCGAAATTCTGCAAAGCCAGACCGGTACCCTTTGCCATGAAACAACAAGTGGAGAATGAACTCGATCGACTCCAAAGAGACGAAGTCATCGAACCTGTCACATTCTCTCGCTGGGCATCCCCTATTGTACCCGTGATGAAAGAGTCAGGGAAACTGCGGATCTGTGGTGACTACAAGGCCACAGTAAACCAGTCAGCTAACACTGATACTTACCCGCTACCTCGCATCGAGGAACTGTTTGCTGACATGTCAGGAGGGAAGACCTTCAGCAAGCTGGATCTCAGTCATGCCTATCTCCAGCTTGAACTTGAGGAGGAGTCACGTGAACTCCTTACCATCAACACGCACAAGGGGCTATTCCAGTACACGCGTATGCCCTTTGGTGTATCTGCTGCACCGGCAATCTTCCAGAGGACTATTGAAAGTCTTTTGGCAGACATCCCCCAGGCAGTCGCATTTCTTGATGATGTACTAGTCACAGGAAAGACTGAAGCAGAACATGTCGCAAATCTCAACAAGGTCCTGAGTCGACTTCAGAGTGCAGGACTCCGTCTGAAGCGTGAGAAATGCGTCTTCTTCGCCCCTGATGTGGTGTATTTGGGGCACCGTATCAACGCAGCAGGCTTGCATCCTACAACAGAGAAGGTTCAAGCAGTCAGGGATGCACCGGTACCACGTAACGTGACAGAGCTGAAGTCCTACTTAGGACTCTTGAACTATTATGGCCGATTCATGCCGAATCTGTCATCAGTTCTTGGGCCACTCCACTCGCTGCTCAAGAAAAACGTCCGCTGGTCATGGAGGCCAGTACATGAAGAATCCTTCCGAGCTTCAAAGGATTTGCTGTTGTCAGCCAGAGTGCTCTTGCACTACGACCCAGGTAAACAGTTAGTGTTATCTTGTGATGCCAGCCCGTACGGTGTGGGCGCCGTGCTAGCCCACCGCATGCCCGATGGATCTGAGCACCCAGTCGCCTACGCTTCGCGTTCGCTATCGCCACCAGAGCGAAACTACTCACAGCTGGATAAGGAGGGACTAGCAGTGATCTTCGGGGTGAAAAAGTTTCACCAGTACGTGTACGGTCGCCACTTCGAGATTGCTACCGATCACAAACCGCTGCTAGGACTGTTCAGTGAGGAGCGACCAGTATCCCCTATGGCGTCGTCCAGAATTCAGCGCTGGGCCCTCACACTCGCAGCTTATGACTATCACTTGGTGTACAAACCAGGTCACTTGAATGGCAATGCTGACGCCTTAAGCAGATTGCCACTGCCGGACACCATCAGCCATACTCCGGTTCCAGCAGACTACGTCATGATCATGGATCGCCTTGGATCTACCCCTGTCACTGTCAGTCCAGACAAGGTTCGTCTCTGGACTGGTAGAGATCCAACCTTGTCACTCGTTCGCACCTACGTTATGAACGGTTGGCCACGTGACTGTCAAGATCAAGGACTGAAGCCATACACTTGCCGCTCAGAGGAGTTAAGCGTGCAAGATGGCTGCATCTTGTGGGGATCTCGAGTCGTCTATCCCCCACAAGGCCGATCACAGATCATCGAAGAACTACATGATTCACACCCTGGAATCTCGCGAATGAAATCATTCGCTCGCAGCTACGTCTGGTGGCCTAGTATGGACAAAGACCTTGAAGATAAGGTCAAGCAATGTTCAGCCTGTCAATCCTCGCGGAAATCGCCACCAACTGTTCCACTCCATCCGTGGGAGTGGCCAAGTCGTCCATGGTCGCGCTTACACTTGGACTATGCTGGTCCATTCATGGGCCGGATGTTTCTTGTTATCGTCGATGCACACAGCAAGTGGCTGGACATCCACGCTATGCACACTCGCAAGCCACAGTAGAACGGCTTCGTCAGACCTTCGCGACTCATGGACTGCCAGAACTCATTGTCACTGATAATGGCACCAACTTCACCAGTGCAGAATTCGAGAAGTTTCTGCAAGTCAATGGCATCAACCATGTCAGGTCTGCCCCATTCCATCCTTCGTCAAATGGTTTGGCTGAAAGGGCGGTCCAGTCCTTCAAAGCCGCTATGATGCGCATGAAGGAGGGCACTGTAGAGACAAAACTGTCACGTTTTCTGATGACATATCGCGTGACACCACATGCAACAACAGGCTTATCCCCAGCAGAGATGTTGATGAAACGCCAGCTTCGTACTAGACTCGATGCAGTTAGACCAAACATCCAACGTCGCGTCGACAACAAGCAGCTAGCACAGAAAAAGTACCATGACAAGCGTGTCAAACCTTGTACTTTCAATACTCATGAGGCGGTCTTTGCTGAAAACTTCGCCTCTGGTCCTCGTTGGATCCCTGGTTTCATCACTTCCGCCATCGGTAACTGCATGTACACTATTCAGCTTGAGGATAGTCGTGTCTGGAGACGACATGTAGACCAGATCCGACCTCGCCAGGTACCCGCGACATCCGTCATTGATCCTGTCGTACCTATGTCTTCACCAAGGGTGGAGGAGTCGGACAGAAACGAGCCTAATCCCAGTAGGAAGGAGGAACCTGTGGATCCGGACAAATCTCAGAACAATCCACCAACACCACAACCTTGTCGATCTAAACGCACGCATAACAAACCAGATCGATATGGGTTCCCAGATCTGTAACTGTTGGCTAGAACTCACAGATTGATTGCACGATTTACATGTGCTGTTTAATTGTTGACCTTATTTAGGTTACTCCAGTTTAAATGTTCTGAACTGTTTCAAAGTTGACATTGTTAAGATTGTTTTGTTTAAAAGTTTAAAGTGTTTCATGTAAATGCCAGTCTAGACTCATCATGTGATTATGGGAAAATTGTATGACGCTCATATTCAACTTTGGACATTACTTGAACAGTGCCAGTTTTAAGTGCAAAGCATCAAGTCGTTAAGCAACCAAATTTCCAAACTATCTCATGCATGTGTTAGGAAGAGATATTAGTTAAAGTGTAATTCCTAATCTGGAAATGTTAGGTTCAACTAAAGGGGGAGGAGTTGTAGTAACTTGTTCATCACTGAAAGTGTTATAGCGCCCTCTGTAGTTTGCCATTGAAAGCTGTAACTGGGTGTTCCAATATAGCTGCCCACTGAGAAAGTCACGTAGAAATAAACAGTGATTGCAACTCCCAATTTAGTGTGTTTGCCTGGTTATAACAAGAACTTTTTCCGTTTATAGTGTCTTGCATCAGCAGTCCCCTTCGATGAAACTCCTGGGGGGGACCGAACAAGACCTTCCAATCTGTCTGCCGAAGTTTCTCCACTGTTTCTGCCTCGTTTGGCATCGCACATTCTTTCAACTGATAGCCCATCACCAAAACATACAATGGGGTGTACAGCGGATTCAGCGGATGGCACAAATTTGTGGAGATACTTCATGATTTGGATGGTTCCTGCTGTTGAGGATGGGTTCTCCTCCACCACTCCCAAGTTGACTATCTCACTTTTCTGATGCATCTTTATGAAGTGCTCATGTTGGGCGACATCAGAACCTTTGGTGTTTTCGAGACAAGGCAGATGAGACTTTAGAATGCCTTCCAAAATGACAGCCATTCTATCTTTCAAGGCATTATAATCAGCTACAGAAGGTAAGATTGAGGACAGTGGAACATCTTCAGCCTTAACTACCTCCCTGTCAAGGTATTTGGTGAAGGGAATGCGATTCCTGGCTGCAAGGGTCAGTGCCCACATTTTGAACTTGTTTCCGTGCTGCCTTGATTGATGTGTAACCGGGGAGAGTGGAATTAGTTAGTTTTAAAATGGGGCACTCTCCTTGTGTCTGAGAATGATTTGGGTAGAGCGAAGTTTCTGTTTGTCTCAAGAATATGAAATGTTTTATTTACAGTACAAATAGAGACAATATATATACAAATGATCAGGTATTTACACAAGAACTACAGTATATATATCAGTGGCGTCACCAGACTTTTCAGTCTGGGGGGGGCACAGGGGGGGCACCAGCATTTGATGGGGGGGCACTTAGGTGAATATCTATATATTTTTTTACCAACCCAAATCTCAGATGGGGGGGCACTCGGGGGGGGCACTAGGTTTTCCAGGGGGGCACGTGCCCCCCCTGGCCCCCCCTTGGCGACGCCACTGATATATATTAACTTTGGGTTTATCAAACAAACTTTGTTGGGTCTATAAAAACGAAACTTTGTTGGGTGTATAAAAACAGAACTTTGTTAAGTATATAAAAACGTCAGTCAAATAAAGGGAAATATGCTAATGAAGTCGCTCCAAGGATGGTATCTGAAAATTAGTGAAATGCATAAAACAATAAATGATTAATGAATTATGGGAATAACTTCCAGATCCAAATACATTAACGATATTAAATTCAAAGAAATTAGGGAAAAACTGGTTTTCCTTCTTTGTAAATCAAAGAAAACTTTTTTTTATAAATACATCAGTCAGTGAACAGAATGTTGCATAAAAATGACTGTTGCATAAAAAGATCCAGGCATAAAAAGTGAAATATCAGACAAGGGATTTACTCACCACTTGGGATGATCTACGTTCATGTTTTCTCCGTGCTCGATGTTAAAATCGAAGTAGAAGCAGCAAAAATATTGCAAAATACAATGCCGGCGACGCCGGATATATAATTATTTTGCTGCTATCGGGGAGCCGCACCCAAAACTTGCAGAAATGAGTGTGCAATGCTCGCTGTAAATGCTGGTCGCAAAGCAGGAGCAGAACCAGGCAGATAGATGTCAACCCAAAGCAGAGTTGGAACGGAATCAACAATATTTTGGACCTAGCCCTACAAGAAAACCATACGAAACGCCCGGAATGCCATCTATCTAATTTGAACAAAGCGCGTGGAATGTTAAACTCGCCTACTCGCTACGCCCATTGCATAGTTGAAAAAGTAACGGGCAAAATTCTAGGTGGCGCGCGCTGTGAAAAAAATTTAGTTGGCCGCGAGAGGGCGCTAGGCAAAAAGCATGATCGCAATGGCTGCTTACATGTAAAATGACACAAACACGAAGTTAAGAAGTTATGAAATGAATGCTGGAGTAAGGAACCAGTCGGGTAAAAGTAAGTACTGAAACTCGACCTGGTTACAGATGCCTTGCCGTTGTTTGTATCTGGACATTGTCCCAAACAACACAATACCCAGGATCATCATCAGCAGTCTCACACTCTACAGGAACTCCTCCATCTTCAGCCTTATCATCAACACCAGTTGTCACCACCTGTTGACATTTTAGGTCACTGTCACTCTGAGAAGACGATGACTCCAAGATACACACCCTTCCAGTGACTTGTGGCATTTCCTTCTCTTGAAGATCATCTTCATCAGATGTATCGGAAGATGTACTTACAGGACAGCTTGTGATGTCAACAAAATCGTTACTACTTTCACCATCTATCTCGGTTCTGTCATCACTGATCCACAAGCTCCTACGAGCTGATGTACCTGCAACTGTAGCGCGCGGATCCAGATGGGGGCACACCCGGCCCATGCCCCCCCCCCCTTTTCGCAACTGTTTTTTTTTTTTTTTTTTACGAGTCGTCTCATATTAGGGCGGGCGGGCATTAAATACATCCCTTTGAGAACATGGCTATCTTTTTCGTTTTTTTGAGGAGTCATTATGGCGGGCGGACGGGCGGTCATCAAATCAATCGCTTTGAACATATTAAACTATCATACATAATTATCAACAAAATAATTATACAATGTATAAGTTTTGAAGGTCGCCTGTCAATCATTGTCTCAAAATTTCTTTCAAAGCAAGAATATATCTTTATAAGACACTTTTCTATTTCCCGGCTGGAATAGGGGGCACATTTTATACAGCACTTGCATTTAATGCTTCATGTCAAAATATATTCCAAAATATATTCTAGAGTAGAACATGTACCGGTACACAAAATAATGTAGGCCATGTGTTTGTTTTAATAAATAAAGAATAAAATTGTCATCCCTTTTTTTTATTTTCCCGGCCTCAGAGAGAGATTTACGTCTGGTTCTCTAAATATTTTTTAAAAGCAAAATGATTAAAAAAAACCACATAGCCCGTTAAAGTTTGCACTCTAAGTTAATTCTTTTGTAGATTCCCGGGGAAATTTAATACGAATTATGCTCGGTTTTTCTTATTTTTAAATGAATATGATCAGGATTAACAACATCCCTCAAATAATAGCGTCAAAATATATTCCAAAATATATTCTAGAGTAAAACATTTTCACAAAATAATGTAGGCCATGCGTTTTATTTTTTAAATACACGAAGAATTAATCGTCATCCCTTTTATATTGTCCCGGCCTCAGATAGAGAGGGACATCAAATAAATAGGGGTTATTTGAACACGATTTAGTAAGTCTTGTTCTCTCGATTTATTTTTAAAGTAAAACGATTTCAAACACCCTAGCCCATTAGGTTCTGAACTCTCAGTTAATTTTTTTGTAGATTCCCGGGGACATTTTAATACGAATTATGCTTAGTTTTTCCTAATTTTAAAAGGAATTCGAATAAGATTATCAACAGCCCTTTGACTTCAAACTTAATTTCAAAATGTATTCCGAAATAATTATATTCTAGAGTAACATTTACAAAAATAATGTAGGCCATGCAGTTTTATTTTTTAAATAAGCGAAGAATAAAATCGTACTACGAAAAAAAGACATCGGGAGCCCTACATTTAATGAATTATTTGGACTTGGAATATCATCCCCCAATCGTTTATCTATGTGCATGTACACAACACGGAGGTGAAATTTCACGTTCAATTCAGTTTCCCACATTTTTCGCATAAAGTTTTCCCCTGTCTCTGAGAAAAAAAAATGCCCAAATAAAATCTCAGCTCCGAAAAGCCTTTCCAGAGAATGATTGATAGCCGCATTGTTCAAATTGATACAATGCCACCTCTGTTCGTTACAAAGCATATACATTTGGGTTCAGCTGTAGGCCACCGAACTTTAAGGCCTTTGGAACTTGCCGCCAGTAATTGGAAGATTCTTAGATGATAAACAGTGATGATAGTATCTCAGCCAATGAAATGAGCCGATTCCCGGCAAATAAATATGCCATTGGTTGCTTTCATCACGGACCGTCTGCTTCATGAATATGACTTCCTTCCACGCGCAAGTGATTAGCTATCTGAGCCACAGGTGCATGGCTGCATGCCCATCACATTCCAACCTGGTTGCTTAGAAATACTGTTGATAGGAGGCTCCCCTGTGATGCCTGGGGCTGCCGGTTGCGTAGCCAGAAATCTTGTATGTGACTATTTTGAAACCTTGTATGTGAAAGCGGCAGTTCAGGAATGCTGCCGGAAAATTTGTTCAGGCAAAGTTTTTCATAAAAGGTTGGTTTTTTTTGTTTTCTTTTTAAGAAAATCGGAGCCCCCCCCCCCCCAAAATACAAATAAACGATTTTCCTCATGCCTTGACATTTCCTGAAGTGATTCGACAACACTTGCAGAATGCAGACGATTCACTTCGTCTTAAATAATTTAGCCTGCAGACTTCAAAAGAAAATGGTGGTTAAAGTGTATACAAGTGTATATACAAAGTAAGTATATATGTGACAGCAGTTACCACACATTATACTGGGACACAGGCGGCAGTCTTTTTGAAGTCTTGACTAAACGTTTAAACGCTACGGGAAAATTTTGTTAATATCATCAAGACTTGTTCGATTTGTCTTTTCATTGCTCTTTTAACATTTTCTGAAGACTTCTGACCCATGGTAACATATTTGAATGAGATCTGCAGTTTCCACAATTGTTAGTCAAATGAATTGAGTGCAAGGGAGATTCTAATGATTTATTGCCTGTAATGCATGGCCTGGGTTATAATCAGGCAGTGAATCGGGGCTTCGTGAGTTAAGCTCTGTCAGTCACTTTCCTAAATTCACCGAGGAGCTCAACAAGGAGCTCAGTTGTTGAATGAATGTATCACACCATATAAATCAAGCTCATGGAATAATATTATGGACAGCTGTTGGAGATCTGGTGTAATTCACCTCAAAAGAGAAGCCAATCACATCCGCGCGAGCTCGATTTACACCATAAACAAACCCATACACACACAAACGGAATGATAATGGAGAAAATACGAATTGAACTAAAATCACCAATTATATTACATGGTAAAAGAAAGAAAATACCAGGAGAGGGGCAAAACGAAAAGGATATTATTAATGATGATGGAAGCAACACAAAAAATAAAAATAAAAAAAATGAAACGACAATAACATCAATCAAAATGGGGTGAGGGTGGGGGTAGGGGCTGCTTGGGGCAGGCTGTCCCCTAATGAAATTCAATTTATTTTATTTTCTTTGTTTGCAAGGCAGATTTCTGGGTAGAAATGTATGTTTAATAGTAAGCACTTTTTTTGGCTCGCTCGTTCCGCTCGCTCGCAAAATAACACATGTTCATTTATTTTCACCCGGGGGCTGTCATCAGCACCTTCTAATTTTGGGGTTCATTTTCAACTAACATCAACAGTGACCTTAAATTCTATATTTGATAGAAAAAAATAGTGTTATTAAAATTAAAAAATAAACATTGTGAATTTTGCTCTTAGTGGCTTAAAATACTCATGATGTAGGAGAGAACATCTAAAATCGTAGAGCTTCCAGTGCCCTCAACCCCGCCCGCAAGGATTTTCGCGCTTCAGTCTCGTTATGTGTGCAACGTGCACAAAGTTTTTGTGCCCCCCCCCCCTTTTTGAAAATCCTGGATCCGCCCCTGAGTCTGTAGCAGCAGTGAACTCGCTCTCAAGATTGGACTTCCACCATTCAATCTTTCGTCTTGAATCCTTCCGAATCCAGTCAATAGTTGATATGGTGCCATGGGGGCCCTTGGAAATCCCCATATGTTGCATACACTGCATGAGCTTTTGACTGCACCCGTGTTTCCACAATTGGACACTCATGCAGCCCTGCAGAAACTTGAATACACGACTTTTGTGAGTATACAAGATTATAGACAGTATGAGACCCATCCTTTGATTGATCTGTGTTACTCCAGCTGTCTTTTGGTTGGCGAGAGCAGGTAAAGCAGCCTCAAGAGCACCCATCAACAAAGGCATGTGTGCCTTTCCCTCATTAACAACCGCCTGCCAACTCCATTTCTCCATATTCTCTACTGTTACATGTTGCGAAAACAATGATTTCTTTGGATATGAAGATGATTTCCTTTTTACTTTTTTCTGCAAGATCTTGATGAATGCTGATTTTCCACTCTGTAACTTCATAAGTGATGCAATGGCTCTGTCATACTCACTCCTTTTGATGTACTTGATGATTCTTTGTTTGGATACCATTTGCATTTGGTCTGTTTCACTTGTGTTTTTGGCGGTGTATTGAAGAACCTGCCAACTTTGGCACTTGGTTTACAAGGGGTGCTAACGACCCGCTTTATCCCTCTTTTTTTAGGTGTTCGCTTCAATTTCGATATGCACGCATGACACACAAATCCATCATGTGCAAACCTGTCTTGTGAGATGCCACTACGTTTAAGAGAGATTCGTTTCCAACCATGTTTCTGTTTCTTAAAAGGCTTTTGGCAATTCAGGCAAACACCTTGGGGGTTCATTTTGAACAAATATGTTATCTACATGTAGACCCAGAAAGTAATGAACAAAATTATGAATGTTTCCGTAATTTATGAATAAGTGCAATCAAGAAGGCCGGTCAAACCAATAAAATCTTATCACATTCACCCAGTACACTATGTACAGTTAATACTGTCAACTATTTCCAACTAAAACTACATGGTACTTAGAAAGTCAATGTCCATGTATGCATTCTATGCTACAGTGTGTCATGAAGGAGTTGCTAAAAATAAACAGTTATTTCAGCCCTTTTGTTATTTTTTTCCTAGTAGATTTAAATACTTCTGCTACTGCGGATGATTTTGTAATAAGTACCACCTATCACTTACCCTGTTTTGGGGATTCTCTACATGTTAAATATGGTTTTATTAACATAGATGTACTGTACTTCTAAAATGACAGTTTACAACACATACATGTAGTTCTCCTGTCTACGGTACAATGTACGTAAAAAAATATGGGATCACATTTTTCAATATGTCATTTTTTCCCAAATTGTACTGAAAATAGGTTTTTTTCCCCACTCAATTTACTCATAGATCTGAACCAGTGGGTACAGATACAGTTGTTCTAGTTAAATCAAACAAATTACAGGCACTATAGCTAGATAGCTGGAACAGTCCGTCAAACTTACAACAGAACATGAACATTAACCTCAATCTATTAGTGTATTATTTGTATAGCACCTCTGTTGTCAAAGAAGCGAGTGATGATATGCCTGCTCACGTCAGCCACTGTTGAATGCAGTTCAGATCCGAGTTGTAGGTGTCAACCCCAATCTGTATATAAAATAAATAATGTACTTCCATCTGAAAAAGAACTGCAAACTGAAATCAAATGTAACCTAACCTATGATAAACTAACATCGCATAGGGAAATATTTTTGGTTTTTTCATGCTACTGAAACTAACTCCCCTCCCCATGGGCAACAGTGGCTTGTGACAAACTTTACATAAATTTGGGGACATTTGAGAATGGAAACAGCCATTCCATACCACCTGTTTTTGCTTTAGTTGTAACTGGGGTGGATGTATCTTTTGGAACCACAGGTTTGCTGTAAACGGGGGTGGTGGCAAGGGGTTAATAGGTGTAATACCTGAAAACTGGAGGGATTTTGTAAACACATGAATCAGTAGCAAATCAGTAGTGGATCAGAGAAGTGCTGAGGGCAGCGCAGAGCCCTTTCAACTGCAACTGCCCTTAACTATTTCTATTATTAGTTCAACGCTTGTTGCAAATGATGCAGTTTGGCTTGCTATTTACAGGCATGAAATGTGGTTGAATTAACAATCACAAAATACTATACCATACAACTTTTTACAATTTGATAAGTGAAAACCAAAAACAGTTCCGGTGATTTAATATAAATTACATTTCTGGTAGACTGGAAGTATCATGTGAAGGTCACACGACTGGGACGAACATCTCCCGTATGTGATGATGCCTACCGTTCCTCTCAGCACGACAGCACTAAATTCACCCTGAACATGCTCATGCTTGGCCAGGAGGTGGGACTTCTGCTGGATGTGGTGGTGGGCCTGCTGAAGGAACAGACAGCGGGTGTGGCAGTACACGGATATGTAGATGAATTAACGGCGAAGATGGAACGTGCCCATGAATTCGCCCGGCGCCGACTGCAGAAGAGTCAAGAGTACCAAAAGCGGCAGTACGATCGATGGGCGCAGGGAGCCGGTTATGAGCTGGGACAGCTGGTGTGGTTGTACACCCCATGAAGAAGGTGGGTCGCACACCCAAGCTGCAATACTGGTGGGAGGGTCCCTTTGTGGTGTTGAGGAGGATCAATGACGTCACGTACCAGATTGTAACGGTAATATCTGTATACATGTACATTCATTCGTTGTTCATCCTTGTATTGTGTTCATGTGCTGCCCATTCCAAGCCTCCGTAGAGCTGACATGTATGTTGCATTGTGGGATCGATTATGATTATGGGATAGAATCAAGATGGCCGCTAATCACGTTCAATCATCTTTAATTTAAGTGTCAATAAACCAATCATAGTTCATCGCTCAAATCCTGGAAATCCTGTCAATCAATTATCTGGACATCAATTAATAACAAATAAGTTGTTATACTGGCGTAGTCGGCAGGATATAATTGATTCATGGAAGACGGATGCGATTGGATTTAATTTGGATTAATTTTCACTCGTGAACGAAATCACCCTGTCTTGTGAGTAACGTTGACTTTCCGAAATTCATCACTCGTGATTTGGGGATCGAACTTTTGATTTGTACTCTACCTGTGCCAAATCCAACATTGTATGATTGAACTATAATATGTGAACTGTTGATTCGATTGTGAAATCGTTTTGACAACTTTTCATTTTGGAATTACTCCACTCGAACTGGTATGTCCTTCTGGCTACCGTCAAGTCAACGCCGTGTTGAATCGTAGCAAAAATCGAGTTTATCGGCGCTGATATTTTCCCTTATTACCTGGATAGTGGGACCAAGACAAAATGACTGATCGATCCGCCTATCTCAGCCGTTTTACGGCGGAATACATTGGAAAACTCTGTGAACTTAATCACATTGATGTTAACACGGTTAAAACCAAACAGGACCGTGTTGTCGCTCTTTGGGATTTGTCACAACTGATTGAGGAGGCCCCTACCACTCAACAACAAGGATTTGGTGCATCAGACCTTGCACGAGCCTTAAAGGAACTTGAGATTAATCGCCGACAAGAGACAGATCAACTCTGTAAGTCGTTGGTGGAAGCTGTGAAAGGAACTACTCCTAAGCCTCCAGTGATCCAAGTCGGCCCCAAATTGCCGGATTTTCACAAACTGAGTTCGGATGACGATATCACTTGCTATATCGCCACATTCCAGAGACTAGCCACTGCAGCCAAAAAAAACAAAGCTGAGTGACCAAGATTGTTAGAGCCATACCTCACCGGAAAAGCTCAGAAGGCGTTTCACTCGCTCAGTGAGACTGAGTTCAAGGCCGACTCCAAGAAAGGCGATGAGACATTTGAAGAATTTGCCAATCGGCTTCAGCTGAACTTCCACAAATGGCTCGAAGTGCAGAAGGAGACCGAGACACCTGATATGAAACGCTGTTTGAACTTGATTATGATCGACCAGTTTCTATCCACGATAACTGACGATACCCTTCGTTTGAAGCTACGAGAGCTGAAACTGACTTCAGTTCTTGAGTTGGCCAGAAGAGCTGACGAGTTCGTGCTCCACCGTCGCGCGAACTATGCTGGACGCGGAGACGCACGACCAAATTTGACTACCCCTTCACCGTCAACCAAGACTACGAACCCTCCAGTTCCTCCAAGGGACAATACTCGTAGTTACCCGCCAAAGCCATCCCCGAATCAGAGCAGACCTGGACAGTTCACAACTGTCTGCTACAAATGCAAGGCAAATGGACACAAAGCATTTGATTGTCCACTCCAACCACCAAGTGCCCCTCCTTCGAGTGCCAGCCAGAGACCGCCAGGACCCATGAACAGTCCCCGCCCACTCGCCCCAAGGCCGGTACTGCAGAAACCACACGACCTGACCCCTCGCGTGAACTTTGTGCAATCCCCACCTTGTGTGACACCACAAGACGCAGAGAACAGATGTACAGGGCCACATGTTGAGGCAGTAATTAATGGCCTAACCCACGTCACTGCCGTATTGGACACTGGCTCTAGTTCCTCGCTCATTGCTAAGGACTTGCCAACAAGCCTACATCTTCCAATCACCACCTCGTCAGCTGACGACAATCTCGTTGCCATAAATGACACGGAGATACCTACTTTGGGTACAGTGACTGCACAGATAGGCATTGGTGGCGTAGACTGTGACATACAGCTACGCTGTGTCGACCAACTCCCCAGCCCCATAGTACTTGGAATGGACTTCATTCGGAAAGCCCGCCTAGTACTTGACTTCAGCACTGGTAGCTACTGGTGTGAGGCCCCTGATGACCGGCAGATACGGTTCCCCATACTGGGTGCAACCTATCCCGCTCCGAACCCCACCGGCAACGACATGCTCATTGATGAGGACCTTCCTCCACGTTCAGCGTCGCAACTGGACAAACCTTCCTTGAGCGAAAGTGAGCACGAGCAGCTCGAGACTCTCTTGCATGAGTTTTGCGACGTGATTTCGGATGAACTCGGACACACTAATGTCGTCCAACATCACGCGGCGCTACTCCGCAGAAATTGCACCCATATGGCCTCTCTGCTGATCTTAGACAAGCCATGAAAGATGAACTCGCAAGACTGTTGGACGCAGGGAAAATCAAACCCACCACATCCCCGTGGGCAGCGCCTGTAATCATGGTTCCAAAGAAGAATGGCAAATATCGTATGTGCATGGACTACCGCATATTGAACTCTGTGACTAAGACCCAGACGTAATAGACGCATACCCCATTCCGACAATCGACTCAATCCTGGACTCGCTACATGGTGCCAGGATATTCAGTTCGCTTGACCTCAGATGCGGCTACTGGCAGATGGAAATGGCGCCGGAAGACAAGGAAAAAACAGCCTTCATCTGCGAGGATGGACTTTTCCAATTTTCCGTTCTCCCATTCGGCGTGATTAATGGCCCGGCAAGCTTTCAGCGACTCATGTCCTGCGTACTCGGTGAGCTGATAGGCCGTACCTGTTACGTCTACCTCGATGACATTGTCTGTTTTTCAAACAGTGTCGAGCAACACCTTCAGGACCTCCGTGAGATCTTGTCCAAGCTCAGCGACGCTGGTCTCACTGTGAACTATGACAAGTGTAACTTTGCTTGTCAGGTAATGAAGTATTTGGGCCATGTCGTGAGTGAAAGTGGCTTAAAACCCGACCCAGACAAAGTCGTCTCAATTTTGGACTACCCGGTTCCAGTCACACTGAAACAGCTGGAACACTTCCTTGGCATGGTGGCTTGGTATCAGAAGTTCATCCCCAGTTTTTCAGATATCGCCGAGCCTCTCTACCAGCTCCGCCGAAAGAACACAGACTGGTTCTGGTCCCCTGAATGCCAGACTGCGTTTGAATCCCTCCGCGGTGCATTAACTTCGGACCCGATTCTGGGATATCCGGATGGGCATAACCCCTTTGTGATCCACACAGATGCCAGCAATGTTGGACTGGGGGCAGTTCTCATCCAGAAGCAAGAGAACGGCCCTTGCACCATCGCCTATGCCAGTCGCGCTGTCTCTGCACCATAGCGAAACTACAGCGCTACTGAAAAAGAGTGTCTTGCGGTCGTGTGGGCGTTAGAGAAATGGCGCCCATACCTTGAAGGAACACGCTGCCGTGTCGTCACTGATCACCAAGCCCTTTGCTGGCTGTTCCAAAAATCAAAACAGACAGGCAGACTTGCCCGATGGGTGCTCCGACTGCAAGACGTCTCATTTGATGTTGTCTACCGCCCAGGACAGTTGCACTTCGTCCCAGACGCACTTTCGAGGGTTAATGAAGTGCCACAAGTTGTTGGAGTGGTTCAGGAGCACAAATCCCTACCCACTGCTGCAGCCTCAAATACACCCAGTGATGATGTGTTGACCCCAGATCCGTCGGGTGTTGCAGCCAACGACACCCACACTGACACACAATGCTCCGCCACTGTCTGTATCCATCCTAAGACTGCTTTCGTTGATTGGATACAATGTGACGATTGCGATCGATGGTTTCATCAGAAATGCGTCCACATCAGAAAGACACGCGCAACTACCATTGACACATATTCATGCCCCTCGTGCCGCCACAAACGCTGGAAAAATCGCCGCGAGATGGAGTGGGAGGTTTCCCTAAGGAAACAGCCTCCTATGCCTACAGCATTCACTCTTGCACAGCTCTCCAGTGCACAGGCACGCGATCCAGAACTGAATCACATACTACAGTTCCTGAGTGAGAACGAGTTGCCCAGTGACCCGCACAGTGCGAACCAGATTCATCACCGAGCAGGTGAATATCGTATCCACAACGGTATTTTACTACACTACCGTGCACCATCATGGGACGTAGTCGTTCCAAAATCCCTACAGCGTGATGCCATCTACGAATGCCATGCCCAGCCCTCTGCCGGACACCAAGGCCGAACAAAGACTATGCATCGCATCAGAGGCCAGAACCTTTGGTGGCAAGGTATTTCACGCTCAGTACGCGATTTTGTTCGTTCATGTCGTACCTGTCAACAGACAAAACCACTCTTCCGCAAGCCAGCAGGCTTCATTGTATCCACTAGTTCCAGTACACCATGGGAGGTAGTTGCAGTGGACCTCATGGGTCCGTTACCTAAGAGTCATGCAGGTCACGAATACCTGCTTGTGGCCGTTGATCACTACATGAAGTGGACAGAGATAATTCCACTGAAGAAGGCTACAGGACAGACCGTCGGTTGTGCGATTGTACGCCAACTGTTCAGTAGATATGGAGCACCGCGCTCCCTGTTGTCGGATAATGGGCCACAATTTACCAGTCGCGCAATGTCTTCTGTCTGTGTCGCCTGGGGGGTGGAACAACGTTTTATATCGCCTTACCATCCTCAGAGCAATTGGGTAGAACGCGTCATTAGAGACATTAAGGGAATGTTACAGGCATTCACCGGAACAGATCACCGTACCTGGGACATCCACATTGCAGAGTTTGCTTTCGCCCTAAACTCCTCCACTCATGAGTCCACGAGGGTGGAGCCCGCCGTTCTCATGTTTGGGCGCCACCTGCGCTCACCAATTTCGAACAAATGGAACACAGACAAATTGGACAACCCTCCAATTGACTTGGACAACATCGTGACACAGGTCAAAGCATCCACAGAACAGGCGCGGATGAGGCGCAAACAATACTATGATCGCGCACGCTCTGTCGCCAGCGTTCAAGTGGGTGACCACGTCATGGTACGCACCCACCCACAGTCCAGTGCCACCAAACAATTCAGTGCAAAACTCGCGCCACGCTGGAGAGGACCTCTTGTGGTCCATGAACGATTGACACCAGTCAACTTGAAGTTGGCTGACTTGAACAATCCTAGAAAAGAGATCATTGTACACATTGATCAGACCAAACCAGTTCCTAAGCCTGCACCCTAAGTGCAATGGTTATGTTATGATATTGTAGGTCTTGTGTGTTATTTTTTCATCTCTGTATACAAATGTACTCGACGGCAGTTCGATAGTTATTCCAGTTCCCATTTGTCAGAAAAGATGTACATGTATAGAGGAGTATGATGTTGTTTATATGCCACTTTGTTGATACATTGTATAAATGTGTTCTTCATGTAAAATGTGCGTCATGACACCAGTGTATCTGTTGTTAAAGATTAACAGAGAATTACTAGAAGCTTGTTTTATTTTATTATGTGGTTGATATTTTGAGTATGTATCTCCCAGGGTGAGACAGATCCGAGATTTTTCATTCCTTTTAAAGAAGCAGTTGGAAAGTATTTATTTTGTTTGGCTTTTGGGAAGAAAGGTACTTCCTTTTACAAAAAAAAAGAACAAATTCATTCGTTTGTGAACCAGTTACTTCTGTGTACTTTTGAACTTACTCAATGTGTATTTGACGTATTATGACTTACAAGTGATCCACATGTACCATACATGTATATTTATGTGATTATTTGCACCCTTGATTGTCAGTTCTAATTACGTTTACATGTGGAGAGAATTAATGCCTTGGGTCATTCAAAAATTTGTGCATTGTTTAAATCATTATCTTAGGAGGGGGGAGTGTAACGGTAAACCTGTATACATGTACATTCTTTCGTTGTTCATCCTTTTATTGTGTTCATGTCCTGTCCATTCCAAGCCTCCGTAGAGCTGACATGTATGTTACATTGTGGGATCATTTATGATTATGGGATAGAATCAAGATGGCCGCTAATCACGTTCAATCATCTTTAATTTAAGTGTCAATAAACCAATCATAGTTCATCGCTCAAATCCTGGAAATCCTGTCAATCAATTATCTGGACATCAATTAATAACAAATAAGTTGTTATAAGATACAGAGGTCTCCACGGGCCAAAGCGAAAGTGGTGCACTACAACCGACTAAAGCCATACCTGGGCGATGCCAGGGTGGATTAGTGGAGACGATCAAACTTCGGAGGCAGGACTACCAGCAACCACTACTGCCGACGGGGGTGACCAGCGTACTAAAAAGGACCACCTCCGGCTCGGAGGGGGCAGGAGACACCACTTCTAGAGACGACGACGACGGCTGCCCCTTGTGAGTGGAGTGATACAGGAACAAGATCCCGGGTAGTGGCCAGTAAGACCGGGGAGGGAAGGAATGAGCGGGCACCTTCCCCATCGTTAGAGCCAGTCCCTAGTACAGTCACGAGGGCTGGGCGAAAAATTGTTCGGCCAAGCCGTTATTACCTACAACTGACTGAATCTCCTCTCTCTCCTTCTCCTTGCAGGATGGCCCCGGTTTGCCCTAACTGCGGAAGGACCTTCGGCAGGACGGCCTGCGAGGTACGGACGGCCTGCGAGGTGTTGTACCCAGACCCTCCGCGATATACAAGAGAGGCAACACCGCTTCTGCCAGGGGTCCTCGTGGTCATGGTCAGTGTGGAAGGGGATGTATTGGACGTCCACGCAAGCGACGGGGAGCTGGAGGGTGATCCAAACCCTGCGGAGCAGTCACCCTCTCCACCTCACCTCTCTCGATCGGGGGCCCCCGACTCGCCGTCTTCTTCGTCACCCCTATTGAAAAGGCGGCAGAGTCTGGAGTCGGAGGGCCGCGGCCACTCGGAGTGGTCCTCCGGACCGCACCTCCACAAACGTCAGTCGCCCGGACCGGAGGGTCCTATCCCCACGGAGCGACCCCAGTGCCACCACCGCGAGCGGCCACGACCGCGTGAGGACCGTGGCACTGGAACCTGAACAGGAGGGCTCGATTTGGCCAGGCTGCATGTGGAAGCCTCGGAACCCAATCCAGACCGAAGTAAGCGGACGGAGAACCGCAGGCAGAGTTGTTGTTGTCCTCAACTTCTTTCTCACTTTCTGAATGTTTTGACCTGTGGGCGCTTCCCGGACCGCAGTCTACCTGGTTGTCCGGTTGCGATGCTCCCCGTTTTGTTCGAGGACTAACAAGGATCCTCGGAGGGGGCGGTGTGGCGTCGGTGCCGGTCAGCCGGCAGGGGGTGCCAGCACGGCACCGCGGTGCAGCCGTGCAGTGGAGCCCCTGCTGGTCGGCCGGGGAGACCCGTTGCCGGGCGGCGCCGACTCAGTAGGGAGTTTCCATGTAACCACGTTGTTGTGGCAGAGTTGTAAAACGAAGAGAGTCTCGTGTCAAACTTGTGTTAAAGAAAAACGACCTAGAGTCAGAAGAACCCGTAGAAATAGTGCCTGTGTATTCCTTTGCCTGTCGTGTGACAACCCAGGATTCGGTCAACGTTACAATATAATAAGCATATGTATAAAGTGCATCTACAGTGAACATCTAAAGTGAACATGTGGAATACATGTAATTAACATGTGGGTTAATTGGACATGTTGCTCCCAAAAACATGTTATAATACAACCCCCAAATCAATCCCAGGTTTATAATAAACAAAAAGAGGATTTATCATACTATAAAACCCAGATTTATACCCAGATCTAAATCCATTATTCACCAGGGGCATTAAACATAAATTACTACATGAGGTGCAGTTAACATGTGTCGTAAACACATTCATATTAAACTGATTTGTCGAGCGATTATTGATCCTAAAAAAACATTAAAAATAACATTATTCAATGACTCAACATTACCTCACAATAATTCTATGAACTATAAAATATTTAGTAATCAAATTGCCTCTGTTCCTAGGTCAATTTTTTTTTGGGGGGTGGGGGTGGGAGAACCTCAATTGTTTGGAGTCGGAATTCACTAACGATTCACAAAATGGCCAAATTCATTTTAATTATGAAAACAAACACATGACCTCAGCTTCCGTAGGGACATGTGCATTGTAAAGGGGTAATTTTTAAATGAAGGTGTTTTGTTTCTGTGTGTTCGTGTTCCACACAAATGGATAATTTTAATGGATCTCAAAGCTGAAAAAAAGTTCAGGCTTTGCATGTTACTCAACACTATCCCCCCGATAAAGTAATATAATTATTTTTGTCATGATACATGTTTACATGCACAACTGCTTAGGATGTATATTTACCTGTACAGTTTACATCTTTTCCATAACCCTAACTCTCCCCACCCCCTACAAAAACAAAGAATTCCATACACGGCCTCCACTCATATTCCTTAATATGACCTGAAAAGTACAAAAGTACAAATCTGATGAAGAAACACTATTTTAAGAGTGCAAAACTTCTTTGATAGTACCTTTTCTGTCACTTAGACTTTGTTGCAGGAGGTCCGAGTGGTGGCCGTGTATTGATTTTAAAAAAAAGAAAAAAAGTACATATGTGATCATGACATTTAAAAAAAAAAGCATATTGTATGTTTTTCCCAGGAATTATGCAGTATCATTCTCCTGAGAAGAGGGTTCTCGTATCGTCTGGAGATCTGGTGAGATGGTGGCGTGGTGAGCAGTTGAGCTAGTCTTGACGAGCTGTTGAAGTGAATAATTTATCCCGCATTGCATTTTTTTTGCATGGAGGATTACTCAGATATGATCATTCGTTGGGTGTAATTTGTGTAAATGACCTGTACACAACTGTGTTATAAACAGAAACTAGAGGTTCGCGTCTGTTGTTACAAACGCAGAGTGGTCGGGCAGGCAATTTGTTCATTACACTGCCGAGTTGGGTTATGAATATGTTTATGTAAGAACAAGGAACACGAAATTAAATCCTTTCCAGTACAATCAATTATTTTGTTTACAAAAATGCCACTTAAACGGTGTGATAAATTTTTAGTACAAAATCTATGTACACATACAAGTTATTTCTGGCTTAATGACGTCATTATTCAAAAACGGGAAGTGAATACTGACTTAGTTTGGAGTGGATAAATGTTCGTTGTGAAATTAAATAACGTATGAAAATATGGAAAATATAACTGTGTATTCATAATACCTAACTGCGGTTTGATGACGTCACAGTATTTGGAAGCAAAAGGTAAACATTGTAAGGGATATCGTTATTTGGGCTACGAACATAAATCAAATGATAGAATTAAATTTAAAATATCGTTTTCAAATTTTCATAGAAGTAACTTCCGGTCTCATGACGTCATGAATTTGAAACCTTTTCAAATTAACTGTGGTTAATCAAAGAATATCAACGGGCGATTTTGTGAAATGTTAACGGATGGTTTTTAAATTAAAGAAAGCAAACCCTATTTCATATGCTGCTAGGGGGCGCCCTTTCGAAAGATGACGTCACCACACTGTTTTGTGTATGGCATTCCTCAATAAACACTTTAAAATATAAATGTGTGTAGTCAAATGCTTCCCCTTTTGAGTTATACTCGGCTTTTATTGCACTTCCGGTAACACCGGAAGTGAAGGTCAAGCGGTTTTGTGTCCGGGGACAAGAATTGTTTCTCACAGCAAAGTCTAACATCCCATGAAAAACGAACACGAAACTATATTTATTTCAAAAGATATAGCGCAAACTATTTCGTCAAAATCTGCCCTTAAATCATTTGTAATTTGATACCGGATGACGTCATGATGACGTAGTAAAATATATAGTATCTTCGTAACGTGGTACAAATGCACACTAGGTTTTATGATCATACCGTTAACCGTATGGAAGAAATTTTGCTTTGTTTTGATTTCAGGCTAAAGTCTTCATTTTGAATTCACCTAACTTTAACCTTCCGGTTGATCCGGAAGAAAGGGTCAAGTGAGTTCACCTACACAAAAAGAAATGTTCCTCGATTCATGGTCTATCTTACTACAGAATATAAACATCACTGAATATCTTGTTCAAGAGTTATGGTTAAGGTAATTTGACCCCTTTTCAGCTAAAATCGCTTGTAATTTGACACCCGATGATGTCATCATGACGTCAGAGTAATATGCACCACTTCGGATGAGGGTCAATATATATTGAAAGTGACAAGTTCATACCATGAACCGTCTAGGAGAAAACTGGGGGAGACGTATTGTCCAAAAAAAATAACTAGAGTTTCGCGTTTGTTGAGCTACAAACGCAGAGTGGTCGGGCAGACAGCCTTTTCATTATGCACTGCCCAGAAAAGTTAGGAATATACGTATATATAGAACAAAGGATCACGGAATTAAATCCCTTCCAGTACAATCAACTATTTTGTTACAAAAATGCATCTTAAACGGTGTAGTAAAGAAAGAACAAGTTCATACAATATACAGTTTAAGAGAAAACCCGAGAAGAAGTATTGTCTGGAAAAAAAGAAAGAAAGAAAGAAAGATTAATCGTAACAGATCCAAAGAGTGGTCGGGTTGTGCCCGACCACTCTTTGGATATAACCATAGCATATATGCACTCGATCCGAAACCGACATTGGGTCAGGTCGGTTTGTCTGCCATTTTATTCGAGCCGATTTCGGTTTTGCTTTTGTGAAATTCGGGTCGGGTCAGTTTTTTAGGGTCAGTCCAGCGGATATGTGACAAAATATCAATGAATTGTGCACTTTTGCATAAAAGCGTGAAACTTGGCACAGATGTTCATATTCATGCCATAAAATGTTTTAGATCGGAGCCATCGCAAATTTACCTTTTTTTGGGGGGGGGGAGCGTGCCATCCATTTAAAAAAGTCAAAACGGTTGTTTCCACTTGTCACAAAAGCAGAAAACTTCACAAAGACATAATTGTATAGATTATAAGTGTTTTCCAGATTCGGAGCCACCATAAAGTACCTTTTTGGGGGCGTGGCAGCCATTTAAAAATTAGGGGGGGGTGGTAATTATGATGCCCTTGGGAAAACTTGTGCCTATTTTTCATGAACGAATAAAACGTCCCACAGACGTTTATGTTCATGAGAAAAAAATCCCAGACGTGGAGCCATCTCGAACACACCCTTTTAGGGGCACGGCGACCATATTAGGAAAAGGGGGGGGGGGCGGGGTTTTCATTATGTCTACCATGGAAATATTGTTCCCACATTCACAGAGAAATGGAACTTTCCACAGACATTGACATTCATGAAAAAAAAATTCAAGATGTGGAGCCATCGCGAACACACCCTTTTCTATTTTTTTCCTAGTGAATATTAATGTCTGTGGGAATAAGCTTCATTCGTTTATGAGATGTAGGCACATTTTCCCCCGTGTTTGACATAATGAAAAATCCGCCCCTTTTTTTCAATATTGCTGCCACGCCCCTAAAAGTTGTTTGACGTCACAGGCGCATTGGAGTTAACAAATAACAAACTAAAGTTAGGAATATACGTATATATAGAACAAAGGATCACGAAATTAAATCCCTTCCAGTACAATCAACTATTTTGTTACAAAAATGCATCTTTAACGGTGTAGTAAAGAAAGAACAAGTTCATACAATATACAGTTTAAGAGAAAACCCGAGAAGAAGTATTGTCTGGAAAAAAAGAAAGAAAGAAAGAAAGATTATTCGTAACAGATCTAAAGAGTGGTCGGGTTGTGCCCGACCACTCAATTACAACATCTCATTGTACGTATGGAGTAAACCCACAAGTCATACCTAGATGTCCTTCGGAATTGGAATTACACAAGGAGCCTCCTTGATCTGCAAGACAGTGTTGTCATGTGCACTGCTGGATATGAACAAAAGCGACACCCTCTGCACCCCCTGGATCCGACACTGGACGTACATTAGGATATCTATTGTCTGCTAGCCGAGGATTCCCTATGAAATTCAGGCTCAGGGTTCAAATGTATTTTGATGACACATGATCATTCGCAATAGACTGGTTCCCGCTGCCATAATATGGGGGCAGGTATTCATGTAGTTCCCATTGTATGGCCTATTGGATCACCTCTGCACGTATGCAGTGTAATTTTGTTCTTTTTGGAAAGGTTATTTTCTTGTGCATGGATGGCAGTTGAATACATTGCTAACGCAAAACTGACTTTTACCATAAACAATAGGCAAAATGGCCATGTCTCCACTGAAACTGCATTAGTGACAGCCTTGTTGCCAGTTTACAATGGGCTGGATCCGCGCTTACATTATCAGTGTGATTTTGTATCTAGGGGCAGAAGTGTGACCTAGGCTACTTTGCATGTACACCAGTAGGAATTCCTCCAGGACACAAACAAAAATGGAGGGACTGTGTGAACTAGTTTACACTCCTGATTTCCAAAATTATGAATTGAAATACAAACTGTAATGTTCAATTTTGTATAACCTTTTACTGAAAATCAGCTAATTTCTGAGGCAACTAAATTGCTGTTAAAAAAGTAGATACTATTATCAGTATTATCAGTGAATTTTTTTTAAGCACAACCCTTACCCCCCTAAATGCTCTTTGGGGATAAGGACCAAATACTACAGAAGACTACATGTGTTGTGCACACTTGTATGGAAAGAAATGCATATTACAGGTTAATACTCAGTAGTTTTTTTGTAGTTTTAGGGGCGGTTAAGGTTTTTTAATACGCTTCTAAATACATGTATACCCTATTTTTCCATACTGGATGGATAATATTTTTAAAACAGATGTAAATTTTATTTCAATGTGCACATTCAAATAAAATTCACATATGTGTATTGTGCAGGGGAATGGGGCAACCCTCATGCTGTGAGACCATAGATTTCAGCAACCTTGCAGTGGTTACTTTTGCTTCTTAGGAGGGTTCTGGACGGTAGTGTTGTGCGAACCCGAACTATAACCATAGCATATATGCACTCGATCCGAAACCGACATTGGGTCAGGTCGGTTTGTCTGCCATTTTATTCGAGCCGATTTCGGTTTTGCTTTTGTGAAATTCGGGTCGGGTCAGTTTTTTAGGGTCAGTCCAGCGGATATGTGACAAAATATCAATGAATTGTGCACTTTTGCATAAAAGCGTGAAACTTGGCACAGATGTTCATATTCATGCCATAAAATGTTTTAGATCGGAGCCATCGCAAATTTACCTTTTTTTGGGGGGGGGGGAGCGTGCCATCCATTTAAAAAAGTCAAAACGGTTGTTTCCACTTGTCACAAAAGCAGAAAACTTCACAAAGACATAATTGTATAGATTATAAGTGTTTTCCAGATTCGGAGCCACCATAAAGTACCTTTTTGGGGGCGTGGCAGCCATTTAAAAATTAGGGGGGGGGGGTGGTAATTATGATGCCCTTGGGAAAACTTGTGCCTATTTTTCATGAACGAATAAAACGTCCCACAGACGTTTATGTTCATGAGAAAAAAATCCCAGACGTGGAGCCATCTCGAACACACCCTTTTAGGGGCACGGCGACCATATTAGGAAAAGAGGGCGGGGCGGGGTTTTCATTATGTCTACCATGGAAATATTGTTCCCACATTCACAGAGAAATGGAACTTTCCACAGACATTGACATTCATGAAAAAAAAATTCAAGATGTGGAGCCATCGCGAACACACCCTTTTCTATTTTTTTCCTAGTGAATATTAATGTCTGTGGGAATAAGCTTCATTCGTTTATGAGATGTTGGCACATTTTCCCCCGTGTTTGACATAATGAGAAATCCGCCCCTTTTTTTCAATATTGCTGCCACGCCCCTAAAAGTTGTTTGACGTCACAGGCGCATTGGAGTTAACAAATAACAAACTAACGCATCACAGATACGTTAATGTGTGTGCTCTATGCCAGTGAAACTGCCGTGACCCCTCGCTAAATTTTTCGCGCATAAGCTATATGTCATTTTTTAATGAACTTGGTGTTAAGACTAACACTCGGCCTAAACAATCATCCTCGCATCGTTAAGTGATGCGTGACGAGTAAGGTTGTGTACTATCCGCTCTCCCTCTTTTTACATACATTTTGCGTCATTTTGAAAGAAATATTGCCACTACTGCTTACTGTCATTTTAGATAGACACATCTTACCGTGACTGACAAGGATCCAGCAACTAAAGCACCTCGGAGTCGCCGAAAACCCAGCTCAAAATAAAGATCTCCCGAGCCCGAATGACAGCCACTAAGATGGCGGCTATGTTGCGTCATGCGTATGCAGTGACAAGCTATCGATCATTGACGACAAGCTTGACAAGGTTCTGGCGTCAATCACTAACATCGAATCACGACTGACCTCAAAACATCTGTAACGTTTTACAACCTGCGGGTCATCAAGAACCTCGAAGACAAGATTGATGACATCCACAATCGAAGTTGCCGAAACAACGTTGTCATCCAGGGCATTCCTGAGAGATCTGAGTCCGGATCGGAATCGTGCGAGGGCTTCGTCCATGAGCTCTTGGCCAATCATCTAAAGCTCCAGGGTGCCGACGAGATCGAGGTCGACCGGGCACATCGCACGAGTCCACCACCCGGTACAGGCTCAGCTGCAACACTCAGCTCACCACGCCCAAGACCAATTCACTGCCGGCTTCTTCGATACAGCGATCATCAATTCATCCTAAAGAATGCAGCAAAACATCTGAAGAACAACAAGTTCAAGGGCAACAACATCTTCATAACGGACGACGTCACACCCAAAGTCAGGGCCCAACGCAAGCAGCTGAGGGAAATGCACCTGCGACGCATTCAAAGAGAGGAGCGGGTCCACTTTGCATACATTCCTTGGTCAGTACCAGCCATGATCAGGTACAAGATCCAAGATGGCCCGTTCAGATCATTCCGTCTTGAGGGAGACGCCTGAAGTCAACAATGCATCACAATGTACACTTACATTTAATCTTCACTGCTCTATTCATGTCCTTTGTTTTGTGTTTTTATGTGTGTGTATTTGTGCCTCAGTGTGAGACAAGCCGACATCACAAGTTTATCCTGCTTATTCTGGTGAGTTATATTTCGTGCTTGATATGTTTTGATTTTGTTTTTATTAATTAACCAATAAACATACCCTATTGAATGACTTCTGATATAGATCCAGATACAAATTTTGATATTCCCAACAAAAATTGCTATTACTACGACCAGGATGAATTCAGTGATCATTTCATAACGAAAACCGACATTAAATTATAACACTTCAATGCTCGTAGCTTACGAAAAAAACGTATCAGGCATTAATCAGTATATAAACTTACTACGGAAGGTTTTGCGTTTATTGGAATATCGGAAACCTGGTTAAATGATATTCATGACCCTCTAATACAAATCCCAAACTATTTCATTGAGGGAACCTGTAGACAAGACAAGAGGGGTGGTGGGGTTGCACTTTATATATAAGAGGATTTGGTATATAAACTTCGCAACGACTTATCCATTAACAATTCCGATATTGAATCATGTTTTATTGAAGTTATAAATACAGGTAAAGCGAATGTTATTATTGGAACTGTCTATAAACCCCCCTGTGTTTTAACCAACAACTTTACAGAATGCTTTAGTACTGTTTTGTCACTTATATCTAGTGAAAATTAAAAAAATGTTATATATAATGGGTGACTATAATATCAACTTACTTGAGTATGATATTGACAATAGTGTTAGGGATTCTGTAATATCAATTAACGATATACATCGTTTGTATAATAATTTCCTATCAAATGTCCAACAACTTTATAATAAAAACTTTCCTTTACAAGATGTTAAATGCCGATACAATAAATGTAAATCCCCATGGTTATCTGATGGTATTTACATTTCTATCAGACGAAAAAATCATTTGTACCGAAAATTTACGACTAACAAATCTGTTTATACTCTGTATAAAAACAAATTGAATTCTTCAATCAAATTAGCCCAAAAAAGAATATTTATACACACAATTTAGCGAAGTGCAAGGTAATATCAAGGATACTTGGAAAGTTATTAATTCCTTACTTAACAAGCGCAAGCAAAATGTAAACACATCTTACTTCTTTCAGGATGGTAACGAAATTAACAATGACAAGGAAATTGCAGAAGCATTTAACGACTACTTTTTTAACATCGGCAGTAGCCTCTCCAGTGAACTCCCGTTATGTAACACTTCCTTTGATTCATTTATAAGCAACAAATGTCCAAATTCACTGTTTCTTACACCTATTACCAAGGAAGAGGTTGTTGATTATCTTAACAAAATACCTTCTGGGAAGGCCCCTGGATTTGATGGTTTAAGTTCTTCTGTCATCAAACAAGCACGGTATTCTTTAGCTAAGCCTTTGGCTGACATCTTTAACAAGTGTTTGACAGATGGAGTTTTTCCCGATGATCTAAAAATAGCCCAAGTAAACACCGATATATAAAAAAGGTTGTAAGCATAACATTACCAACTATAGACCCATATCAGTCCTATCTACATTTTCAAAACTATTTGAAAAGTTTATTTACAAACGATTAGTATCTTTTATCACTAAAAATAATATTCTTTCTGAGTCTCAATTTGGATTTAGACAAAATTGTTCAACTGAATTAGCGATATCATATGTAGTTAATAAATGATGTAATGCAATTGATCAAAATAATTTCTCCATAGGCATTTTCTTAGACTTATCAATAGCATTTGATACTGTAAATCACGATATTCTTATAAGTAAATTAGATCATTATGGAGTGCGGGGAACAGCTTTGGACCTTCTGAAAAGTTATCTGTGTAACAGAAACCAGTATGTATCGTTTCAATCTGTAACTTCAACTAGCCGATTCATTACGTGTGGGGTACCTCAGGGTTCCGTATTGGGTCCTCTACTATTTTTTCTTAGATATATGTAATACTTCAGACACTGTAACATTTTGTTTATTTGCAGATGATACAAGTTTGTTGTACACTCACGATAATGTAGATGAAGCAATTAGTAACCTAAATATGGAACTTGAAAAGATCAGTACATGGCTTCTCGCAAATAAATTATCTACTAATGTCGTCAAGTCAAATTATATGATTTTTTTGTACCAATCAGTACAAGTACACACAATCTGCTCCTCTGAATTTAAATAACTCAAGGCTTAATCAGGTTAAGATAACTAAATTCCTGGGTGTAACTATTGATGTATCTCACTTGGAAACATCATATTGATGAAGTAGCGACAAAAATATCAAAGAACGTTGGAATAATGAATCGTTTGAAATATTATCTTCCGAGTAAGATTTTATTAACATTGTATAATTCACTTGTTTTACCATACTTAAATTACTCAATCTTGACGTGGGGCAGTTTGCCATCTAAGTGTAACAAATTACTTACTTTACAAAGCAGGTTGGGGAATTTCAAATGCTGGCTATCGTGATCATTCTGCTCCGTTATTTGCTAAATTAAATATATTACAATGTAATGACTTATATTACCTTAATTTAGGAAAATTAATGTTTAAATTTAAGCATAGTCTACTCCCGTCCTGTTTTGATTCTTGTTTTACCTTAGCATCTAATGTTCATGTATATGACACCCGAAGTAGTGCTAAGGGAAATCTGTTTGTCCAATTTAACAGGACGTCAATGTCAAAAAACAGTGTGATTCATCAAGGCACCTTGTACTGGAATAGTTTAGATGACTCTCTTAAACTGTTACCCTCACTATCTGTCCTTGTCAAAAATTTAAAAACTCATTTTATCGAGTCATATTCATAAATTGAAATGTTATATGTGCATTAATATTTTGGCCTTGTCTTACACACTTGTCCTGTCTGTCTACCGTTGTGTTTTGTTTGTCCCTTCATACAGTACTTTGGTTGTATGTCTGTCCATAGGTAAGGGCACAAAAGCGTCTGCTTAACCTTATACCTAACTGTTGTCATTTAATATTACACTTATTAGTAATCACTGTGTACATAACTGTCATGTATATTACTACTGACCTTTCTTAATTTATACATGATTGTACATAATTGTAATGAATGACATCATTGAAATAAATGTTTCCAAACATCATAGTTTTGGTATATAAAATTTCGCATAAGCACGCAAACCAACCCGCCACAACACCCCTGAAAATAGTAAAAAGGGAAAAAAAAGTTAATAGGAAACAGCGATTATTTTTTTTCAAGGATTGTATTAATAGATATACCTCATGGGCCCTACAGCAGCTGGCCGATGAAGAACCGCAGAGTTAACAGGGGCGCCTGAACTGCTGCTTGAGGGAGCCTGACAATGAAACTGACTCGTTAAAAAAAAAATGAATGGGGAAGCACTGGGGCCAATTTAACAGAGCTGCCTAAGCACAAAATTGTATTAAGCACGAAAAAAGCTTGCTTAATATAATTAGGTTACCGGCCAAAACACCATGCGATGTACATTGCTTGTTAATGGTATTTAGCTGTTGTTTACTTAGCATAACAATTGCATGGAGTTTTCGTGGGTATTCAAACCTGATTATATTAAGCAAAGTATTTTTGTGCTCAGTAGCTCTATGAAATTGCGCCCCCCCCCGGTCTTGGTGAGTGTTGACGCCCTCGGTAATCCAAACAAGTTGAGTTTCGGTGGGACGAGGCCCAGAATCTAAAAAAAAAAAACACATCAATCAGTTTTCCCGCTATTTCGATTTAACTTTAAAAAAGGCTTTAATGAAGGCAAAGAATAACTTGCGACACTTCACGTGTTATCCAGCCTGCAATCGATCGAAAATTATGGCGGCCACTATAGGAGGGCGCTGTTTAATGGGTTTGGTTGAATACAAAAATTAATAGGTATTTCTTGAAAAAAACTTTCTTTAACTGTGTAACGCAATTCTGCTGCCTTGTTTGCATTAACCCTTCACTCTCTTATGGTCATTGACACTTTCCACGCAGATACTTGTGGAATATAACTAGCTTTAATCTGAAATTAACCACAGATCAAATAACAACTTGTAAGTATGTTTTCATGACAATAAAACAATACACATACTTAACATAACCATATGTAAATTTAGTGTCGAACAGATATAATAACAATATCAGGAAATGACAGCATTACAAATCCCCATGTGTTATTCCCCCCAAACATGTCTGCCCCTCAGAGTCCCAATCCTAACAATGATTGCATGCAAAATAGTCATGAAACCGAAGACTCACGACTTTGTTGAGCACAGGTTAACTACAGCAAACTAGCAGAAAAGACGTCAGGTCAAACTGCCTTAAATGTCGCTTTCTTAGTCATTAATTAAAACAAAGAACTTGGGCAGATTATCTTTCCCAAAAAATGTTGATGTAGAAAGCCCACATGAAACAATGCACACTAGCGTATGTCTGTGTCCTGACTCTACAGCACGAAACTATTGTATCATGTACAACATAAACCAGACTAAGACCTCGTGGGTAATACAGATATTATTGACCTCCATGGAAGATATTTCGGTGCAACATGGTAAAATGTATGTCCAAACAATCCTTACGGAAAGCATGTGTTACAAACTGCTTTGTGCAATTTCGATCAATCAACACTTAGACTAAAAAAACACACATTAAATGAACTGTCTTAAGCATTTGTAGGCTTTACTTCGGGGGTTACGTACTCAATTAGAAATGTGAGAAATTTACAATTTATGATTCCAAGTTGTCTTAAAATAATAACATTTGCAAAACAAAGTTAACAATCTGTACTGTAAAATGAAACTAAAATCAAAGCAGCGGCATGTCTATAGTTGACCGATGGAGGCGCCCCTAACGAGACACGAAAGGCCATATGTTAAGTTGTTAAGATTCCATAACATGCCATAAAATCTCCTATCTGCGCATGCTAAACATCAGGAATGTTAAGTAAGCTTAGTCAACATACGGTTAGGCCAAAACAAAAAATTCCCCGGTTTCTGGTATGGAGCAGCTTGCCCCCAAAAAGTAGTGCGGCGACGCGGATTTTTTTTTACCTGTTTTTTTTTTTCGCTTCAAATGTCGGCTGATGACTGCAAATGGTGCCCGACTAAACTTAGTGCAAATATATGGGAGTCGAGAGAGGCCAGATAAAGATTATTCTCGATCATTACCCCATCTAAAAACATGTTGAAAATTGTGCAGCTGCAGGATTCCAGTCAAACAGGTGAGTTTGGCGGTTTTGAGACATCATCTCTTAAAAATCATCTGCCGACGCGCATGGCTACGGCGACGCACGCGCATACCAGAAACTGGATACTTTTTGGCCTTAATGCGGTGGGGAAAAACGTAGGGTAGCCACTGCAGCATCGGGGAACGAAGGTGCTCCCAGGGTAGCTTTGGTAAGAGCCGATGAAGACCCGCTGACGGCGGCTGGAGGAGTTGAAGATCGCTGTTTTTCACAAGTACGCGGGGAGAGAGGGTAGTGAGCGACAGTGTCTATGGATTAGCCAAGTATATGGCTAGGGACTCTTCTCGCTCTCCGGATTTTTCAAGATTGTTTTGTGTGTGAGGGATTAGCCCTCAGCTGGCGAATTTGAGATCAACTTCACTAAGAAGAGAATAAATTGGGACAAAGAGACTGCACCACCTGAGCTACTGGAGTGCTTTATTCAAATTGACTGTCGTGGATCTTCAGGGTACACACACCCACCCCAGCTTTGTAGGACACGCTAGTGCTAACCCAGGGAAAGCAACACTAGATGTGCCCTTACAGAAACATTGACTTGTCAATTCCCACCAATAAAATTAGTATGATATTACACAAATTACCAAGCCATAGCAGTTCTTAAGCATTAAGCATGTAGAAATGTTTAACCCACTTTGAATTTTACTTTGTGACATATTAGTTTTACTGAAAAAAGCCATCTGAAATTGCAGAATATTTTACTTTTGACATGCCATCCTTTAAGTATGGAAACATTGATCTGTCATTTCACATGTACGTTTAGTAAGATATTCCAAGGGGAACTTCTTCCAAGCTATTATATACAGTTTAAAGAACGGTATGCATGTAGACAATTTTGACAGCATATTTTAAGCATCAAATATTTTAAGCATCAATAACTAAATCATTAATTAAAAGCCTCTTTAGACCAAGTGCTTTCCTTGTCCCCAAAACAATGCTTTGTCGATAATCACAATGGTGTTTGCCAATTACTGAATTTTAAGGCGATTTGAATTGTGAAATAACACCCAACAAATCCTGATTAAAATCCTACCGTGCTAGGGTATGAATATTTTCACTACATTCATTATTTAGACACAACGTTTAATGGAGACAAGTAGAGATAACATTCGAAGGTTCTTAACATGGTCAATTCACTCAGTTTGAGGAAATAGTCTCTATTTAATAGCCACAGCGACCTGTCTATAAAAACCGAACGTTTAACGGGCATCTTAGTCCAAATAGGCGAATGAGGGCGCTGTAGCGACGCCATTTTGGGAGTATAAACACACGTTTGCAAAGTTATTGACGCATGCTTATATGCTGTTACTACTTAAAACTTGCATTTTGCAATGTTAAAATGTCCGATGTTAGTTAAGTAACTAAACTGCATCCATGAACGAGATTGTTCTAGTATTTGCAGCCAAAAGATGGCGTTAATACAACGCCCTCGTTGGATGAAAAAAATTGCCTATTGAGTAACTCACTTCCAACTCTCTTAGAAACAAACCTGATTTATAATTATCTTAACGGATTTGGCCGGGCACATAACCCTTTGTTCATAAAATAGAACGTATTTTTTCTCAGCTTCCGCCTAGTCTCAGGTGCATTCCTTTTTTCCTACATAAAAATCCACAAAGTATGGTCTAGTATATGTTCAAATTGTATGGTTGCTAGGGTTCAATTAAATGCCACACCCGTATTCAGTGGGCGGAAAGTTAGTTTGCTTTAACATCGCTTGCGAAAAGTTAATTACGAGGTATACACTGCTGCAAGTACACCGATATCCCACCAAAAATTGAGGTTGTATGTTACAACAATAACAGACATTCATCTCCCTACAGTATTACTATGTCATAACTGTTTATACTGTAGATTAAGGCATTGAGCAAATTATAACATTACTCACAGTATAAAGTTAAGTGTCTAGGCTAAAATGGAATTGCCATGCTTTATGAATTCGTTAAATTTCGAATGGGTGAGACTGGATCATTATGGATTGTTTATAGAGTGATATTTAAAGAAAGCCTCTAAAACATCTGTGCTATTTTCAAAATAAAATAATGTACCGACCGTGAATTATATCCTTTTAGGCTCCTGTATTGATCTTCAACATAACAAATATTTTGCATATAGTTTTAGTCAATATTATATAATTATGTTGTCCTTTGACCAAACTCAAATGCACCACTATCGTAAAAGAACCATCTACGTTTCATTCTTCACATAAAAAAGCTAACTATACATGCACAAACAAACAATGTAAAACATGCCTAATATAAATGTAAACTGTGAGCACTATTTGAAGAAGAAAAAATGTATCTACAGATTACGCATGATATATTGAGTAAAAGTATAATTATTACGTATGTTTCAGTTCACATATCATTACAAGAATCTGAAAATCATGTTTAATTGATGATCTTGGAATTGCACTTTTTGTTATTCGCGTGATTCAAAATGCAGCACGCCACCAAGAGTTTGCCACGGAGAGTTACGTCAGTAGATTCGTAAGCGTATGATTCGAGTATCTATTTGCGCATTGCCCTTTTCTTTTCCGTTTTATCAATATGGTGATTTTGAAAGGCGTCAGAACGTTATGCCCAAATCTATAACAACTTAGCTGAAGTTGTCTACTTACACTTGTTCAAAAAGACATGTTTGTCGACCGTTAACTTGAAAAATGGACTATCCACGGCAAAACACTTGGTGGCGCACTGCATTGTGAATCGCAGAAATTAAAGTGCACCCTTTAGTTCAATTGTTACACACACCTACATCTGCCAATTACGTACCGGAGGAAGGATTGGGTTACCCCGGAGGGGGCGGGGCGGAGCCCATTCCATCCTGTCCTCTTTCTCCAGACTGTCCACACTCTGCCCCAACTCCCACAGGCTGGCAGCGTCGTCTCTGAAAAGGGGCGGGGTCTCGATAGGAGATGATATCAGATAGATGTCGATGTCTGCGTATTGGGTAGGAGGTACTATGCGGATGGGCTGGGCTTCCAATGGGGGTGTGTTTGTGATGCGGTCTTCGTAGGTATGGACCTCCTGAAACAATGCAGCACGTAAAAAACAAAACTGTTTTAAGGCAAATATCAGAAAAATCGCAATTGAAAAAAAAAACAGGGCAAAGAATCGATTGGCCATTGCAAGGACTAAGGGAGAAAGTGTTGACGAAACGTCTTCTGACTATTTAACCACATAGACTCAACATCCAAAAAAGGAATGACTAATCATTTCATTTCATACCTCCTTTGCCATTTGATATGTAATATTGTAGCTGACCCTCTAAGGGTTTCCCACTTCCTTTGGTGTCTCCCCCTTTTACTTTGTCTAACTATTCCTGCACTGTCAAAATCTTTTGCTAGCTCCATAATGTACATTGCCCACCCTTACACAGGCATAGAAGTGGGGTACTTTCTTTGTTCTCGTGTATTAAAATTTTGCAATGTCGCTCACTAATTTCAAAAATGCTCTTAGGCCAAAAAAAGTCTCCGGTTTCTGGTAAGGAGCTTGCCCAAAAAGTAATGCGGCAACGCGGCTTTTTTCCCCATTGCTTTCGTGTAAAACTCATTTTTCTCAAACTGTGAAAACTCTTTCAACCCAATTTTTTTCTATGATTCCCTTTAGTGTTTCTCTTCATTCTGCTACAGATAAACCTAACCCAAAAATACCTCTAAACCTGTTTTCCATTCATGGGGAAACACTGTGTGGGCTTGCCCAAGTCCACACAGCGTCTGCTCTACCTGGTTTATGTGGACCTCTTTTGTTCGGAAGTCCACACAGTGAATGTAATGCCTGTACACACCCACACACACACCTTCCCACACACCCACACACAACACACTACTTTGTTGTCATGCCCTAATCAATCTCGTCATTCACCATGATCGTTACCCACTACCACACTCCTGCCATTTGCCTCCGATGGTTTTGCTACGACCAAAACGTGGCCAGCAAATTTTCTTCAAAAATAATGAATCAGTATTGGAGTAGAAAATATACAACAAAAATAGTCACATTTCAGTAAAATCGAACCAATGATATTATTTTGACAACTTGAAGGAGAGTATTCAATTTTTTTTTTACATAGGCGGCTGGTTGTTGGTTGCCGGTATATGACTTTTCACTTTGCTCCCGGGGGTCGGAGAGGTGAACAGTCTCCATTGCCCTATTGCCTGAAACAAAAAGATCAGGCAAAAATATAAAGAAAAACGAACATCAGTTTTCAAAATAAAATCATCCATATCGGAAAAAGTTTGTTGAGGTTTAAGGAGTGAGGATGTCAATCTTCCTCTCAAGCGCATAACATTTTTTTAAAAGGAGTGTCAAGATGCACCACGCAATTGTCTAAATGTTATTTAGTGTTTCTACGACTTTATTGACGGAACTATAACGTCGAAAGTTACATGATGCTTGAATGTCACTGCAGATGGCAGTGTTGCAACAGCAGGCAGATGACTACTCGGAAAGAAATGAAGATGTTTGTCGTAGAAATTTCCCCCATCTTGTAATAATTTTGAGAAAGTCCTGAAATTGGTATCTCCGTAAAACGGCCATTTTTTCATGATCGGCCTCATGTCTACCAATCAATTTGGAGCAGCTGGATTTACCTTGGTATGGGCAATAAGAAAATAATTTTGAGAATTTAATTCAAGAAAGAAGCTAATTTCCAGCCTGTCACACCAAAACCAAACTTTAAGCAATCACATTCTTGTATTGTTCGATGCGCATTGTGACATTCCAGGTACCTGTACGTTTAATTTTTCTGATTCTGTTTCAGTTTGGATATGGAAATTCCACCCTGAAGTACGAACAGCTTCGGCACTCGTTCACTTAGTTTACCTGATGGTCCTGCGACTGTGTTCAAGACAGGACTCATAGACGCCGTGGGCATGTCGGTTCCAGTCCGTGTGAAGTGAACTACAGGCCTGTAATAACATGGAAGCAAAATATCGTTAGAAACATAAAGCTTTTGGAGGCACACCATTGATGCTATTAAGATATTGTTACCATCCCTCCATTCAATGATTGTGTGATTAATGTATTTCTTTCTTAATGAATGTTTCTGTTATTGTAAATAGACCATTGCTATGTTGCATCAGAATTAAGACATCCCAAACAAAACGTGTTATGCCTGTGGCCTCGCAAGAAGATAGAGGGCGCTATTCTGGTTACCTCATTGACATATCAATTACAGTCAATGTGTGTTTAGAGAATAAAAGAAAAGTCCCTAAAAAGTCTTTCTTTTTCAACTCACAGGTATGTAATTTCCTTAATCTATTCTAAAATAAGTAATCTTGATATTTTAGGGGATTACAATGGATTATTTGGGGAGTGAAAGTTCATTTATCAGAACATGTAACATGTCAGTACACTGTATGTTTTGCATATAGACAATGCATTTTAGTCACAATATGAATGAGCTGTTATATCAAGAAGCACAGGGAAATTCCAGGAGATAAAATGTAGTGTTACATGTATTTTAATCCAATATTTCTCTTTCTGATTTTGGCTCAGTAGTGAGAAATTACAGAGATTTTGGAAGTTATGAATGATTAATTAACTAGCTCCTAATGATTTAATGTTTTGATGTAAATGTCTAGTGTTGAGGACATTGAAACAGTTTAGAAAAGAGACAGAATACCATACATTCTATGTAATATTTTGCAGATGAAGTGTAATGTTTTCCAACATGAGAATATTGACTCTAGGGGAACTGAGTTCTGGAGCTAATTCAAGAAGCATTTTATATGGTTATAGATCATTCTTCTGTGTACAAAGACTTCATGCTTAACATGTTAGAATTCATGAGGTGGATGCTATAAAATTTCATTGACTAGTTTATTGCAGTTTACTAAGAATTGACCAGTTATTAACAAATTTCAAGTTAAACACAAATGTAGTGTGGAAATTTTATTTTTCGATTTACAGTCATGGCCAAGTGAGTAATTGTGCATTATAAGAACAGACAGTCATGGGCGTCGCCAGGATTTTTTCTAGAGGGGGGCAAAAAATTGTTTTGCCAAAAATGCTTGTATTTCTCAACACATTCTCGATTTATCAGTTTTAGAGGGGGGGGGGCAGTGACATTTTGCCCCCCCCCCCCAACCCATTAAATTTACACCACTTTGTCTTCGCGCCTCTTTTTCCTTTTTTTTCTTCTGTTTTTTCTTCTTCTTTTTTTGTTGTTGCTTTTCCGGGGGGGGGGGCAAGTGCCCCCCTCCCCCCCCCTCGCGACGCCCATGCAGACAGTTTACATGTAGAATACTTATATAGGTCTAAAGTAATGTATGTTGGGTCATGGGGAATAATCACTGCACATGTAAATGTTCTTGTATTTCGTATTCATGTTATTTTAATTTAGTTTCATGTAATTGAGTTTATTGACATATCAATTACAGTCAATGTGATGTGTTTAGAGAATAAAACAAAGGTCCCTAAAGAGTCATCCTTTTTCATCTCACAGCTCCTTACCTGGTAACAATATGTTGCATTTGTTGACCGCCTAAATCCTGCAGATGTGCATAGGACATCTGCATATATATGTTTAGCATGTTAAGTGTACTCATTTGTTTCTGTCATTATCACTTACACTTTTTTATCATGTTGAGGGTACTCATTTCTACTGTCTTTATCATAAACATTATTTATTTATTCTTTTCGTTTATGTATATGCATGTAAAAAAATAACATTGTGATTTTATAAAACGTGGGAAAAATATCTTCCGCATAGACTGTCATTGAAATTATAATGCAATGACCTCTCGTGTAAGCGCAAAAAGAAATTGAACCGCATTACTAATTTCAAAAAACAAATCATTGTCAAAGCAGAACCCCTTTTGACGATAGCAGTATTTATACTATACATGTATTTTACTTACTGGTTTCCATCGGAGGGAATGTTATCTGTAGATAGGAATAAAAAGAAGAAAAAAAATCAAACTAAAAACAAAAGTTTACATTGGTTTTGTTATTATTACCTTCATTTTCACCTTGATTCATTGCAAAAGTGAAGTGTGAACTTTTGGATTTTCTGTTCGATTTATACTTTAACCCACAAAAAAAAGAAACTCGTTGCAAACTTAGGATTACACTGCGTTCTAGACAATCAACAACAATGATCTGATTATCTTTATGACTCAGTTTTCATCTCAAAGAATACATCTTTCTCTAACTACTAGCTAGCCTCAATACAAAAAAATCAAGGGATCTTCATGTGCTGAACTAACAGGCACGACACTCACTGCACTGATCGTGATGTTTGCCCTTATATGGATCGAATTACCTCACCAAACCAATACTGATATATTTAACAAACCATGTGGTGTAAAACACGTGAATTTTTTATTACTCTAACATTAATTGAAAGATGATATTAATATGTGATTTCTTCAGTAATCGGCGTAAAATGACAGAACGTATTTTTAACGTAAACTGTAAATACTTCCACTATAAAACTTGAGTTTCCTATGTAGATCAAATGAATCAGATTGGTGATACAAATTCCTACAGCTGTACGTTTATACAAGTCCAAAAGAGTTGACTATTAACTGCTGCTGCAACTTGCCAGACGAGTTGCAGTCGTTGTTATCAGCAGCTAAGGTGCAACATGGCAACACAGAGGCAGGGCAATAGAAACAGAGCAGCAGAGGGCAGCAGTATATATCAGTGCGATTTGTGACAGAGGGGTACCTATAACAAAAGCATTCCTGAGATTCTAAGAACAGAATAACCAACACAAAACAGATTGGGAACCTCTGCCACTATCTTGCTACATCAGTGTCAGTACCAACAGAGCGGCAGCTACTGAATGACCGCATCAAAACAATGGGTTGGTGTACAGTATCAAAAGTAGGGATTGCAATAAACAGAGTTCGCAAGGAACTTACTCTTCCGGCGTCTCCAGAAGACGATGGCCGCAACAAGAACCAGCAAGAGTGCCACCGTGATACCAACCACAGTTAAGATGAAAGTCAACTGACTCTGTTTCGATGAGTCTGAAAACGGAGTGGAAAAAAATAGTTTAAATAGTCTTATAGTCAATAATCATTACAATGCAAAGATGCGTTTAAAAATCCTGCCATATTTATGACATCACTTTGCCTACAATGGCAAAATGAACAGTCGAAAGATGAAAGCCTCTGGCGACAGATATCCTATTTAAATTTGCCGAATTGTTGTTCCATTATTTAACCTTGCTAGGATATGTTTAGCTTGTGATAAGTATGGGACAGGCTGCTCAAAAGACCTTTAACAAATCCGTCAGAAGACAAACGGGTCTACAACCTATTATGCGTGTTTGAATTGGATTCAAATAGACCTTGGCAAAATTAATCAGTAAATCCAAAGAAGGTCATTCTTTAATTACTAGTATTGTCAAAAGGAAGTGTTTTCTCTTGACGCTTATATCGAAATCAAATTCAAATCAAATTAAAGTTGATTATTCAAATTAAAAAGTATAGAAATTCAGCTTCCACTGGCATTTCTGAACAATGACATTACATAAAACCACAATTAAACTAAATATAGTACAATACACACATGACGCTTGCTGAAAATGAAAGTACATTGTATAATACAAGTTGATGTGTGCGTCAGATATGCTTCCCGAAACACTTTCTCTAAATAGGTTAGACATATACGTGTCACGAAATGAAAGCAAACTTAAAGCAAAAAAAAAGGATACAATAATACAGATAGTATAAGCCTACACAGTTTATATTTTAGTAAACTAAGAGTGGCAACTAGTTATAGCCTAGAATTTCTGAAAATTATATATTAAAAACCGAATATGGCCATAACCTTCTTCGAATTTTTCCCTCACTTTTCATCCCAATGGTATTGCTTTTTGCTCTTTGCCTATTTACATTCATGCCATTATTTTGAGCAGCAGTGAGCCATACACTCGTTTACAGACAGATCGAATTAACACTGAAGACAATTAGTATAAACGACGTTTGATGTAGCAAAAACTTTCCAAAATTCTTTGCCACATGTACTTTTATTGCACCTCCCGGTCAGCCTAGTACTTTTTCCCAATTTTCCGCAATTATCTCCGCAGCTGATGACTTATGTGTGGCTTTCATCTTATTACCAATTATGACATACACTGTCCGCCATAAAATATGAGTGTAAGGCGTTAGGTGCATACATTTACTAAGTTGACACAAAACTAAACTCACTCAGTGGGTGAAATGTTGACCCGGAATCTCCGTTGTCGTTTTGGGAAGGCTTTGTTGTTTCAAACTCCCCCCTTCCATCTTTAGTACGTCAATCACATTCAAGATAATATGTTAAAGAAAATTACTAAGAAAACTAATTTTTGATAAAGAATTTCAATATTGTCACAATTGAAATTCAACCGTTCTCAAAACGTTTTTCCAATCTTACAAAACTGTACTTTTTTCAGAAAAACAAATTGGAGGAAAAAAAAGAAACTGTTGCAACGAATTCATTCAGAAAGAAAATACACAATACTCTGCTAAAATTTCACACTCTTCCGGTGTCTTAAGAACTGTTCCAGTGAAATGATTACTTGTCCATCAATCAACAATTACCCAGCATTACCAAGTATCTGCCGCTCAGGGGTCTCCCAACGCCTTTTTTCAAATCCCAATGAATTTGTTTAATCATTAATTAATGGTATATGATCGGTTTTTATTTGTAACTTTGTATTCATTTCACAGTTTCATAATTAAACCATCTTGTTCATGTTGTGTTGCTGTAGATTATCTGTGCAAATCTTGTTTGGTTTTTTTGTTTCATCTGAGAATATTCAATCGTATTTGGTGTTCTGAATTCAGTAATAGTTTGAAGATTTTTTGGATCGTAACGATACTAGTTTAGCAGTGAAGTCTTGACATTAAGTAGACTTTTTTTTTCCAGAAGAAATAACTAACATATTATTGCTCCCCAAAGAAAACCGGCTAATGCAAATATGTGCCACATGCTAGTTTGGTGCAACCTTAAGAATACGTTTTCGTATCGTCGGCTGTAGTGTTTTAGGTTGTTCAACGAGCAAGAGAAAACGATGACAAAACAAGAAGAAGTGACAGAATTAAAAAGAATCAATACCATTTTGTTCATAGTTGCCGAGCAACAGAATATTCTTGACCACCTTCACTCCCGCCACAGTTGCCGTACACGTTAGATTGCCCCGCTGGCCATGCTGAAACGACGGCACGGTGAACGTGCTGCTGGTGTTGAACAATCTCGTCCCAACTACCCTCGTCTCTCCGCTTGTGTTCTTGCCAGCGAGTGTCCAGGTAATTTCTGCCGGGGGTTTGGTGTCTGTGGCCAGGCAGGTGAAATTGAGGTGGGTTCTCGGTCCGATGTACACCTCCCCGGTAAAAACGTCGCCGGTAATCACGTTGATGATGTACACATGTTTAGGTGGCACTGCGGGGAAAAAATACAACTGGCATTACGACAGGACAAACAAAACGGCAGTTATTCTAAAACAACTTTAGTTAAAAATAAAATAAAACAAAACAAAAACCATTAAAAAATACAGCATTCGGCAGCTTCTGGTGTCCGCGTTTTTTTTATGGGGTTCATCATTCTGATTGTGAATGGTGTAGACCCATATTTGAAGAGAGTGACGCGATTATTACAATCAATCAACCTTGTTTTCTCGACGTTTCGAGCAGTATTGCTGCCCTTCATCAGATGTTGTTGACATCTTCGGGAAACAAATAGAGAATGATGAGACAGCATCAGGCAGTATGGCATCCAGTTAATGAATTATGTACTTAACACCACCTATTTTGCATAATCCAAAGCACCATCTACAGTCAGAAACATGAATTGGTTAGAAAAGAAGGTCATTGCTACTGCTAGCCCAGAACAACATAAAACCCAATCATTTGAAACGGTTATGTAGCTGACGTGTTCACAGTTGTACAGAAATGGACTTTTCAACGCTTGACAGACCACCTCAACTCCACAGACGAAACAAGTTTACCTATGAGTAGGAAGAAGATATGCTTATTATTTTTGGGAAATCCTCTTGTCACAATGACAGTAAGACCACAGCATACACGGATCAGTACCTGAATTTTTAACTCAAACCACACTCTTAATCTAAAAGTCAATGATGAAATTTAGAAAAGTGCTATAAAAAACGTGTATTAAACCTATGAGTAACATCGAGGGCCAGAACCCCCCCCCCCCCAAAAAGGATATGTATGAAGGGGTCACTGAAGCTATTTAGTGATTCATGTTATAAGCAGGGGTGTCCACAACATGTAGACCAGTTACAACCTGAAAGCCAATTTCTTGTGCACCCGAAGGATAGACGTGGTGCATGTTACACGTACCGTGGACTCCGTCAATGGAATATGCAAACTTTGCAGCAGTCTCACTTTTTGTCATGAATATGAGAACTGTTAAAAAAGCGGTCATTTTGGAGACGGAAAGAAAACTTGCAGTGAGACTAAGTACAAAAAAGATGAAGAAACAGTGTCTTATAGGTAATAAACAGGAGCACAGAGAAAGTTTTAATGGTGAACTGCAATCAATCGGCATGTAGCTCGGAGAAAGTTTTAATGGTGAACTGCAATCAATCGGCATGTAGCTCGGAGAAATCACGCATTGGAACAACAACAGAGTTTTAGAAAGAGAAACAGTTACATTTACAAAATGGGTGAAAGAAGCAATCTGCATTAGAAAGACCGAGAACAAAAACAAGGACGAGGGGCTTTGCTGAGTCACGTGTTAGACCGGTGTCTGTCTCGCTCAACCTAACGACCAGACAGTGACAACTGCTGCTTCTTATAAGGGCAACGATGTTGCTCGAAATGTACCAAACAAAGGAAAGGAAATTTTATCATGGAAACGAGTTTCTCTCCAATTAGGTATCAATGTTTGTTAGTCAAGGTTGCATAAAAGGCTGCTTTTGAACAGTGAAGTGTTTCTGAGAGCAATCGCCATTGTATATTAGACGTTCCGGCCAGTATGCTCCGCATAGTATATAAGGTTATGCATCGGTAGAGAAACATAGATAACGACCAGTTTTCAAAACCCTATTGAAGGGAGACCACGTGCCCCCTCATTTTCTATGCCAAAGAGTTTCATTATACAAATGATTTGTATGTTTAAACACTTTGATTTGCATAATGTGATCTGCGATCTGTGTTCTGCACAAGGGCAACTTGTATCAAGTCTTCTCCTGTCGAGTTCGTGCAGCGAAGAACATTACAAATTCTCTCTGTAAATTCTCTCGATATAGGAGGCCTAATGTAAATCACTTTGGAAGGGTAACTTCCTCTGAACTTTTCCAGTGAGTATTGCTGTGGTTTGTAACAAAAACAACAATTCTATCAGAGAATTTGGGTACTTGCGGACAGAGATTATTCATTGACTGTGTTGTAGCGTACGTACAAAGCCAGTCGTTTGTTGAACTTTGACCTTCACATTACATTACTGTGCCATTTATTTGTACTACGTAACGTAGGCTTACTATTGAAATGCTATCTTGTTGAGGAATACATTTAAGTTCAGGAGATTGTCGTCATCATGGTAAATGTTTTTATGATATGATCCGTTACATTATGATCAGATATTTGGTTAACGCCTCCCCTAAGAACCACTTCTGCCTTAAAATTGATGATTTTTTTATGGCAATCTCTGGCAAACCTCATATTTTAAACTTATTTTCTTATGCGGCGACCGGAAAGCATATTGGGATAGTGTCACCCTCACAATTCTGTTGCACACGTTTTACTTTGATTAGATCTGCGAGTGCATTTCGGTAAGTTTTAAACACTCTGTTGGTTAAAACAGCATTGAGTACGCGCACACACCTTTTCAGCGAGCAGGGTGCAACCAGGAAAATGTCATTCATTGTGCTTGCTTGACCAGGCTACCTACATGTGTACCATAAAAAACATCAACATTAGATACACCATGAAAATAGTTTTATTGTGCACAGTTGTATCCAGTTTCAACATACCATTAATTGTCAAGGATGTATTTGTCCACACCGTCGTAGCCGAATACTGAGCTTCGCATCTGTAGCGTCCCTCATCAGTTAACTCGAGGCCGTTAATAGTCAAATTGCAACTGCGGTTGTCATGGTGATAGTTATACCTCCCCGCGTAGGTGATGTTCTCATTTGTGCACGCATCGTGGAAGGGTTTGTTGCCAAGCAACCACTTGAAGTTAATATTTGGAAAGCCCGATGGAACACTTTTGAAGAAACATTCCAAGTCGATTCTCCCTCCTGGTATCCCGTTCAACACGGAAACCGTCTCAGTAAGTCCTATTCCTGTATAATAAGGGAACATTAAAATAATATTAAAATGGATAATCTTTCTGTTTTGCACACTGTAACAATGAAAGAGCCTGGGTTGAATTTCGGAAATGCAATATGCGATTTGTTTTATTATAATAGGCAAGTTGACACACAATCTTTCTAATCGAGAGAATTTTTGTTTTTAATAAACAAGCATGCGCGGCGATATCAGAAAACAAATACAAGGGAGCCCTTGCTATGGCTGTTTCAGAATCAATATTGGGAGGGGGGCCGGATTAAGTGTTCCGTAGGCCCTACTCCGCCCTAGGCACCGGCACAAATTTCTTGTTGATGATATTACAGTACAAAGTACCACACAAATCAACCCAGGCCAAGGCTCTAAAAGCCCGTGAGCACCAACGGTGCCAATTGCTTCTCAAAAGTGGGGCCGGTATGTGCATCCTGGTCAAAACTAATGCGAGTGTGAAACTTAAATGACATGGGGAATCGGCGCTCTATGGTGCAATCTGAGGCAATTTCTGACCACTTTTAACCAATTTTTGTTAGCAAAAGATCATCTTTTAAACATCATTTTCGAGTTCGGAGTCATTTAATCAGGTATTCTGAGCTATAGAATCAAATGTAGGCTACAATGTTTTAGTCGGGTCCAAAAATATTGTGAAGGGGTGGTTGGATGGGGGCGAGTTGAACGGCATATTCATCCGTCCCCCAGCGATTGACACCCATGGCACCGTGCTTCAGAACGACATATGCCTACATTCTGTACAGAGTCAGTTGGTGAAATCGAAAATTCGGAGTGAGACCCTGAAACTTTTTAAAAACTGCTGCGTGTGGGGGTGTGAGCATGTAAACACCGGCAATCGTGGAACAAGGACAAAAGGGTTAGGGCACAAACAATACGTCCAAAATTGACCAATAGTCTACGACTGAAAATCGGGTACAAAACCAAGAAAGCTGTTTAAGAGTACAAACAAAGGAATGAGGATTACGGACAACGGGGGGTCAATGATTGCCGGTGTTTACAAAGATAGGTGTGTGGGTGTAGGCCTATTTGCGTTTTATGGCGCAGTGTGGTATTTTTGTGGGTCACCGAATTTTTCAGAGGCCGTAGGCACAGAGCCTACTGTGCCTATTAAATGATCCGGGATACACTGTTAAAAACGTTTGGCAAAATGGGTTGATAATTCGACCAACGCTGGTCGAATTATTAACTGCCTACACTCTTGGGCAAATTCTTCCAACAATTTGAGGGTTTTTATCCAATTGAACTTAACAGGAGGTATTTTCATACCAATGCCGGGTAAATTACATTGCCCATTAGTGTTTGATCCAATTTTTTTTTTTACATTGGATCAACAGCTCAGCTTGCAGTTAAAAATTCGAAAGGGTGGGGGAACGCACTGGTCCTCTGTTAGAAACAATTAACGCTAATAAACGTTAAAGCTGTTCAGACGTTTGTAACCAATAAATATAAAGATTCACGATTTTTTTCTCCATGCATGAATTATATACTAAACAGACTTACCTTTAAACACGATTAGTTCTATTTCAGATATGATGGTTCCTGCTCCTTGTAACACGTCACAGTAGAACTTTGTGCCATTCAAGGACCCAGAAACATGAGGGATCGTCAGAGCCCCGCTTGTCTTGTTAAGTACAGGCGTATACCCTGCAATGGGCGACGTAGATGTACATGTGACAATTGTTGATATATTTAGTACCCATTCGAACGTGACACCCGTACCACTGCATGGTGGAGTCACCGCCCAGTCGAGTACTTTGCATTCCAGCTCCACCTCCTCTCCCTCCACGGCTGTCAAAATCGTCTTTAACTCAATCGTCTCTGAAAACGCATTACAAAAAAAACCCAAATCAGTAAATACTCTCATTTGTGAATGCTCATCGCGACTTTCGAATTGATGATCCGCTTGTGAATCTTGGGCCTTTTTGTGGGAATAACCGTCAACCCAATAAGAAAGAGATGCAACATGAGTTAAAAATTAACATTATAGTGTTTCAGTTTTATTCAAAATATCTTTGACATAAGTTGACTTACCACAAGAAAGGTGACACACGGCACCAAACACGAAGATACAAATCATCCCGTATAACGGATTCATTTTGAAAGAGATTCAGTTGTCTGTCAGTCCCCGAGTAAGTCAAGCAAATCCAACGCGTTGCAGCGATTAGAAAGAAGTGAAACCGAAATAGGGAAATGGTGTTAAACGTATGATTAATTCCAGTATGTCGCTGTTTGTGTAACTATCGGGTATTATTTTGACCATCTCATATAGGGTCACGTGACTATGAGCAGGTATTACAACAATAATTGCCTATCCAGTGTTCGGTGCGTAAATCAAGTAATAAAAAACACAAGTTTGACCAGTTTGCCAGAATTTATTTAAAGTGTACCGTTTATTTCCAGAAAGGCGGAGGGCTCCTACCGTTGTGCACACAAAGGATTCAGGAGACCGTGCGTGACCTCGCAGAAATTCTGATAAACCAAAATGTCTAACCGTTCGTATCTTCCTCTATTTTTCCCTCAAATTTCTTGGGAATGACAGATCCTGAGTCAACGGAAGTTCTTGGGTAGCACCGTAAAATTTTGAGACTGTAAATATATTGTCTTCATCCCGGGCTTTCAAAAGTCCAGACAAAGCAACGACGTATGGCTATACACGGGAGTAGATGCTCACATGCAGTGCAACATGGACATGATTGTACATGTCCATGTTTACGGATATAATATGTAAATGCATGATATCTTAATCTTGCTGCACGTAATGTACAGCTCAGAAATTCATCATATTTTGTCAGCATGTTCTTTTAAGACGAGGTGTTATTTATATGTATGTGAAACATGTTCAATTATTAAAAATCCAAGCTTTTGATGAAGAGGGGGACAAATGGTTGAGACCTTTATATTTAGCTCATATATTACATTATCAATATTAACATAGCTAATTCCATGGGAGAAATTGTGTAAAAAAGTGTTAAAAATCATGATCAAATTAATTAATGCTGCCATGTTAATGAGGAAATAACCAACAAACAACAATTATATGAAGAGGAATCAGATAGGAAAGATTCTATCTGTCTGTCTGATGTCGGTGTGTCACATTTTCTTTGTGTAAAAGGCCTAAAGAGTGTGCGCTAGCACGAAATACAATGGTTAATGGAGAGGCTTGAGTATTGTATGCAGGTCCATAAATGGTATGTATAATTATGCTCCAATTCACCGTTTCTTGAAGTCAAGGTTGTCACGTGATGTGTTTCATTCAGACATTGAATAGTTTAATGCTACACTTTATCTCTATGGAAACACTCCAAAAAGTATTGCTATAACGCACAACATGACGTTGATGATGAAAAAAGTGGCAAAATGGATTCACGAAGGCTTACCACGTCCAGAAGGATTCCACATGCAAATTGAGGTAAAGTAAACATTATTATAATGACTCCACCCAGCGAAATATTTTTTCCCAAATGAAGTCCGACAATATCAAAGAGGGCGCTCTCTCTGCGTTATGCATATTCATGATGTCCAGGGCTTTTGAGAATAAGTTATATAACAAGGGACAAATGGTGTTTAAGATAATCACCGACGATCGGCGGCTAATTTTTGGACTCGTTGGAAGTAGTCCTGACTTTTAATCAGGTGATCCGAGTTCGAACCCCTGTGAACGTTTCCGCTTCTTCTCATTTTACCTTATAAATAATTAAAGTGAGGAAGGATTACCTTATAAATAATTAAAGTGAGGAAGGAATATTTCTTGGGACACAAGGCATTATATGCATGTAATGGACCAATCAGAAGATGGGAAACGGATGTCGTTTGGGATGGAATCATTCGCCGGTTGGCGCTGCACAGTTCGCCATAGGAATGCACGCGATACACGTGCGTTGTACACGTGTACTCATTTTCCGAAGCAAACTGCTCTGCTAAACACCCCGTGTGTCCGTGAGACCTCCAAGTAACTTTCAGTATGATCAGTTCCCTCGTGATTTTTTATTAACTGGTCACATTTTTTTACTAAACGTAAATTCGGATCTCAGAAAATATATGCATTTCCTTTACTTTACCAAACTCGCTTTTCATCATACAAAAATGTGTTTCAATTAATCAAATTAGATGTAATCCCAAATTAGAGGAGTGAAGCTGCTGGCTTCTTAATTTCAAGAGAAAACTACACACTTAATTGAATTACTACACATGGAAAATTTAACAAATACAAATCATAAAACAAATTTATACGCCGGCAAAATTACATCAACACCAAATTTCACTTCTCATTTAAACACTCAACATTTACAATTATTAGGTGTGCGACCAAGGCAGACTGAAAAATATAGATTTAAAAAATAATGCAAACATTTGACTCGTTTGATTGAACAAATACCCAACTGCGGACAAGAACCACCAATGGTGGGAATAAACCACATTGTAACAGAAGATTTGAGCACCCAAGATATCCAAGCCACGCCCAAATTGATTTGCATAAACCAAAGAATGTGGCTCATGAGGAATGCACAAACAAAAATACAAATTCCACACTTGCCAAAAAGAAACGTTCCAGGAGAATTGGTCAGACACGTCAGAAAATATCTTTAAATTAATAGCCAGGGAGGCTATACCTGCACTCACATGCAATTGTTAAAAAAAAAACAGACTAGTTCTCGCCAGCAAAACCTGAAATGTCTGCCATCCATTTTCAATCCCCCTAAATCCCATGTCACCTAAATCCCATGTCATCTTTTGCGACTTCATTACTGACTTTTGTCCCAAACTTAATCAAAATTCCAGATGTGTTGTCTGCCAGATTCATATCCAGGAGTCTGACTCCTTTTCTGGCCACTCTTCTGTCACTACCCACAGAACCATTGGTAACATCACTTGTAACACCGCTAAAGTCATATATCTCATTTCTTGCAGGGTCTGTGGAGTGCAGTACGTAGGTGAGACTAAGAATACGCTCAAGAAGCGTTTATATGCCCACCGGTCAACGGTCAACACCAAGAAACTAGACACCCCTGTTGGTCATCACTTCAACCTGCCTAACCACTCCATTTCTGATATGATTTTGCAGGGCATTGAATCTCTTGGCCATCGCAAGGACTCAGTTCGCCTCAGCAGAGAGAAAGTGTGGATGAATCGTCTTCGAACTATTCAACCACATGGTCTCAACATCCAACTTGGAAATGATTAATCCTTTTCTTCCTCCATTGCCTTCTGTTACAGATAATCCACCTTGTCTTCCTTGTTTGTGTTTACCCATCTTTCATCCCTTTCCACCTCCATACTGTTCCCCCACATCATCTCCCACTCTCACACTCTTGTCCGTTCCCAATCCCTGTGACCTTTGATCCTTCCCCTTTCTGGTCCCTCCTCTGTTTATACCAGACCCCTTGTGGTTTGCCATCTCCATTTGTTTCTTTGTTCTCTCATCCACCCTCCCCATCTTTCCACACCTTTCCCACCTAATCCTCCTTTTGTGTTTCTTCTTTCAGCCCTGCATGTTTGTGTGCACCCCCATGTTAATGTATGTACCTCTGTCATTTCTGTTTTAGCCTCTAAAGAAGAACTTGCTAAGTTCGCAACGTCAGGCCACATTAATTTTTAGATTTATATATTTCAGGTCCATCCAGTCAGTAAGCAGTTTGCAGCAGTTTTCCTTTTTTTCAAAATTCAAGAAATTAAATACCGAGCTAACATGGCAGCCTTAACACGCTGACACACCCAGACCCTATCATAAGCACACTTGCAACTTCTTAGTACATGTAAATAAAGAGGATAATCAAATAGCTTTATTTTAAGACCCAACGGAAAACACAACGTGCTTAAATCGAGGTGGGCATAATGTAAGAAATACCTAGCAAAGCGAGGACGGCATCACATTACTTTAATTTAAATGTTGCCCTCTTGTGATGATAAAACAAAATGTGTTACATTAACAACAAACATCTCCATTAAACATGACAAAGTCATTACTGTTTATGCTTTACATTCAGCTATAACGCAAATTATAACATTGCTTTTTTTACACGCATTAATAAAGTCTATTTCTACACTGCAGTCGACAACATTATATTCTTTTTATGACTGATTAAATGTCGTGTTATATTAGACTGAATTCATGGACTGTTTATAAAATTCTATGTTTTACAGAAATCATCCTGAAATAGTGTGGTAACATCAAAATTCAAATAATTTGAATTAAAATGAAAATGTTGGCTAGTTTTTTTATCTTCAACATTGAAACAGTTTTCAATTTTAATTTACAATATAACATAAAAGCCCCTCGACTTTACTCCCAGTTATGTTGTTAGACTTAAACCAAATTTAATTTAATTTAATTTTTGTTTAACAGACGTTTAACTGTACAAGCGGATATTGTCTAATAGGCAATATGTTGTTAGACTTAAACCAAATTTAATTTAATTTTTGTTTAACAGACGTTTAACTGTACAAGCGAATATTGTCTAATAGGCCCACTAACATTGAAACAGTGCACGATATAAGGAACATTATTTTACAGATTACACGCGATAATTATGGAGTAAATTTAAAATTCATCACAGGACCGCAAATCTACGGCGATTGTTTTCTAACAATTATGTTTTGTCTTTTCTCTTACGGTTTCAACAAATCGAACAGCCGAATTTTTTTTCTTCAAAGGCTTAATTTAAAGTACATGACGTAAGGATTATTCAACGACAAACAAGCAAGCGGTCAATGTTGAGATCCTGATCCTCGAAAGCAAACAGTTTTTTTTAGCTAAAGCGTGTTCACCACGCATGTCATCCACTTGTACTTCTCAACTAATCAGGCCCGTCTTTTGTTGTTGTAATTTTTGTTTATATCAAGCGTGGAAATTTACGGCTAAAAAAGCATTTTTATTGTCAAAGGTAATGCATACTTCTCCTCACAAGTGTTTCAATTTTCTTTGACTTTCTTTTTCATTTTTACCTCAATAAATATGTATATTTGTTACGAATAAAGTTATTGCATGTGACATTACTAAGCTCCTTTTTGCCAAAAATCATTTCTGTCAGCGAGAGTGTATATTGTGGTGAAATATTCCTCTGATTGGTACAGGTCTTATTGAGCTGCTCGCCCAGTAATCCTCAAACTTATCATTTCGGCAATTAGCATGCATTTCAATATAATTTCATACACAGTTGGGCCTACACCTGCCAATCCCGTACCAGATAAGGGATCGGGTTACCCCGAAGGGGGCGGGGCGGAGCTCTCTCTTCTTTGCCCTCTTCCTCCAAACCATCCACACTCTGCCTCTTTACACCCAAGCTGGGGGCGTCGTCTCTGAAAAGAGGCGGGGTCTCGACAGGAGTTGATAACAGAAAGTTGTCGATGTCTGCATACTGGGTGGGAGGCTCCGTGCGGATGGGCGGGACGTCAGATGGGTGTGTCTTGGTGTGATGGACGTCTGCGTAAATCAGGACCTTCCAAGACAAATAGGTAGATATTACTATTTTTAATGCAAACATTATTTGACAAATAAATGTATACACATTTGTAATTTGGCGGAAATGTAACCCAATTGCATATTTGTTGTGATTACTTGAAAGATTGTATTAGTTTAATTAACATACTTCCTTAGAAATGGTGGCGGCTGGTTGTTGGTTGCTGGTAGTCGCCATATCGCTTTGCGCCACCGGGGGATCAGGGAGGACAACAGTCTCCACTGTCCTGTTGCCTGAAAAAAAAAGCCAGGCCAAAGGAAAACTGGCACCTCAGTTTTAAAACCAAAAGCATCCAAAGTCTTGGAATAGGTTGAAGAAGTGTGGAATGTCAAAAATCTTCCTGCAAAACACAAACAAATTTTGATGATGTTTCCGGTTGCACCACTTGAAGACAGTGTAGGTCGTAAATCACTAAAGCAGAGGTGGATTGGACATGAAACAGCATGGGCGTCGCCAGGATTTTTTCTAGAGGGGGGCAAAACATATTTTCCCCCAAAAATTCTTGTATTTCTCAACAAATCCTTGATTTATCAGTTTTAGAGGGGGGAAGTGCTCCCTTGCCCCCCCCCCCCCCCCACCGCGACACCCATGTGAAACAGCTTTTAACTCAATATTTCGGTGTGTACACTTACCGAAATGTGGAGTTAACTAATCACTTTATATCGAATAATTCTTTGAATCAATTACCGGGATTGTAACCGCGGAAGTTCCTTGCTGCTTGGATGCCACTGCTAGAGGGCGGTGTTGCAGCAGAAGGCGAATGGCTACTCGGAATGAAAGGAGTTTCTTCGTAGATATTTTCCGCATCTTGTAATTTTTTTTCCAAAATCATGAAATAGCCATCCATTAAAATTGCAATATTGCTTTAAGAGTAGAATGAATAATATACTTTTGATAACCGTCGGAAATGATATACTGCATAAGGAGGTCTCATTAGACCCATCCAATTGAATCAGCTTGGTTTTATGTTGGAACTTATTTGAGACTTTGATTCAATAAAAAAAATGCATCCTGTCACAATGAAACGCACTGTCAAGCAAAGAGCAAATTGTCAATCTTTAGTTATTGGACATGACTTTTATCATTGATCGATGCGCGAAAGGTAACATTCCAGCGGCCCTGTCCCTTTAACATTTCTTATTTCCGTTTCAGTTTTGAATACGAACATCCCACGCTCGGCAGTCACTTAGGCATTAAGCTTAGTTTACCTGATGGTCCCACGACTGTGTTCAAGACAGGACTCACAGACGCCGTGGGCCTGTCGGTTCCAGTCCGTGTGTAGTGAACAACAGGCCTGTAATATTTGTTAGCAAAGTATCGTTATATGAACTTAAACTTCGGAGTCATGCTTTTGGGATGCTTATTATTACATTTCTTCATCGTTTAATCATGCAGTTTTTACAGGGAAAAAGTACATGCCGAGTTTATGGAGATTTGTTTTCTATAAATATAACTTCAGAAAGACCTATCATCAATGAGGACGCTTTGTTTAAAGTGCATGTATATTCTTTTCAAATAGTATATGGCTTTATTGCACCATATTGTGCAACACTATCAGTCAAGTCATGACAAATCAATTGCTGTAGAAGCCATAGCGACAGTAATTGAATGGCTTACTTCGAAGGAATCGTCTGAAACATCTGTAAGTTCTCATTTGTGAATTAATCCCAGCGTGCACTGTTTCAAAGCATGCTGTGATAATGCTCATTAGAACATGAAAACAGGTTTGAAAAATATCTTCAGTTAATGACGATCATTAAAATGAGTTTTATTATTCTGCAAGACCTATCGCGTGAGTGCAAAAACGATAATTCTAATAAAACATAGTCAAAGCAAAACCCCTTTGAATGTCAATATTTAAAATACATTTTACTCACTGGTTTCCATCAGAGGGAACGTGACCTGTAGATAAAATAAAAACAAAATCAAACCAAAAACAACGTTTTAATTGGTTTCTGTTATTATAACCTTCATTGTTTACCTCGATTCATTGCGAAAGTGCAGTGTGAACACTTTCGATTTTCCGATTTTACACTTTAACTCACACAAATTGAAACTCATAGAAAATGAAATCACCTCCCCATCCGGTTTCTTTTAATAGCTGCCAACATAGCCAATATAGGATAAATCTGTTTCCTGGTGTAACGAATTCAAATAACCTTTACGTTCGAAACGCATTACGATAACAGTGCATTCTGGACAGTCAACAATATTGTTCTGATTATCTGTATTGCTTAGCTTTGATCTCAACAATTACATTTTTCACTTATTACTGGCAAACATCAAGAAAAAGATTTCAAGATTGCTTCATGGGCTGAACTAACACTAACACACAAGGCACAACACACTAACTGCAATACACTTACGGCAGAAAAGTTTAACTGTCCACTGTTATTTCGTATACTGTAAAAGAAAACTTGAGGTTCATACGTAGGTCAGTTGTATCAGATTGATGACGCAAAGTGGAAAAGTCTAAATGTCCACCGTTAATTCGTATGATATAAAAGAAAACTTGAGGTTCCTACATGGGTCAGTTGTATGAAATTGATGACACAAAGTATACATAAGTCCAAAGGTAATGAATATCAACAAATTATTGCTAGCAGCAATACAATGATCAGAACAGCTTCAGTATTTCCTCAGCAGCAGATCTTCAGAGTAGCAGAATGGCAGCGCAGCAGTATAGCAGGAACAACAGCAGCAACTACTGTCTAGCAGGAAGTCCAAATATGATAACAGTACGAGTATGACAGCAGTAGGGCAGTACGACAGCTCGGTAGTAAGACAATATAAAAAGCAGGGCTTACAGTAAACAGGGTTTGCCAAAAACACTTACTCTTTTGGCGTTTCCAGAAGACAATCGCCGCTACAAGAACAAGCAGAAGTGCAGCTGCTATAGCAACTGCAATGAAGATCAAAGAAATCTGACTCTGCATCGAGGGGTCTGCATATGAAATGTAAAGTTAAATAAATCTTGATAGATTTGAAATCACTCTGTCGCTGTACATTAACTACAAAGGACAATTGAACAATCGAGGAAATCAAGGTCTATGAAATCATATTACTATCGCCACTTTTCTTGGTCGTAATAAACCCAACTTATTGGAAATGTTTGTAAATTTAGTTTATATTCGTCGGACATTCGTCTGCTTTAAAGGCCACTACAAATCTGGTCATTACACAAAATGGTCATTACTGCCCTGATATTGTCCTGATACACAATATCAACTTGATATTGGTAAATTTGAGTATTGTGTTTGTTTTAATGATTGGGATTAAAAGAGGAAAAATTAAACGAAGTCATCCTATAATTATTCAAATTTCTTAGCTTGCGTTATTCTCTCGAAGCTTACTGAAAAAGAAACTATTTTGTATCATAAGTTGATATCTCTAATTCAGATATCCGGAAACACTTCCTGAATTGGGTTGACCTTTACATGGCACGAAATGAATGCAAGTGAAAGCAAACGTACAGATAGAATTGCACATGCGGTGCTTACGGTTCCTAAAAATTAAATGTTTACAAAGCAAACATGACAATAAACATCTTCGCTGGTTCATTAAACGAAATTCTATCATTGACTCTTAATCCAAGTGGGGTCTGTTCATAAGTCCGACGCCTCATCGGTTAAATGCCTTATATAAGTCCGACAAAAATCGCATCTCCTAACCAAATAAAGGCCCATAAGTCCGACGCCTCACAGCTCCAACACCTCGTAGATCCGAAAAATTAAACGCCTCGTTTTCCGACGTCGGACTTATGAGGCGTTGGACCTATGAGGCGGAATAAATAAATGTTATGCCTCATAAGTCCGACGCCTCCTAAGTCCGAAATTTCGGACTTACGAGGCGTCGGACCTATTAGGCTTCGGACTCATGATACGGCCCCAATCCCAGCGATATTGGTGTTGGCAGTTTGTCTATTCACATTAACTTCATTATTTTCAGCAGCACGGACTTATATACTTTACCTGTCATAGATAGATAGAACCAACATTGAAGATAAGAGCTAAACAAAACACAAAAAACTACTCCAACATTTTCGTGCAACATCTACCTTTACTACACCTCGCAAGTTAAGCAAGAACCTTCTGCCTAAAGGGCTAATTTGATTGGTCAAGCAGAGTTCTAACTTTTTGTGAAATATACTCAATTTACCGCGATTATAATGCTCAGTCGATAGAATTGGCCGACCTTAATGAATGTTAAGGCGTGAGCTGCAAATCAAGTTGAAAAATAAACTCACTCGGTGTGTTAAATGTTGATCCGGAATCTCCGTTGTCGGTTTGGGATGGCCCTGTAGTCTCAAATTCCCACCTTCCATCTTTAATACGTCACGTTAAAATGTCAAAGAAAATCAAATACTCTAAATTACTGAGAAAACTAATTTTTGATAACTAATTTCAATGTCGCAGGTGACAATACAGTCACAATTTCAATTCAAACTAAAACCTATTTTTTTGTTTTACTTCAACCTTTCCTAATAGCTTTTGCAATCCTAAAAAAATCTGTACAGCTTTTTTGCAGAGTTGCGGAGCGAAATGGTAGTGCTGGACGCATTCATTCAAAATACAGAAAATCGGGTTTACAACACCGAGATGAAAAAGGGCATAATACGTACGCCAGCTAAGCCTACATGTATAACGGAGCATATGCACGAAGCCAATTATAGTTGTGTGTTTTTTGCGCCTATTAATACACGTAAGCCAAGTATTTAATAAGGTCGTTTTACACAGCGATGCCTCTGCCCAAACCATTATTTTTAGTATATTTTAACATAACAACAAAGTACCAGACAACTACGATTTCACAGGATGCTTGACGCTTTATTAAAGGCTATTCGATAACAATTAGGCAGTTGCGGTTTCGAATGTTTGCAAACACATCAATATACATTTACTTCAGAATAAAATCACGTTTTTGCTCCCTCCTAATGTATAGTATTTTATGGTATCCAACAAACCAGGGGAAAAAAAGAAGAAATGACGCAAACACTAAAACTGTACCTGTTTCTTGCTGTTGGCTGAGCAACCGAATATTCGTGACCACCTTCCCTCCTGCCCCAGTTGCCGTGCACGTTAGATTTCCCCGCTGACCAGGCTGAAACGACGGCACGGTAAACGTGCTGCTGGTGTCGTGCAATCTCGTCCCAACTACCCTCGTCTCTCCGCTTGTGTTCTTTCCAGCGTATGTCCAGGTGATTTCTACCGGGGGTTTGGTGTCTGTGGCCAGGCAGGTGAAGCTTTGGTCGGTGCCCGGTCCGACGTTCACGTCTCCCTCACAAATTTCGCCGGTAGTGGCGTTGATGATGTACACATCTCTAGGTGGGACTGCGGAGAAGCATTACATTATTTTGGCATCAGGACAAGACAAACATTCTTATGAAAGAACTTAAGTAGAAATACCACGTTCTGCAACATCCCCCAAATCAATAGTTTGCGCTTTATGCAAGTTCATTTTATTGGAGTGTGAACTTTAAACTCTTTATTGGATAAAACAGCACTGCGCGCGCGCGCAAATAACACCTTCGATCGCACATGGTGCCATGCCACTTAATATCAAATAGTGTGGTTGCTGGACCCGTCTGCATAGATTGTTAGCACAAAAATATCAATAGCAAAACACACCTTGGGAATTAAAAACCTAAAGACGTTTATATGTGTGCTTTCTATGAAAGCCGGGGGTGGAAAGCAGCCCACCTGTCTCTAATCGGAAAGCGCACATGTAAACAACGCGTGACGTCATTCGGTCTCAGGTCTTTTGAAAGAGGTGCATTTACTTTCAACTTACCATTAACTGTCAAGGATGTATTTTTCCACACCGTCGTTGCCGAATATTGAGCTTCGCATATGTAGCGCCCCTCGTCGGTTATTTCGAGGTCGTAAATCGTCAAGTTGCACCCATGGTTGTCATGGTGATAGTCATACTTTCCCACCTTGGCGCCGTCCTCATTTGTGCACGCATTGTGCAAGAATTTGTTGCCAAGCAACCAATTAAATTTAATTTTTGGAAAGCCGGATGGAACACTTTTGACGAAACATTCCAAGGTGATAGCCCCTCTTTGTATCCCGTTCAACACGGAAGTCGTCTCGGCAAATCCTGTTTCTGCACAAATAGTGAGGTACCTTAGTGAAAAAAAATCGTCACACAGTGAACAAAAGCCCCATTTTTTTCACCAAAGCATCTCCATGGTATACCTTTTCGAAAAATAGACGGACGCAAAAAATTGGATGATGGGAAGGACATGTATGACGTCATTATGACGTCATCAGCTAATTATTACATGAAATATATATAAATTGATGATATCTTCTGAACTACAGACAAAACAACAACAAAAGTCGCATCAAATGAAAGGGAACAACAAGATCTTTCATTAAAATGGTATGTCAGGGGCGTGGAATGTAGTAAAGGGTGGTTTTTGGGGCCAAAAAGCACTTTTTAGGTAAAAAAACCCCTGACTTTTGGCTATAATCATGTATTTTTGTTTGGCACCTTGTTTAACATGCAAACCGTATTTGGTATTGTGAGATTTTGTTTTTAAGTCAGAGAAAAAGGTTCAAATTCTATGCCAAAAGAGTTTTTGCAATTGATTATTATTTTTTATAATTGATTATTAGTATCTTAAATGCTTACACTTGTTCCTTAGATAGGTGGAAAAACTGCAGATACTGTAAGGAAAGTTATCACCATTTTAGGGTATGGGCCAAAATGGGACTTAAGATTTCCTGTATTACCTTGATAAGGCCCAAAAAATAGTTCTGCTTCCCATTAAATGGCATTTGAAAACAGGGTTGGTAGGTAAGGATTTTTTTGTTTGTGTACAATCATATATGGAGGCGTCTGCGTGTAGTCAAGGGTGAAAGGGAGAAATGGATTGTTTGGGTTCTTTTTTTCTCATTTTCCCCATAAAACAAATTAGGGTAGGGGCTGTCAGAATAGGGTAGGTAGGGAAACCGGAAGCAGAACAGTTTACTATCATTTTTTTTTTGGCCTAATCCATAGTTTAGTTACCAGCAAATAGATGGTGTGCATTACTTCTATCAATGCATGCCCAGTTTGAGGAGACTTTTGAATAAAGACCTCCAACAAATCATGCATAGGCCTACGTTCTTTTTATATATCAAAAGTAAAACAGCTTAAACTGTTGTGCAACAGCCCACAAATAAAAGCTTACCACTTTGTATTCATTATGTTGAAATTGATTTTTGAAATCAATGCATTTAGTGGTGAGACTCCTTTTTGCGTCTCAAAGTGCCTGAAAATGTAAAGTTGTCGTGGAATCGCCCATAAACAATCAGAATAAGTCAGAAGTAAGCCTAATCCATTTGGGGTCAAATCGGTTAGGATGTGCTGGGATGAAATGGAGAAATGAGCAGCCCTATCTCCACTGAAATACTCCATTGCATAGCACAGCGTCTCAACATTACCCTCTTCTAATAAAATTCTAAGGACCAGTTCTACGAGGAACTCAGCACCACCATCAGAGGTATCCCTGCGTAGAACAACTGTACCTCCTTGGCGAATTCAACGCCCGAGTGGGATCTGACCACAACTCCTGGCCCAGCTGCATCGCTCACGTTGGCGTTGGCAAGCTAACTGAGAATGGGCAGAGGCTCAGAGGCTGCAGAAGCACCTCAGATCCCGTCACTGGCTTCAGCTTCATCTCATCATCACAGGAAGACCCTCACGAAACTGCGTTCTCATCACACGCAGCGCTGACTGTAATACAGACCACTCCCAAATAAACAGATCCACCGCTCAAGGCAAAAAAGACGCCCATACTTCAAACATCGCCAGGACGTCAATCCCAGATCTGTGCAATCTCTCTGCTCGGTATCGATAAGGAGGCCTTCGCCCTTGTAGTGCTGAACAGATCGCAGCTGCTAGCTGAGTGCATATACCCTGAGAGGCAGTGCGGTTTCAGAGCTGAAAGATTAAAGATCGACATTATCTTCTCCATTGTCTTCGACTTACGGCAGCTCCAGGAGAAGTGCCGAGAGCAGCGACAACTGATGTACTGACCGCCGACCTAGCCGATGAAACCCTTTGACCTTCGTCAGTAGAAAAGGCCTCTTCATGCTACTGCAGAAGATTGGATGTCTCCAAGTCATCAAAACATTCAACTCCATTACCTTATCAGCATCGGACATATGATGTGCACAACAGCTGAGCACCGCCGAACACTGGATGTGATCTGTCCGGATCATCTCTAGCAACATGTCTGCAACGAGGTTAACACAAACTCAAGTGCAAAATACCTTACCAGTTCGTTAATGCGTCAATAATACGGAGACAATTGGAGAAACCAACCCTCCCAATAAAGGCATATAATGTTTCCGGAATCATCTGCCATGGTTCGATACACCTTATGGGTATACCAGCAGAATGACTGGCAACGTGAGAAGTTCCAAGTGGTCAATGTGCCAGGACCAGCTATCAATGGGCTCCCTACTATACGAGCCGCACGTACCCTACGAGCCGCACCCTACACTTGGTCAAAATCTACACTGGCACACTGCCTCCAAAGCCTCAGGCCCCCACAGGAACCAAAGGGCTGACCACTACTACTCCGGTGAGAGACATACAAGACCTGAAGGACCGGCTCCCAACGCAGTTTGATACTTTCGACGACTTAGATACGCGCTCTCCTACACCTCAAGCCAGATACTCAGTCCCACATAAATCCACCACATAGGTGCAGGTTTCATGCCAAACCAAAACCGCAGGCCGAGCTGAAAAAGACTGAGAAAGGCTGGGTCATACGAAAAGTCTCCCATCACACGGTGCAGCTCTATCACAGCAACTGCCAAAAAAGACGGCCCGTTCAGGATGTGTCCGGATCCCAAGCAGCTAAACACATAATGTTTTCTAAAGATCCCCACTCTTGAGGAGCTCAAGACAGAATTTGCACTGGAGAGGTTCTCCTCCAAGCTAGACGTCAAAAGCAGGGTATTGTCTGCTCATCTAGGGCAGTCTGAAAAAACTGACAACATACAATTTGGTTGTTAACAGCTTTCGTCGCCCATTCATCGGCTTCAGTAAGCCAAGATAATGGTCCAAAAAAATATTGATGGCAAAATAAGCTAGATGCCTTGATGCGTTGGAACAATCACCGTGACGACATTGCAGTATTCAGTCTCCCTTGAAGAGCATGACGAGCGGCCGAATATCTCATCGCCCTGATGGAAACTGCTGGTTCCCTAGCATAGTCAACAATGTCTCACACTACACCCCAAATTGCACAGACGAAGTTGCTCCCTTCAGCGATCTTCTTCGAAAAGATGCACCATTTCTCTGGGAAGAGGACCATCAAGCTTCTTTTACAACCCTTAAACACTCCATCTGAAGTCAGTCCTGGCTACGATTCTCCGACACACAGGTATAGAAACAATCCTCAAAGTAGATGTATCTGAAAGAGGATTGAGCAACACCCAGGAAGGTAAACCCATCGCATTTTCCCCAAAGAGCCTATAGATCCTCTTCCCAGAGCATATTCTCGAATATCGAGAGGGAAGCTGTGGCACTGCTGCAACTTCATTCGGCTCCAACTTCATTGTTGTCACTGACCATTAAAACCATTGGTTACTATCTGGCGCAAAATCCTAGCCAGTACACCACACCGCTTGCAGCGTCTTAAGCTACAAGGATACAACTTCGACGATGTCTACAAACCTGGTGCTATGATGGTGATCGCAGATGCACCCGGCAGATTGCCCAACTCTCCGAGCTCGACAACGAGACATGTGATGAATCTGTAACTGAGATCCACTGGGATGGGCACCCGACTGTAACTTATGTTACATTTTTTTTGTCCGCCTATCTTTGGAATAAGTTTAAACATTTAAGATACCAATAATCAATTACGAAAACTCTTTTGGCATAGTATTTGAACCATTCTCTCTGACTTAAGAACCAAAACTCACAATACCACTTACGGTTTGCATGTTAAAACAAGGTGCCAAAATGATTACCCCAAATCCATGATTTAAGCACCAATTTTGTGGTTTTTTTTTACCAAAAAATTTTGTGTGTGCAAAAAACCCCACCCTGTACTACATTCCATCCCACTGACATACCACTCAAATGAAAGATCTTGTTTCCTTTAATTTGATACCACATTTGTTGTGATGCTTGTCGTTCTGAAGATATTATCAATTTATATGTTTTTCAAGTGTAAGCATTTAAGATACTAATAATCAATTACAAAAAATTATAATAAATTGCAAAAACTCTTTTGGCATAGAATTTGAACCTTTTTTCTCTGACTTAAAAACAAAATCTCACAATAACACATACGGTTGGCATGTTAAACAAGGTGCCAAACAAAAATACATGATTTTAGCCAAAAGTCAGTTTTTTTTACAAAAAAAGTGCTTTTTGGCCCCAAAAAACACCCTTTACTACATTCCACGCCCCTGAAATACCACTTAAATAAAAGATCTTGTTGTTCCCTTTCATTTGATGCGACTTTTGTTGTTGTGATGCTTGTAGTTCAGAAGATATTATCAATTTATATATATTTCATGTTATAATTAGCTGATGACGTCATAATGACGTCATACATGCCCTTCCCATCATCCATTTTTTTGCGTCCGTCTTTTTTTTCGAAAAGGTATACCATGGAGATGCTTTGGTGAAAAAATGGTGCTTTTGTCCACCGTGTCACGATCCTTGGCATTTTTGTCACTAAGGTACCTCACTAAAAGGAACATCAATTAATATAGTAATGAGGAGACTTGATTCTTTGAATTAAATGTTACGACATAAACACCCGAGGCGGCAATCAAAAAGCCTTTGGTTAGATTCTGCCTTCTTCGTATTTTGGGGAGACCAACCGGACAACTGGCAGTTGCAAAGTCGAAAGGGCCAGGAAGGATGGGGCATTTAACGCTAGGGGCGCTCTTTCCCACTGTTCCGATCTCTCATTCTATTCATAATTGACGGAGGGAATGGGCATCACTAGCACCCGTTTAAAAACAGTTGTCTTCACTCATCTTTCGGTTTATTAAAAATTAAAAAAAAAATGAAGGGGATGGCCCCGCCCACCTTTCCCGAATTTGCATAATTACGTACCGCGTCTATACCCGGTGTGGGGTATCCTATCACGGCGTTTGCACATTTTTTTTTTACAGATATATACACACCCTTTAAAGTCAAACATTCAAAATAATAGGCATGTGCTCATTATAATGACTCTTAGCATTCTTCTGCACTTTTCCATTGTATTGTTTAATTAACGTAAGAATAACGTTAAAGGTATAGTCCATCATTTGTAATTTGGGCTTTATGCCCGTTTGTAGCTTGTCTGAGTATTACCCGCTATCCACGGAGCCAAGTCCTGTATAACCTCTGATATGTCTAGACATGCAGATATATGCAAGCCGCGCGCAAGTCAATTTGAGTCAACTTTACTAAATCGTGACGTCGTTTCATTCCGTAATCAGGACTAATGGGTTTGATTGGTCAATGCGAATGCAGTGTTTTGTAATACAACAACAGCCGGGCGCGATATTGAATAACATGATACAGAGTGCGTGACACATATTTTTTATCCATTGTCTTTGAAGCGCAACTAATGAATGACCGAAGACCCGATAAAGAAGGAACCCGAAGATTGGTCAGAATCTAGGAGGTCAAGAGGCGGGGTCTTGCCTAATTAATTAGCGAATCTGTTCACTCACGCATGATAGACCACAGCTTGCGCGCGCTTCGCCAAATTAAAAACGAGCTCGAACATTTCCAATAATGCGTCTTTAGACGCATCGTTGAGTAGCCCTCTTATATTTATTTCTTCAATATTGACAGCTTGCCAGAAAGAATAATTTCACAGGGAGTTTACTCCCACTTTTTGGATAGCTGCAAATGATGGACTGTAGCTTTAACCCTGGTAGGAAGATACCGATTCAGATTTGTGTGCTGATCATCCGTTATATTTGTAGCATTCAGGCCCCCAGAAATAGTTCAATCTTATAACGTGTAATATGTAACAGTGTTGGAGTCAAGACCTCAAAGTCCAAGACCGAGATTAAGACCGAGACTTCCCCATCTGAGACCAAGACCGAGACCTCATAGTCCGAGACCGAGACCTCATTAAAAAACACACACACACAATAACTAGCATGTTGTGTACAAACGTGTGCACATATCAATGCAAATTTAATGCCAAAACTCTTCAAAACTTAAAAAAAACCTAATGCTGTACCATGCCTTTAAAAAATAGCCAGGTACATTTTGGCAAGATTTTGTTAATGGTTTGATGTTCTAATGGTTAAACTAATTCATACAGGTATGTGCTGTCTGTCGCTCTTTGAACATTTTTAGAGTGCGACAGAACTGAAGTGCAACAAATGGGACATGCCCGATTGAATTAGCCAAAAACAGGTTTATCTCAGCAAGTTGGTAGTAGTATTGAAGGCTATAGCAATTCTGTAGAATGTCCTCATTGCACTTCAAGAACATCAACTTTGTTAAGTTATCGGCTGACAATCTAGCCCTGTGTTGTCTCATAACGATACCACCTCTGCGGAACATGCGTTTCGCAGAAGCACTGGAGGCAGGGATTTTTAGTGTTCTCAGGGCAAGTTTATACAATGTCGGGTATCTGACACGATTGTCTGTCCAAAACTGAAAGCTCTCAGAACTCAGCTCGAGATCAATGACATGACAAACTGTCCATGCTATTAACTGAGCGGCGATATGCTAGCGATAAGCGTGCTCTCCATGGGGACATTCTTTTTTATTATTATTATTAAATGGTTTATTTTAAAAACATCATATCGCAGCCTCGCTGCCGAATTGCACAATGTTTTACATGATTTACAAATATTGTTAAAAGATAATGCTTACATACAATTAAGAAACACGAAACTTTGACACATAACAGTAGAAAAAACACTTATTAAATATTACATTTAAGGGGGGGGGGAAATACATAATCAGCCCTTGAGCTTTTGACATGCACTATGCGTTATGATTTGCCCTGGTTGTGTCTACTCCATTAGCGGTTAATCGAATGATTGCCTTCAAACACTCTGGAATATTTAACGGGTCTCGTCAAGGTCTTGATCCGAGACCCTTGTCCGAGACCGAGACATTTGGAGTCGAGACCGAGACCACAACATTCCGAGACCTCAATATCGTCGAGACGTGGAAGAAATAGGCTCTGGACTAGTCTCGAGACCAAGACTTTGGTCGAGACCTCGAACACTGATATGTAACAAACAAATATGATTTTTTATTGTTTTCATCTCCACGAAAACAAATATCAGAAACACGTGTACTTACCATTAAACACGATGAGTTCAATTTCAGATTTGTTGGTTCCTCCGCTTCGTAACACTTGACATTTAAACCTTGTGCCATTCAAGGACCCAGAAACATGCGGGATCGTCAAAGCCCCATTTGTCTTGTTAAGTACAACGGTGACCGTATAGTTTGCAACGGTCGTTGTACCTGTGACAATGACTAATCCATCTGCAAACCAGTCGATTTGGACAGCTGTACCATTGCACAGTGGAGTCGCAACCCACTCATTTGCTTCGCATTCCAGCTCCACATCTTCTCCCTCCACCGCTGTCAAAATTTTCTCTGTGAAAACACACACAAAAATCCCGAAAATCTGAAGAAAAAAATCCATTATATGTGAACTCTCATCGAAATTTACAAAATTGATGATTCTTTTGAGCACTTTGTGGCATTTTTGTTGGGATAACTTGCACTAAAATGATCCTAAAGCAGTAACAATCAGAACTAGAGGTTCGCGTTTGTTGTTACAAACGCACAGTGGTCGGGCAGGCAATTTGTTCATTAAACACTGCCGAGTTCTTAGTTCAGTTATGAATATGTTTATGTAAGAACAAAGGATCCAAATTAAATCTTTTCAAGTACAATCAATTCTTTGTTTAGAATGCATCTTTAACGGTGCGATAAATTTTAGTAAACATTATATGTACACATACAAGTTATTTCTGGCTTTATGACGTCATTATTCAAAAACGGGAAATGAATACTGATATAATTCGGAGTGGATACATGTTTGTTGTGAAGTTTAATAACGTATGAAAATATGGAAAATATAACTGAATATATTCATAACACCTAACTTCCGGTTTGATGACGTCACAGTATTTGGAAGCAAAGGGTGAACATTGTGGATATCGTTATTTGGGCTACGAAGATATACGACATGAATCAAATGATGCAATTAAATTTAAAATATTATCGTTTTCAAATTTTCATAGATGTAACTTCCGGTCTGATTACGTCATGAATTTGAATCCTTGCCAAATTATCTGTGGCTAATCAAAGAATATCAAGGGGCGATTTGGTAAAATTTGAACTAATCGTTTTCAAATTAAAAAAAAGCAAACACTATTTTATGTGCCGCTAGAGGGCGCCCTTTCGAATGATGACGTCATTACACTGTTTTTTTTGTGTCTGACATTCCTCACTAAACACTTTCATAAATTATATGTGTGTTGTAAAATGCTCCCGCTTTTGAGTTATATGCCATTTTTATTGCACTTCCGGTAACACCGGAAGTGAAGGTCAAGCGGTTTTGTCTCCGGGGACAAGAAATGTTTCTCACAGCAAAGTCTACAGACTCACGAAAAAACGAACACGATACTATATTTAGTTCAAAAGATATAAACTATTTCATCAAAATTTGCCCTTCAGTCACTTGTAATTTGATACATGATGACGTCATGATGACGTAACAATATATATAGTATCTTCGTAACGTGGTACAAGTTCACACTAGGTTGTATGATCATACCGTAAACCGTATGTAAGAAATTTTGCTTTGTTTTGATTTCAGGCTCAAGTCTTCATTTTGAATTCACATAACTTTAATCTTCCGGTTGATCCGGAAGAAAGGGTCAAGTGAGTTCACGTACACGAAAAGAAATGTTAATCAATTCATGGTCTATCTGATTACAGAATATAAACATCACTGGTTATTTTGTTCAAGAGTTATGGGTGAAAGTAATTTGACCCTTTTTCATGTAATATCGCTTGTAATTTTGACACCCAATGACGTCATCATGACGTCAGAGTAATATGCACCACTTTGGATGAGGTTCAATGTATACTGAAAGTTACAAGTGCATATCATCAACTGTTTAGGAGAAAACCCGCGGAGAAGTTTTGTCCGGAAAAAAAAGAACCAACCTAAGAAGATTTATGAGAACAATTCTAGACAGTGTTCGGGTTGTGCCCGACCACTCGATAAAAACAAATTCAATTTGTGTGGGCATAATTTGACTTACCACAAGAAAGGTGACATGCGGTACCAAACACGCAGATGTAAATCAACGCGTATAACTGATTCATTTCTGAAGAGCGACGGTTATGCTCGTTAGTCCCAAATCAGCGGAGCTACCTTAACGCGTCACAGCCAAGTACAAACGAAAATCCGAAGTATTTAGGGAGGTCACCAAAGAGCTATTTTCATTTCAAGGAAGTCATGAACGAAACTAACGTCGATGGCTTCTGAAACATAAACAATAGATGTCACTGTAGTTATCACGTATATTATTTTTACCATGTCATGCAGAGTCACGTTAATTTGGGCAGAAATGAAGTGCTCAGAACACGTATTACCTATCCAGTGCTACATATGTTATGGAAACCAAAACTTTGACCAATATGCCAGAATTGAAAGTGCAACAGGATGCTTATTTCCGGAAAGCAAATTATGGAAACCTTTATAGTTTCAAATGCCATGCATATTGCATTGTCAGGGCATAGAGATACAATGTACATGTTGCTGCCACGGAGCTCTTTACTAAAACAATATCAATGCTGTTATACCAGTTATTTTAAGTCGCAAAAGTGATCCGTATACTAATATTTATGTTCAATGTTAGAACTCCAATACACAGTATAAAAAGCAACACCGAGTGTTTGACTAGTTAAAAATGTTAATGCCGCTTTTAATATTATGACGTTAATCAGTCGCCTATACATGTACTTGTTTTTGTATAGAATAGGCCTGCCAGTCAAGTCTCATGTATTCCTAAGATCTGCAACTAAATAAACAAAAGAACCAAATCTACTTTCCGCTCTTCTTGGTAGTGACATGGCCTGTATCTCCAATTAAAAATTCCCGACAAACGACTTATTTAGCTTGATCGCATCACAAATAAAGAAAGTATGGGTTTATGGTGCACTTCGGATAAAACATGATAGGCGCATGCAACGGCTAGTCTTCTATGTTGCAAGTTCTTCAAATAATTCTTGGCATTCAACAGCGCCCTCTGTCTTAATCTTAGCAAAGATAGACATGTAGTTTGATCGGGTGTTGGCCACTGTGTTAAAATATTTACCTCAACCACGGTTTTTAGTTGAAGTAAAAGCGACGCCCGACGAGAATTCTTCGACAATTTATGTGTATTCCTGCCTGTAACCGATACTGTATATGGGCGAAAACTACTATTGTGGCCACGATATATGAGGGCGCTGTTGATAGCGTTTGTTTGAATACAAATGTGTCAAAAGGAGTTGACCACGTTTTTGTATTTGTATTTGTATTGTTTTATTTCCATTTGTCACAAATTAATATAATGCAAATGCAACAGATTATTTACTACAACAATAACTAAACTTAATAGAATAATAATACATGTACAACACATTGATCAATTAAATATAAATGGTGACAGATGGGGGAACCAGGAAAAAAGCCTAAGCTTATACAGAGCCTGGTCCCGTTTGAGAATAACTTATGAAATAAACAACAATTATAGCTATAATTTAAAACAGTGGTCAATAAATTAATTAGTCGTTACAAACCAAAACTGTTATTTTCTTTCCAATTATTTAGCCGGGTAAGTAAAATCACCTCATTCACTTTTCATAGCAGCTCATTAATGAAATGGTTCTTCGTGCTAATTTTGAGTTTCACCTTCCAAAAAAATATAAATTTGTTTAAATGCTATTTTCGTACAAATGTAACAGTTTGTAGTCACATTTTAATAGAGACATCGAACGAAAAAAATCCACTTCCGTTTGGTAACTAAATTATTTCTTTAAAAAAATCGAATTCCTAGCTGCCAATAATTCGCCGCCTGCAGTGCGGCTTCACGAAAAGTGCAATCTTTGGTGCGAAGAAAATGAAATTCTTGTTTTCCCCACAGGATTGCAGACGCCCAAAATAGGATATTTCTTTTTTTTTTACTTAAAACAATAGTATGCGTTTAGAGAACAACTAAAGAGTACGGCGTATGCATCTTTAGATCAAACCTTGGTTAAAAAATAACTATGGTTAGGCACAAAATGCAAGATACAATTTACACCAATTCAAACAACATGCCTACATTATTGGATAAACGGACGCACTTGCAATTTGTAATTTGTTGCAATAATTGTATCCAAACACAAGTGATTTTATGCATGGATTAGCGCGAAGTTTGGACGGACACAATAGAAGGGGACTGTTTAGTTTGGGTAAATACAAAAGAGTTCAGCCAAATCAAACAGCGCCCTCCTGTTCTGCCCGCCATGTTATCTCTAATCGGCTAAAAGATGGTTATTTCCATCCGTAGCCAAATAACTGGCACGCGGCATAAAACATCAGAAATAGAGGTTTGGGTCGCTCCTCATAATAGACGGAAAGGAGAGGTTTGCAATGCTTAGTCCAATAAATTAAGCATGAACATTTGTAAATGAAACTTTGATGTGTGCAAATGCCGGTGCCTCTGAACGTGAACAAAACTACATTCTTAAAAAAACACAAGACCTAACATAATAATGTATACCTTTTAATCGGGTCCGTTTGTCGATTACACATTTGAAAATACGACACCGAATGCTTGCGGAAACGTCTAATATGTTTTGGCTCCGCAGAATCATTTAAGAAATTTACATAATTTGTTTTCTACTGGTGGCATATGAGACTTTGCTAATAATTTTGTTTGCAACATTTGAAATTTACATGTTAAATCTATACATAACATACATTATAGAATATAAAAATAGATTCAGAACCAAATTGTTTGTGACCAAGACGCCACAGGATTTTTTTTGACGGGGGGGGGGGGGTTTTAGTTCCCGTAGAAGCTAGGGGGTACAGTATGACAGTATGTTGATTTAATTTTAGACCATGAACAAACGAGGACAATAGCGTCCACAATAATTATGGCGATGATCCACCAGGCAGGGAGGGTGGGGGGTGGGGTGGGGTCATTACCCCCCTCCCTGCTGTGTCATTGTTTTCATAGAAATTCCTTAAAAACAATCGGACCCAGCCCCGCTCTGACACCCCCAAAAATATACTGGTGTAATGTCCGCCTGTGAACAAAATACGGACAGAGCCAGCTTCGTTAGGGGGCTTTTGTGAACTATTTTATAATATAGTGTTATTAAACGTCAAATTTGAACAGCGCCCCATTGAAAGTATGGTACATGCCACCCTCCCCCACCTATTAATTTCCGTAGGCCAAGTGGATGACCGGAGAAAAAATACTATCTACATTAAAAAAGTAACTTACACCTGAGTATACATTCCATGTATATGCTTTGTCTTCCGTGTTCTGTTGTGCCACAATGTCTCCCCGTATTGCCACCTACCAACAACTAACCACGTCATTTTTGGAGTATGAAATGTCTGCTTGGTTACATTTAGTCCAAGCATATTGATGCATAACATCGAGCCAAAAAAACTGGGGACTCGTTTTCTCGGGCAACAAAATATGGGGACATGTCATACACTAATAGGGTAATTTTATCGTGGCAAACTTCTTCTCTCTTCGTTGGTAATCAGGGGATCATTTAATCTCGTTAATTATGATGTTGTCAAACATTTTGTTGTTAATGGGAGATCTGCTGATCTTATAAATGTAAGCATCTGTATGCCAGAACACGGGCCTTGCATTCGTTCATTCATTACGGTTTATTACACATGAAGATAAAACAGCAAGTACAAGACTAACAATGTCTGATTTACAAATTAGAAATAAATGTATACAACAGTGATGTAGTGCCTTGATGCTGGGCCTTGGCCTTAAGGCTGCCTTAAGGCTGGATTTTAGGGCCTTGGCCTTGGCCTCGAGGCTTGAGGGCAAAAGCCTTGGCCTTGGCCTTGAGGGTTCAGGGCCTTGCAATTTTGAGTCAAGGCTCTTCAAGGCCCATAGATTTTTGCATTTTCCAGATAAATCTGTTCGAAATTTTGCTGTTACCATTTTAATCGTATTACCATGGAGGAGGGAAGCACCCTATAGATTTGTGTGTTGGGCACACTTCCACTTTTGTAGCATCACATTTTGTTATCATTGTAGTAGATTTGCTGCAAAAATATTCCGTACACTTGTGGGGCTAATGAGATGATCACTTTAATTGTATATAACTATGGAATAGATCTGATTGGTTGTATATGTCTCCCTGATAAGTGCTAAAGATTTGCATGTATCTGTTTTAGATAATGCTGATATTTCTGACCATGTTGGCCAGCAAATAAAAATTTCCCAAATCAGTTTCTTGGATCCCCCTTTTAAACTTGTTACACTTGGGAGAATTGTGTGTCAATATAGAAGTAAATCATTAGCTTGTTAAGTTAAACCATATTGAAGACCTGAACTTATTCTTTAATAGAAACGGTGCAGTCATAAAACGGTGTAGGCCTATGCGAGCATGTCGATTGCAATTAAAGAAATGTTGTTCTTCGTAACGAGCAATTCGTGATGATAAGGGCGGATCCAGGGGGGCCAAAAGGGGCCATGCCCCCCCCCCCCAAAAAAAGAAACCATTTTTTTAATTTGACGTCGTAATAAAGGCAGGCAATGAGTACACCACCATCTTTTCCTCAAAAAACATCGGTTAAAATGGTCAGAAATTGCCTCAAATCGCACCACAGAGCATCTCGAATCCAAATTTTTTCGGGGCCCTTAAGCGGGCCCCGAAGCCCAAGCAGTAATTTTTTGACCCACTTTTTTTTTGGGGGGGGACCCAAATTTCTTTGCCCCCCCCCGCAATTGTGTTCTGGATCCGCCCTTGCGTGATGATGTGTCACTCATGTGACTATAATTAGTTCTATATAAGTGGTCATTTCATAAAACAGGGCCTTGGCCTTGGCCTTGGCCTTGAGGGTTAAGCCTTGGCCTTGGCCTCGAGGCTTGAGGGTCAAAGCCTTGGCCTTGGCCTTGGCCTTGAGGGTCAAATCCTTGGCCTTGGCCTTGGCCTTGGCCTTGAGGGTCAAAGCCTTTGCTCCAACACTGGTATACAAAATAAAAAAGAAAAAGCCGGATTCGATCAAAGTGATACAAATTACAAAACTGCACTAGAAAATACAAATACACATTAAGAATGTTTATTCAACATTGTGACTATGAATGGAATCGGTGACAGTTTATACCTCTGGGTCCATGAACGGGGGAGATCTAAGGTTACGACCAGACACGGTTTGACGAGTTGATGGCAGGAAATAACGGTGTCTTTCGGATTCCAATAAACAGTTACCAAAGCGAACAATTCATTGCTGTTTCTGCAAATCTGCAATTTCCCCGGCTTGGGTCTGAATTACCGGCTAATGTTCATACATTCCCTTATTCTGATCTGGTTGTTGAAATGTACTGCTTTCTTTCCTGATTATGACTAGATTGGTCTCATCTCCCGCTACACATTTGTTTGATAATGGTAGTTGGAATAGTTTTGTCCAACGGTGTTGTTTGATTAGTCCAGGCCCCAATTTCACGGCGCTGCTCAGCACAACAATTTGCTTAGCACAAAAAAGTCTTGCTTATATAAGAGCAGAAAACCAGCCAAAACTCCATGTTTTTTTCATGCTAAGCAGACAACAGTTGAATACTTATCACAGGCAATATACATCACATGGAGTTTTGGCTAAACATACTTTTTCTAAGCCAAACTTTTTTTTGTGCTAAGCAAATTTTTGTGCTTAGCAGCGCTGTGAAATTGGCTCCTGGTATGCTAGATATTGATGTCTGTTTTACTCTGGTCACGGTGAGTCCTCTCAATGATGTGTTTAATGGTTTGATGGTTTGTGTTTGATGGTTGGTCTCGTCATTGCAGTACATTGTACCTCCACGTCTAGTCCGTTTGTTCGTTTATGTCCTGTTTATTGTTCGATTTGGATGCAATTTAATTGTTGTCTCGCGTGTGGAAGTGTGTGTTTGCGGAAACGGGAGTACAAGCATTACATTGACTGTGTGGACTTTCGAACAAAAGAGGTCCACATAAACCAGGTAGCAGCGACGTTGTGCGGACTTGCCCACGTCAACACAATGTTTCCCCCTCTCTGGAAAACGGGTTTAGATGCCTATGGGTTGGGTTTATCCATGGCAACATGAAGAGAAACACTAAAGGTAATCATAGAACAAACATTGGGTTAAAAGAGATTTCACAGTGTGAGTAAAATCATTTTTTTATAGGTTTTTCTTAACTACACGAAAACAAAAGAATGTCCACACTAGGTGTGTAGCGCAAACATGTCTGGGGTGTACACAGCGACTGTATACGTTCCTCTTTTCGCGGTACTCCCATCGATGCTCTACTCCGGTTTCAGTCTCATCTTGCTGATCAGTTCCAACAATCCCTCAACTTTAAGCTCCTTCTGATAATATAAAAGGGAAATCAAGAATCAAAATTCTGAGGGCGCTGTCTTTTGCGCAGGCTGTAGCGGCCAGCCGTGCACTTCTTGAAAATTTGTATTTTAATGCAACGAATGTTCAATTTGTGTAATATTTTGAGGTATTTTTTAAAACCAATTAAGAGCGTCTGCAGCCAGGTGATTCCCAAACAAACGGTTTTGAGCATTGTCCCTAATGTTTCCTAATGAAAACTACAAGGGAATAGTCTAGAATATTCTTCTACATTTATTTATAGTTTTTTGGCACTTATCGCTTGCAAACGGCGAGTTACAATGTCTACACAGCTGCAAGTATACCGCTATTCTGTCAATAATGATTGGGTTGTATGTTATGCAGCGTGTAGGGGAAGGATGGAGACTACAAACCTAACAAAAAAATCCTTACAAACTCACAGACATTAATAAAGGAAATATAAGTTGAACAAATTTGATGGAACCTCCCTTCTGATTTTTATTTTATTCGTTACTAACCACACATTGGACTCTCACAAAGTATGACCATTTTCTTCAATTAACCATAAAGGGGCCTGAATCCGCCCCCCCCCCCTTCAACATGTTCCGCGATAGCCTCTAAAACAAAGGAAATCGCGACCCAAGCTGTTATGACTTTTAAGCCTCGAGCTTTGCGCATCTTGTGATACCAAAAACATAAAAATCGGACCACGGGTTGCAGCGAAGCTCAACATTTTCCGGCGCTACGCGCTGTAAAAACTGAATTTTCCTATATACGTCGTGTATACAGAGCAGAATTGCCATACGTACATATGAATAATTAATTAGCCATAATTCCAAAAACCCTTTGACCTATGGTTATGAAATTTCTCGGGTATGTTTAGGAAGAGTTGCTCTATGCATGTACTGAGTTTCAAAACTTTTCGTCACTCGTTGGCCGAGATCTTAGGGGGGGGGGGGGGGCTGAAAGATGGTAAAAATAACCCAGCCCCTTTAGGGTTAAGCAAACTCGTTTTTCATCATACAAAAAAGTGTTTCAATAAATTAAATTAAATGAAATCCCAAATTAGAGAAGTGAAGCTCCTGGCTTCTCAATTTCTCGAGAAATTTAATAAATACATATCACGAGTAAAATTATACACCGGCAAAATTAAAGCAACACCAAATTTCAGTTTTTATTTAAACACTTAACATTTGTGACGGAACAAGCCGTCAGCGTCTCGCCTGGGTGGCGAACCTAAGTCCTTGATTGGTAAAGTGCGAGGCAAAGTGCGCCCTCAAACATGCACGAACTGTAAGTTTGTTTTGTCAGTTGTCATCCAGCCATCGACGCGTAAGCACCAATTTTATAGCTCCGTGGTCTGAGCAACGGGAGGTTTGCACTCTAACCACACAACCTCAGTCCGGGACGCGAGGTCAGGATCGCCGAGCTGAAGCCGTACTTACCAGGGGTAAGGAAGTTATAGAGGAGCATAATTGCTTGGAGACTGGCAGAGCTGGGAAACATTAAATTGCAGGGGATTGTGTAGTGTTTGGGTAGAGTGGGTCTCGTGTAGTGGTTGGGTTAGATAAGGCTGAAAGATCAGTAGGCAGATTGGGAGATACAGTTGCCGTTTCGGTAACATTGTGTCGAGGTTTAGTCTGTGTGATCTATTGTCTTTGACCCTAGAGGTTTACCGAGAGCTCCCCAACCTTATCGGTCCACAAGTTAGTCAAGGTTAGTGGGAATAAACTAACCTGGGGTCCCACTGTAGCAGACGTGAGCTGATTATTAAGAGTTACATTTGAGAGGTTTGGTAGGGAAAATAACCCTCCACTCTGTGAGGTTTACTTCCTGGAATTACTGACAGGAGTTGACTAATTTGCATAAAGTTGTTGAAGTAACCCTCGGCCTTGGTACAAACCTCATGTGAGAGATAAGTTGTTTATTTGTGTGTCATATTGCAAACCTCATTCTTTGAACCTCATACCCATATAATGATCACATTGAGAACCAGAAATAAACCAGTTGTGAGTTGTTTGTTCTAACTCGGTTGTTTGTTCCACATCTATTTGCAAACTGTATACCGTGTATTAGGCAGAGTAGTTCTCAATTCCTTGCCCGTTGGTATATTTCCAACAAACGGACAGGCCTAGAACATTCCATCAGTTCTCCGTTCGTGACAACTTCCCCCCTTTCGTGTGTATAACCGCTCATGCATACGGGAGGATAGTAAATATTTTTGTGTGGGAATAATAGGGCTCCAAAAAGAATACGCAAGGGTGTGAGTCCACCGACCAAGTCCGCCACACATTTACAATTTGAAGGTGTGCGACCAACCGAGACAGAAAAATACAGATATTTCACAAATAATGCAAACATTTGACTCTTCTTACTAAACAAACACCCAGCTGCTGGCAAGAACCAATCATGATTGGAATACACCTGAACTCACAAGATTTGAGCACCCAAGATTCGCATGCCACGCCAAAATTGATTTGCACAAACCAAATAATTTGCCTTATGAGGAATGCATAAACAAAATTACAAATTCCACGTTTATCAAAAAGCAATGTTCCAGGAGAATTGTTCAGACACGTCAGAAAATCTCATAAAATTAACAGCCAGGTAGGCTATCCATATACAATGATACACATGCACTCACTTAAAATTGTAGAAAAAAAAATGACCGGTTCTACACTTGCTAGCAAAACCTGAAAATATCAGCCATCCATTTTCAATCCCCCCTTAAGCCCATGTCAAGGAGTTGCAAAACACCTTTAGCGACTTCAAAACTTTTGTCCCAAACTTAATTAAAATTCAAGGAAATAAAACCGGGCAAACATGGCCACCATGTCACGCTGACACTCCCAGGCCCTTTCACAGCCCAAGGAATATCCGTCAGAAACAAAATTATAATTTTCAAAAAATATACCTTAAATATGGCTACAAAACACTCTTGCAACTCCTTAGCACATGTAAATAAAGAGGATAATTTAAGACGAGGCAACTCACCAAAAATAAACAACAACATTTTTAAGACCCAACAGAAAAGACAACATGCTTGAGTCGAGGTGGTTTACAAAAGCTACATGATGTACAACATACGAAGCCAAGCGAGGCCAGCACCACGTTACTTTATTTTAAACGGCGCCCTCTTGTGATGATAAAACAGAATGTGTTACATTATTAACAGACATCTCTCATTAACAAGACAAAGTCATTATTGTTTATGCTTTACATTCAGCTATAGAGCGAATTATAACAGAATTTTTGTACACGCATTAGTAAAGTCTATAACTACATTGCAGTCGACAGCGTTATATTCCTTTATGACTTCCTTAAATAAATCTCGTATTATATTACACTGATTTCATGGATTGTTTATGGAAAAAAATCATCCTGAACTAGTGTGATTACATCAAAATACAAATAATTTGAATTTAAATTAAAATGTTGGCTACTACATTGAAAAAGTTTTCAATTTAAATGTATACTATAACATATAAAACGCCTTTCAACTTTACTCCCTATTTTGTTTTTCGACTGAAACCGAATTTAACCCTATAAATGTGAACAACCACTACGTTTAAATTTTCGTTTAGAAACAAAAGTTTAACTATACAAGCGGATATTGTCAAATAGGCCAACTGAAATTGCAACCGTTTGAGATATAACAAACATTTATTTACAGATTACACGCAATGTGGAGTAAATGTATATTTATTATAGGACCTCAAATTTACGGTAATTTGTTTTCTTTCAAATTTTTTGTGTGTCGATTACGGTTTCAATTATTCCAACAGCCGATTTTTTTTTTCTGAACGCTGATTTTTCAAGTACATGACAAGGATTATTAAACGACAAAAAAGCAAGCGGTCTTGAGATTCAGATCCTCGAAAGCAAACAGGTTTTTTTTAGCTAAAGCGTGTTCACCACGCATGTCATCCACTTGTACGTTTTCCTTTTTTTTTTAATTTCAAGCGTGGAAATCTACGGCCGGAAAAAGTATTTTTGTTGTCAAGGGTACTGCATACCTTTCCTCACAAGTGTTTCCATTTTCTGTGACTTTCTTCTTCATTTTTACCACAATGAAGATGTGAATTTGTCATAAGAATAAAGCTATTTTCCTTGGACATTAGAAAGCTCTTTCTTTTCTTCAAAATTTACAAGCGAAGGTGACTTTTTCCATTTTTACCACCAAAAAAGATGTGTATTTGTTAAGAATAAAGTTGTTTCCATCTGACATTAGAAAGCCATCTTCTTTTCTTACAAAATATACAAGCGAAAGTGAAGATTGTTGTAAAATATTCGTCTGACTGTATACGGGTCTTATTGGGCTGCTTGCCCAGTGATCCTCAAACTGATCAATTCGGGTATACACGCACACTCGTTAAGTCTAGATCTGCCAATCCCGTACCAGATGAGGGATCGGGTTACCCCGGAGGGGGCGGGGCGGAGCCCTCTCTTCAATGCCCTCTTCTTGCAAACTATCTAGAATCAGCCCCTCAGCACCCAAGCTTGGGGCGTCGTCTCTGAGAATAGGCGGGGTCTCGACAGGAGTTGATAACAGGAAGTTGTCGATGTCTGCATACTGGGTGAGAGGCACCGTGCGGATGGATGGGACGTCCAATGGGCGTGCCTTGGTGTGATGGACGTCTGCGTAAATGAGGACCTGCCAAGACAAATAGGTAGAAATGACTGCGTTTAATGCAAATATTACGACTGCGCATTTGAAAAATTGGATTATTTGACAAAAAAATGTATGCACATTTTAAATTTTGACGGAACTGTAACCATAATGCATATTTGTTTTGATAACTTGTGTAACCAGGTCGGGTTTCAATACTTACTTTTACCCGACTGGTTCCTTACTCCAGCATTCATTTCATAACTTTTGTAATTTCGTGGTTGTGTCGTATCACATTGAGCAGCCATTGCGATTATGCTTTTTGCATAGCGCCCTCTCGCGGCCAACTAAACTTTTTTTTAACAGCGCGCGCCGCCTAGAATTTTACTCAACTATGTGATGGGCGTAGCGAGCATGCGAGTTTTGCATTCCACCGCACTTTGTTTAAGAGGAATAGCCGACATTCCGGGCGTTTCGGTATAGTTTTCTTGAAGGGCTAGCTGCGAAATACTTTGATTTAGATCCAACACATCGTTGCAAACAGACCATCTTTTACCAGCATCTTACACTCTCCACTTTTACTGAAATTTTGAGAGAGGCTCCCAATAGCAGTAGAATATTTACATCTTCATTGTATTTTCACTGCTGATCGTCGATTTTTACATCGGACACGGAGTAGGCATGAGCGTAGATCCTCCCAAGTGGTGAGTAAATCCCTTGTCTGATATTTAACCTTTTTATGCCTAAAACAGTTTTATGCCTGAACCTTTTTATGCCATCATTTATGTAACATTCTGGTCGTTTGTATGCTTGGTTTATTGCCAGAAATTAAGGCCGTCAAAGCGGACACGGCCGGAAATTTGCCTTGCGATCACGACTGATTAACTTTTTGAAATCAATCTGTTGTCGTGATTTGCAAGTATTTTTGAGAATTAGTTTTTCCCTATAAATCATTCTCTATTTAACTCTTGCATGAGATGGCAAAAAGGATTTTCTGTTGACTTTATTTTATACTTTGAACATTTCGGGTAAACTAGGTCGATTTATTTAAATACAATTTCCTGCTATTTTAATATTTTTCGGCAATTCCGGAAAACAATGTTATTATGTACTTTATATTTTGTGAATTTCCATTTTTCCTTTTTGAAACAAACACAAATTGGAACTTCTGAGCAACCTGAATATGCAAATAACTTCAACTTAAATTTTAGTGTTGCTATAATATTTACGTTCTCATTAATCATTTGAAATAGACTTTCCCATTTTCCCAAAACTATCAGTTTTCTATTGCTATGATCATTCGGGAATTCGTTATTAGAGCATGGTATTATATTCTTATTTCATTTTATAACATAACTTGGTGAATAATTCATTTCTATTTTCGGATTTAAAATTACACTACATGTATATAAAATATTCATATTCTTGCATAATTGCCATTTAAATAATTCTCCATTTGGGCAACAGTCATTTTATGCCATAGTAATTTCCATAATTCATTAGTCATTTATCGTTTATATACATTTCAGATACCATCCTTGGAGTGACAGTTCACCACCCTATCTTCCCTATTTGACTGTCGTTTTTATAGACCCAACAAAGTTCTGTTTTTATATACTCACCAAAGTTCCTAATATTCTTTTGTAAATACTGTACCTGATCCTTTGTATATATATTGTCTCTATTTGTACTATAAATAAAACATTTCATATTTTTGAGACAAACAGAAACTTCGCTCCACCCAAATCATTTTTTTAGTGGAACCACTCGGACATAAGGAGAGTGCCCCATTTTTAACTAACTAATTCCACTCTCCCCGGTTACACTTGCAAGAATGTATTAGTTTTAATTTACATACTTCCTTAGAAATGATGGCGGCGGGTTGTTGGTTGCTGGTAGACGGCATATCGCTTTGCTCCACCGGGGGGCCAGGGAGGACAACAGTCTCCACTACCCTATTGCCTGAAAAAAAAAAGCCAGGCAAAAAAACAAAAAAACATCAGTTTGAACATCAGTTTTGAAACCAGAACATCCAAACTCGTTGAAATAGGTTGAAGAAGTGAGGCTTGTCCAAAATTATCCTGCAAAACACATACCAATGTTAATGATGTTTCCGGATGCGCACATGAAGTGTTGGTCGCATATATATCACTAAGCAGAGGTTGATCGGACATGAACATGTTTTAACTCAACGCTTCGGTGTATAAACTAACCGAAGAGTGGACTTAATCATTGACTTTATTGAGTAACTCTATTAACTGATTACCGGAATTGTAACGTCGGAAGTTCCTTGTTGCTTGAATGCCACTGCTAGAGGGCGCTGTCGTAGCAGGAGGCGAATGGCTACTCGGAAGGAACGTATTTTCCTCGTAGATATTTTCCGCAACTTGAAATAAAATAAAGTACAAAGTTATGAGAGTGGCATCTCTTAAAATTATCGTATTTTTTTAAAGGCCGTATGACCAAATATACTTCACTCTTTATTTACGTCATCTTTAGTGAGGGTAGTTCCGATCAGTGCAGGGCACTGCTTTCCATGGAGGCCCTCAATATGAGAAATATGACACCCATTATGTAGCACCTTTAAGGGTTACAAGGTGCTGCGGCGCATATTGCAGCCACTGCCAGAAACACCGGGGCAAACCCCTTCTCTTAGCGATAAGTGTTACTGTGGTCTTTAACGTGCATAACACAACACACGGGACCTACGGCTTTACGTCCCATCCGAAGGACAAAGCAATAATGGTTAAGTGCCTTGCTCAAGGGCACAAGTGTCCGGGCCCGGGCTCGAACCCACGCCACTGTTGCCTCTGAAACACCAGAGCATGAGTCCGGTGTTCTTAACCACTATGCCATGACACTCCACTCTTGAAGCTTCATTGTACCAATCAAATTGAAGCAGCTTGATTTAATTTTGTATTAAAAAAAAATAATTTGATTTTATATACAAGCAAACTTGTAACCTGTCACATCGAAACATAATTTCGATCAAAGATCGAATCGTCATTCTTCAATGATTGCAACATGATCGTTATCATTGTTCGATACGTGTTATGTGTCATTTCAGGGGTTTGTCCCTTTAGTCTTTCTTATTTCCGTGTTAGTTTTGAATTCGAAGATCGCACCCTGTAGCACGAACAGCTTGGGCATTCATGCACTAAGCTTAGCACGAACAGCTTGGGCATTCATGCACTAAGCTTAGTTTACCTGATGGTCCTACGACTGTGTTCAAGACAGGACTCATAGACGCCGTGGGCCTGTCGGTTCCAGTCCGTGTGTAGCGAACTACAGGCCTGTAATAGCATGTGAACAACACATTGTTACTCAAATAAAGCTTTCAGAGTCATACCATTGGTACAGAAGCGTATTTAGGACATACCCTCCCCCGGACAAAATTATCATTTCGCCCGGGACGGATTACTAAATCGCCCGGTCGGATTACTATTCCGCCCATGCTGGCTACATTTTTAGCTATTTTCGAGCTCGAAACAGCTCAAATTTACCAATTTTTTGGAATTAATATTAATTTGCTAGTATTGTAGGAACATTTTCGTGCGCTCAATGTTTTTAAAATTTTATTGCTGGGTAGCAAGGCTGTTCATTTCATTTTTTCAAGTGGGGGTTGAATTATTTCATATAAACGATCCATATCATAAACTTGGACTGAACATCCTGACACAGAATAGTATGAAGGCTTCAAAAAGCAAACAAGCAAATTTATTTGTTAGAGAGCATTATATTCTTTTAAATTTGTTCGGAAAAGTAAAATCAACTTTGAAAAAAAGCACCTATATACTAACTTTAACATGATTTGTTTCCGTTTAGTTTATGATTTATAAATAAACAAAAAAAACAGGTTAAAACATATTATTGTAATACCTGATGATGTCACAATGACGTCTCGGTAATATGTACTATTCCCTGTCCGGTTGTCTATTCCAAGTTTCAAATTTAATGATTTGAACTGTTTAGAAGACAACTTGGGTCCAAATCAGCCCCCCCCCCCAACTTGAAAAATTGAGATTAACAGCCGTATTATCCAATAAACATTTCTACAAATATTGAGCACCCAAAAATGTTCCTAAAACACTAGCAAATCCCTATTAATTCCTTTAATGGGCTAATATCAGCTGTTTTGTGCTAAAAATCAACTCAAATTGTAATCCGCTCAGGTGGAATAGTAATCAAACCTGGCCAAATATTACTTCGCCCGGGCGGAATAGTAAACCACCCGACGAAAACGTGGACCGAATTTGTTTGTCCTAAATACGCTTCCGTACATTGGTGTTCGTATAACTTTGACAAGTTGCATTGTGTTCCCCGGCTGAATCCTCTAGCCTTTATAGGACAATTGCACAAAGCAACCTAACTCAAAACATTTTTTTTCTCATTTAAATTAACAAAGAACTACCACCATTTATGGCGCTCTGTGGAAGGTGTATGTAGTATTGTCAAGCATTTTGGGGGTAAATTCTCACAAGATTGAGTTTAGGAACAGTACTGTCTCCTTAAAGGAAGAATTTGCAGTACTTGTTTTTACGTGGATGACCTCATTTTTTTACTTTATTCCAGCTTGCAAAGTTTAATAGCATGCTGTGGTAATGCTCGCATATAGCTTGTCATTAGAACACAAGTATATAGCTTGTCATTAAAACATAATTACGGTAGATAAAAATAGAAATATGCAACAGCGACTATCAGTGGAATGAAGACTTATCGTGTCAGCGCAAAAAGAAACTGACCCGCATTACTAATTCCAATAATTCATTGACAAAGCAAAACTGTCAATATTTAAAATACATTTTACTCACTGGTTTCCATCGGGGGCAATGTTATCTGTAGATAGGAATAACGAAAATCAAACCATAAACAAACGTCTACTATGGTTTATGTTATTACCTTCATTGTTACCTCGATTCATTGCAAAAATGCATTGTGAACACTTTCGTTTTTCCGATTTTGCACTTTAACCCACAAACAATGAAACTCATATAAACAAATCACCTCCATATTCGATATGTTTAGCGGCCATCAGAACTTACATAATGACTATACAGGATGCATTTGTTTCCTCGAATTTTACATTCGAAACGCAAATATTATTATAGTACATTTTGGACAATCAACAATGGTGTTATGTTTTGATTATCCTTATTTCTTAGCTTTCAAATCTCAAAAAGAAACATCAAGATTGCTTCATGGGCTGAACTAACAGGAAACTGATCCTGATATTGGCCCTAGTATAGGATTTGACCTCACCCATACGCACACTATGATGTAAAAGCACGTGTTAGTTGGTGATTACTCTTACATTTATGTGGCGTCCACAGTATTCGGCGCTAGGTGGCAGGGGAAAAAAGCTAAATGTTAAATGTCCACCGTAAATATGGGAGAAATTTTGAGGTTTCTAAGCAGGTCAGTTGTATCAAATTGACGACGCAAAGTGTACATGATAAGTCCAAAGGCACTGAATATCAACAAATTATTACTAGCAGCTGCAATTGACCCCCAAAAAGGTGCACTCTAAAATCTGTGTTTGGCAATTAAACACAATCTTTCTATTGCTTTGTAAACATGTTTAGGAGCTAAACATTATGTGTTCAATTCTGAAACATCAATGTTCAATTGCTAAACATTATCCATCCTCACTCTAAACATGTTTAGTATGTAAACATGTTTACAACCTGATAGCAAGAAAGTGTTTAGAAAAGTGTTTAATTGCTAAACACAGTTTTTGCAGTGTGCTGCTGTCTGGCATCAGCAAAGCAATAGCTCAGTAGTAGACAGCAGTGTCAAAAACAGAGTTAACAGTCATTAGAGTTGGCAAACAAACTTACTCTTTCGGCGTTTCCATGAGACAATAACCGCAACAAGCACCAGCAGAAGTGCAGCCGCGATACCGAGGGCAATGAAGGTGACAATCGACTGACTCTGCATCGAGGGGTCTGAATATGAATTGTGAAAAAAATACATATTTAATCAACGTCTTAACCCTGCGAGCTGCGTAGCGTAAACACTTACGCCGCGTAGCTGAGTGCTCACGCGTGAGGCAGTTTTGATTTCGCGTATAAAATAATATTTTGTGGACACAATCCTTTCTCTAATGGTCTAAATACTATGAATGCAGGTCCCCCGAACCAACACAAGATTGAATCCCCTCCAGTATGTCACTCACGACATTGTGGCTGCACAGTCATGTCCATATACACTGCATGCACTGTGACCATTACGTGTTGGATTGACCATTACATGTTGGATCGACCATTACATGTTGGATGCCCCCCAAAAAAGATGGGCATGAAACAGTCGAGACAGCCTTTCTGCGGCTCTAGACAGCTGTCACTGGGCCAGCAGTAGAGGTTGATTGATGAACTTGTTGTGACGGCGGTGTGTAAATCACAGATAACTTTTTTGTGCACAAGTGAATGGGCTTTGTCTGGAGGCCCAACTTTCCCAAAAGCGGCTGACCCCCAAGTGAACTCCTACAAGAAAAACGACCATACCATCTCAAACCACAAGGTTCACTTTAGGATTTACATGTAGTTTCAAGGGAATTGGGCGATAGCTTCATAAACAAAAGTTAAGAAAAAAAAAGGGACTAGCGCGTGAGCCCCTGCGCAGCCCGCAGGGTTAATGTACACAAAGCCAATGATCCAAATGCACATCACGATGTTAAGGAAATTCAAACATTTCTGATCATAGTTGTCAAATCACTTTGTAGCTTTTCATTGACTACAAAGAGGAATTGAACAATCGAAAACACTAGGACATCCTGTTTACTGTCACCATTTTTGGGGGTCATTTATAAATTCAACTTGTGTTGGAAAAGTCTGTAAGTTTAGTTTGTCGTAATTTGTGTAGGACAAGATGCTTTAAAGGCCACAAAAAATATGTGAGAAGACACACAATAACAGCGGTTGTTATTGGTCAACTAGAGTATTTTGTGTTTGTTTTAATAATTGTGATTCACAGAGGCAGAATCTCATGAGTAAATTCAAACAAAGTAATCCCATAATTATTACTATCTTAAGCTGGTGTTGTTTTTTCCTGGAAGCTTACTGAAAACGATTTGTTTTTGTAGTGTTTTATATAAGTTGATATCTCTGTGCTTCAGATATCCGGACGCACTTCCTGAAAATGGGGGCCACGTCTACGTGGCATGCAGTGTAAAGTGAAAGCAAGAAAAATGTATATTTACAAATGCACATGAGGCCTACAATGTTTATAAACATGAATTAAAATAAACAAGAGCAATCTAGAATTCCTAAAAAAAAGTACTTGAGCAAAACAAACATGGCCCTAAACATCTTCACGTGTCCATTTAGCCGAATTCATTTACTCTTAATCCCAGTGGCATCGTGTTATGCTGTTTATCTACATGTATTAGTTTGAGCAGCAGTGAACCATACATCAGCTGTTACATCTAGATTGATGTACTGAAGATATAAATTGCTAACCATCGAAGCTTGATATATTACAAAAACTATTCCAACATTTAGTGCAATATCTACCATTACTGCACCTCACCGGTCAGGCGGGTACTTTCCGTCTAATGGGCTCATTTGATTCGTCCATCAGAGCCCTAACATTTTGTGAAATGTACTTCTATTCCCCGCGTTTATATCTTCAGTTGAGTGAAGAGCATGAGGCGCAAATTAAGTTAAAACATAAACTCACTCGGTGTGTTAATTGTTGATCCGGAATCTCCATTGTCGTTTTGGGATGGCCCTGTAGTTTCAAACTCAAATGTCGAGGAAAATCACATATACACTCAAATCAAAGTTATTTCTGATAACTTATTTCCATATTGCAGGTGACAATACAGTCACAATGCTATTCAGACTGAAACCTGAAGAATTTGTTTTTAAATCCAACCATTCTCAAAACTGTTTGTCTCATCTTACAAAAAAAATAAAAAAGTTTTTCATTGACAGTGTGGTTTTTCCTGATAGAAATATTTTGGAGCCAATAACGAAACGATTAAAACGCATTCATTCAGAAAAAAATACAGAAAATCAGAGATTTGAAAAATACATTAAAAAGTACATATAAAATATTCAAAACTTATTTCGGCGCACATGTAAATGCCTAGCCGAACATATGCACGAGGTAAATAGCTTTTTACTTTGGAATGTATGTAATAGTTGAAAGAAAGGCGCACAGCGATTGTTCTGTCCGACCCGACGTTATACTATTAATATAACATAGTTTCATAGTTTCTTGAAATTGACAGCATACCAGGCGCAACGATTTCACAGGATGCTTGATACTATTAACTTACCAAAAAGTAGGGTCTTTCCTAACAAAATAATTAGCAGTTGCTTTTTTGAAAGTTTTCAAATCACAAATATATTTTTTTTTAAAGAAATAGATCAACAATACATTGTCCCCAAGGCTCATGCGAACACGTGCAACATCCATACTCGGTCTTCCGGTTGCCTAGGCTCTGCACTGTGCGTTGATAAGGAAAGTGAATCAGATTACGTAACTGAACGCCACAGACAGAGCAGTGAACAGATTTCGCTTTTTGAGCGTTCTGTTGTTGACAAAATACAGTCAGTATGATTTAAATGTTAAATTACATGCATAATAAAATGCTAACCTTAATGTTAGTGAAAAAAATCACTATTAGGCCAAAAAAAATAATAAGTCGGTCTCTGGTCAGCGCGCGCGTCGATTTTAATCATGCGCGTCAATCTTTTTTTTCCAAAATGTTCCGCGGTGGCTCCAACAGCGTCCTCTATTGCTGCACCTCCTCAATGTTTTTTTTTTTTATCAAAGAGCACCAAGGAATGGGAAATTGCACCAAGGCAAATGATCGAGGGCACCAAGGCAAATTATGGAGGACACCAATGCACATGAGGACACCAAAAAAAGCAAAATAGTACCCCACCTTGTCTGTACAATCCAAGCTTGAAAAAAAAGCCAAACAAATTTGAAAATCCGCGTCACCGCATCAATTCCGGAACTTTGGTCTGACCAGAGACCGAGTATTTTTTTTGGCCTTAATGATGCAGAAACATGAACACTGGTCACTGGTAAAGATTATCTAAAAGTCCTGGAAGAATTGTTCAAAAGGGTCCCCAAAACTATTTACTTATTTCAATTTCTAGGAATTCTCACCAGATTGAACTTTACGAGTACTTGAACACTAATATCATCTAAGTACATTCCGAATTTCAGCTTCATCTGCATGGGCGTCGCAAGGGGGGGGTGGGTGGCAAGGGTGTGCACTTGCCCCCCCCCCCCCCCCCTGGAAAAGCACACACACACACACACACACAAAGAGGGGAACAAAATCAGCGCGAAGTCATAGTGGTGTCAATTTAATGCGTTGGGGGGGGGGGGCAAAATGTCCCTGCCCCCTCTAAAACTGATAAATCGAAACTGTGTTGAGAAATACAGGCATTTTTTGGCAAAAAAATATGTTTTGCCCCCTCTAGAAATAAAATCTGGCGACGCCCATGTTTATCTGTTGTTGCAAACGCTTGTGTTACACGTTCTACTATCACCAAGGTTACGTTCGACTCGGATTTTAGCTTCTATATAGCAACAGTGACGTAGCGCGTTATTATCAATTCATTAGCGTGACTCGGCGTGACTTCGCTCGGGTCTCGCTATAGAAAAATGTTGAAGCCAGCCAAAAGGTTGATATTTATTAATGACTAACTCGTAAAGGAGGCGATGGTAGAAATGTTTACTGCACACCATTATGTATAGGAACCTCATTAATATTCATGTGGCTTGAAAAATTGATATATATTGCGAACAAGGGCCCTAACTAAACCTATTTTTTCCCCGATTTTAATGATAACATATAACATATCAAAACGAATTTTAGCACATTATATTTGGATCATTATAAAGGAAACAAACTCCGAAGGTGGCATGAAGATACGGTCTTCAAAACGGAGAAATTGATGTTGCAAGGGTTTACCCGCGAACATCAAAAGGTCTGTGTAATAATAATTTGAGCTTGTTTTATTCAAAATAAAGTATTACGTAATTGGCCAAATCGTTTGTGGTAACCGGAAGACTGTACTCAGTCAGCGCGCAGCGTGCTCGATAATGAGGCACACAGCGAAGTTTTATTTGCAGCGAGTTGTACGGTCTCGGACCTTCGAGAATTCACGAGGTTTCGCGAGCGTTCGGCAGTGCCCCTGGAAGATCGACGAGAAACCCGTTTTCGCGGCAGTGTTGGGCCAACATGGAGGGGTGAGTGAAAGAATATTATTTTCGGCGTCGAATGATACCATTTTTTAGTGATTATATTGTTGTAAAGGTGATTAATTAGGCTTGCGAAATGAGGTATGAAAACCTTTTTTTTTTCAACACTACCTGCACGTTTTGAGTGATCCTGACTACCTCGGGATATTGTTGGATAAAATTTGTCGATTCCTGGACTCTTGAAGAGTTATGCTTTCGAACCGTGCTATTCCCATCTCTGCAGGTTTCGTGGGCGATTTATATTTTGATGCGAAATATACGCGAAAATTGCATGATTTTGGTCGGCAACGTCTGATTCGGATGACGTCACTCGTGTATGTTGTGTGTATTACCGGCACTACGTACATGTTCGTACGTGGGTGCATCGCGACCGATGTCGACAATAGGTTCCTTCCCGTTACTTTGCATGTCGCATCTAGTACAAAACAATTACATCCGATGTGCATCTAGGCTATGCATTAGGACAGAATGTAGTATCCAGGCGCCACTTAATTCAGCGGCTGTGTACAAAGTCTATGAGTGTGAAGAATCAAGAAAATTATTTTTTTAAGTATTTCCCAACAAAATTGGAAACAATTCTCACTTTAATCTCGGTCCCAGATTCATGTCTTTTTAAAACATTTTTGCAATGACTAACCGAATTTAATATTAGGTCTTTCCCTGTAAATGTGCATGTATATTGATTGATTATAATTTTTCTCTCCTTTCTCTTTTCTTTAATATACCCTCTAGGTCAAGTACGCAGAGTGATTTACCCATTTTCCCTGTCAAGATAGTTGGACACAACATCCGCACTGGAAGATGAACATGACCAATTTCAATGGAACTCTATAGTATTATTTTTCCATGGATTGAACTTTACAATATTTGTGGTACAACCGGATTTTGCATGTTTAATTCAATGACGTGTGATCAACAACTCACAAACTGACGAATCAGGCGCCGGGGATTCTTACGCCATGTCGCATGGAATATTGCATGTATTGTTCGTTGATAAAAAACCTGAGGAATAAGCACTTTAATGGTACATTTAATATGCGCCATCTTGTTCACATAGCAAGAAGAACACGCATTGCTAGATGCGGACACATTTTGTAATTGTACACATTTTGGAATGAACACATGATGACTTGGAAGCACAAAAGGTTTTGTTTGATGACGTGTAGACTGCAACGCATGTAAATTTGCCCGGTAAGAAAAATGACGCATTACAGTGAAAAAAAATAATCAGTTCAATTAAAATTTCTCTAAATATTAACTTCCAGTTTTATTTTACAAATTAATCAATTTGTCAGTAGCCTTTATGCTGTATATTGAAAACCGATAATACAATATAAACCTCTGCGAACGACTGTACACTGCACTCGAAGTCCATATCGATGTTCTGAAAATACGCAGACTGCGTAACATTATGAACCACTGGCAACTTTGCTGATCCTGTGCAAAACAGTTTGCATCTGTCTGAGTTGTCGGCGACACTTCCAGATGAAATGTTTCCATATTATCTGTTCTGCAGTTTTGGTCCCTTTTTTTTGTTTCACTTTGCATTTCTTACGTTGACATGGAAACTAGCCTGAACAGAATTGATTGCTTGTTAGTTTGTAACCATTGCAATCTTAAATATTTATTATTTGTTCTTATACGCCTGCCGGCATTCTTACCCTTGTAATTATTAAGAAATACAATTTATTGTTATTGCCAAGGGCTGCAGCGGTTGAATAATCTTGCCTTAAAACAAATTGCTGACACATGGAATTTTATAAGCTCATGGTCTATACATGTCGCAAGAGTATAGTTACTGTACATGTACATTGTCCATCAGTGTTTTCCAGAGCATTAAAAACCTCACACAATAAAGAAACCGTGCCTTAATTTTCAGATCTATATTTGTAAGTCATTCCATGTTGTGAGAAACTTTCATTTGTAAAGTGTTTTTTTCTTGGAAACTGAAAGTGTTTCAAATATTAAAGTGTTTCAGTATACCTTAATGTTTAACTAAATGCAGCTGAAAGTATCTAATTGTGATTTCATGAATAAAGTGTTTCCCAGAATTTCAGTCAAGATTGATTCTTTATACATGTTTTGTATGTTTTCAGGTTCATGTCCACTTTCCTACTTAAGATAAAGCCAAAAATATAGTTTATTTGGCGAATTTGTACTCCCCACCCCTCCCAATAAATCCCCACAATGATTAAGAAATAGTTATTGCATTGCCAGCATGAACACTTAGTAGGAACCCCCCCCCCCCAAAAAAAAAAACCCAACGAAGTCTTATTTTAAATGCGTTTACATGAAACATCGTTTCACTTCCCTGTTTCGAAAAGACACGCAACCAGTTTATTATAGTCGGGTGCCTTTACTCTGCGTTTACTTATTGTGATCCCGTGTACGTGTGGAGCAGGGCACGAAACCGCCGCGCATTTGCTTTCAGAGCGGTGTTATTTTCGTGACCTGGGCACTCGGATAGACATCCTTTTTGAGTGATCCTGACTACCTCGGATACTCAAGAGAGCCAAAGTTATAAAATAAAGGTAGCTTAATAATGTCGCTTTTCATCAAATTGTCAAAACATTCTGCCCAACTTCGTTTAGCATAGAAAAAAGGACGATTTTCACCGACCGTAAATTCTCCACAACAACGGTCATATTTCCTTCCCCATATTTCACAAAAAAAGTTGCTTAAAACTTAATTATTATCATTTAACAATTAAACTATACCATTTTCAATCTCTATTTCAAATAAAATCCTACTTTTAAAGACACGTTAAGCGGAAAATGAATTTCGAAGATTGGATCTCCTATCTCATGAATATTCATATTTCCAGTGTGTTCGTGCATACGCTGCAAATAAACGAAAGCACTTTCGGGCATGCTGCACGCTGACTGTACTAGTTCGATGCCACCAAAGAAATGGCTTTTCGTAGTCGCCCGCTGTTGTGTTTAAGAGGTTATTCAAAGAGCTAGAAAAAAAACACGGACAAAAACACAAAAAACTGACAGAAATACAACAAAATTACCTGTTTTTTCATAGTTGCCGAGCAACCGAATATTCGTGACCACCTTCCCTCCTGCCCCAGTTGCCGTGCACGTTAGATTCTCCCGCTGACCAGGCTGAAACGACGGCAAGGTAAACGTGCTGCTTGTGTTATGCAATATCGTCCCAACTACCCTTGTCTCTCCGCTTGTGTTCTTTCCAGCGAGCGTCCATGTGATTTCTGCCGGGGGTTTGGTGTCTGTGGCCAGGCAGGTGAAGTTGTGGTCGGTGCCCGGTCCAACGTTCACGTCTCCGCTATAAACTTCGCCGGTAGTGGCGTTGATGATGTACAAATCTTTGGGTGGCACTGCGGGGGAAAGCATTACAACTGGCATCAGGACAAGACAAACAAGAACGGCAACCGTTATGACAGAACTTCAGTAGAAATAATCATTCAGCAATACCCTGAAATTATAGGTACTTCAATTTAACTATCGAGTCTTATGGTATCCATGTTTGTTAACAAGGGTTGCAAATGGGCCAGGCCTGCCTAACATAATTATAGTGTAGCGCACACGTGATGTTGAGTGATTGCGACTGAACAGTTCCGTGGTTCTGAGACCAACCGGCGGATATTCGACGTTCTAGCCTGTATGCTTCGAGTATAAACCTCTTATTTTCTTGCTACGTTGGCTGAAAATTATTGATACTGGTCAGAGTATAAGACATACTGATCAAACATCCAACTATCGCCTCCTTCGAGAACCATTTCTTTGTCATACAAAGACCGTTTTTTAAAAGGAAGACTAATGCGGCGGCACAGATTAGAAACCGTAAACGTAAACACCAACAGCAAATACACAACGGGAAGACGTTTTCAAATAAAACTGCTTCAGCCTACCATTAACTATCAAGGATGTATTTTTCCACACTGTCGAAGCCGAATACTGAACTTCGCATCTGTAGCGCCCCTCATCAGTTAGCTCGAGTTCGTTAATCGTCAAATTGCAACCGTGGTTGTCATAGTGATAATCATACTTCTCCGTCAGGGCGCTATTCTCATATGTGCACGCATCGTGCAGGGATTTGTTGCCAAGCAACCACTTGAACTTAATATCTGGAAAGCCGGATGGAACACTTTTGACGAAACATTCCAAGGCGATAACCTCTCCTAGTGTCCCGTTCAACACGGAAGTCGTTTCAGTTATTCCTATTCCTGCACAGAGGACAATCAAGTAAAATATTAATGACGAGTCTTTATGTTTTGCAAGTTTAACGATAAAAGGAACGAGGCACGGCCATCAACAACACCCTTGTGGTGGACTGTAACTCTTCCTGAATTCTGATAGCAGGGTCCGCTTTGTTTAAATTGTAAATATTAGGAGAGACCAACCGGCCGGCAGCTGCAAATTCGAAAGAGCGGGGAGGGTGGGGCAGGAGTACCATATTTGACGCTAGGGGCGCTTGTTGCATATTTTCCAATCTCTTTTTATGCATATGTTCCTCCTTTCCCAAAACTACAGAGTAATTGAGGGCCCTTCAGACAAACATTCAAAGTATTAATCATGTACTCGTTATATTGATACTTCCCTCTCTTCAGCACTTTTCCACCTTCGGATATAAACATCTTCGTTGTGTTTTTTTTTTAATGAAAACCGAGAACAAATGGTTCTATTTAACTAATAGGCTATTGCATCAGTTTTCAATTTTAGGGAAAACTGAGAACAAATCGTCACCGACACCACGAAGTAACACCCATCTACATACCAGTAAAAAGTAGCAATCGGAGAAAACGGCAACTAAAGTTGAACGCCTTCTAAAACAACACTTTGCGTCAAAACGACAGAGTATTTTCAGTTGGGTTTCTCGTTGTGGACACTTGATGAATTGAATTTATTAAATCTGCTGTTTTTCACTAGTTTGTGTATTAAATAAACAAGAAATAAGAGAAAAAAGATGAGTGTTAGTTCGTGAAACCGAAAAAGCTGCGAAACTGTAAATGTTTGTTTTCACGAAGTAACACTCTTCAATGTATTTAACACGAGGAAAGTGCAACTTCAGGTCAGCGCGCGCGCACTCATACAACTTGTTACAAGAAGAGTGTTACTTCGTGAAAACGTTTTTGCTTACTTGTGAGCAGAGTGCGCGCCATGCATTGCAATGGAAAATGGAACTTGAGTGTTACTTCGTGAAAACGAAAATTGTCACTTTTGCGCAAAAGTTGCCATGGATACTTAGCGTAATTATTGAAGTAAAGCTCTTGAAGCTTTGAAACTTCGTGCAATGGTAGGCCTTGATGAATAATGTTTAAAAATCCAAAAAACTGAAAATCGAAAAAAATATATACATTAACACGGTAGAGTGTTACTTCGTGGTGTCGGTGACGAAATGGTTCTATTCAACTAATAGACTATCGCATCAGTTTTCAATTTTAGGGAAAAACTTCATACGAAAACGGGAATTGAACAATCGACCAACTTCAAAACACAGTTTTGCAGGTGTGTGCTTAGATTCTGAACTTTATCAAACGGTGACAATAAAACAGAAATACTTACCATTAAATACGATTAGATGTATTTCAGAGCCGTTGTTTCTTGCTACTTGTAACCATTGACAGTTGAAAGTTGTGCCATTCAAGGACTCGGAAACATGCGGGATCGTCAAAGCCCCACTTGTCTCGTTAAGTACAGGCCTATACCCCGCAATGCTCTCTGTAGATGTACATGAGGCAATGGTCGATGTATTCATAAGCCATTCGAATGAGATAGTTGCACCGCTGCATGGTGGTATCGCTGCCAAGTCAAGTGCTTTGCATTCCAGCTGCACATCTTCTCCCTCCACCGCTGTCAAAATCGTCTCTATAAAAATATTACCAAAAAAATAAAAAAATCAGACAAAATTATCCTCATTTGTGAACGCTCATCGGGATTTACGGAATACGGAATTGATGGCGTTTGTTGGAATAACAGTTGGAATAACACAAAATGGATCCAAAATGAGTTGCCTTACCATATGAAAGGTGACATGCGGTACCGAATACGCAGATCCAAGTCAACGAGTATAGTAACTGAGTCATTGCTGAAGAGAGTCAGTTATCTTCAATAGTCTCCCAATCAGTACAGAAACTCAAACGCGTCGCAGTGAGGTAAAGAAGGGAAGCCGAAATATTTCTAGACTTCAAGCGAGAGTTATTTTGATTTTAAGCTAGTCAGAGACGAAACTAACGTCGAAGGATTCATAAAACATAAACATCAAGTGCATATCGCTGGTTATGTAGTTATCACGTATTATTTTGACCATGTTAAACAGGGTCACGTGCATCTGTGTAGATATGAAGTGTTCAGAATAATTATTGACTATCTAGGGTTATGAAAACCGAAAGTTGTACCATTTTTTCCAGAATTGAAAGTGTAAGCGGGTGTTTATTTCCGGAGAGCAAACATGGGAGCTCTTTATATTTCCAAATGCCATCCAGAGTGCATAGTCAGGGCAAAGAGATACAATGTAAATGTTGCTGCCACAGAGCCATTTACTAAAAATATCAATGCTCCTTATTACCAGTCACTTCAAGACGTATACGTATCAGTGCTACTTATAATGGTGTTCATGTTCAATGTTTGAAATCCAATACTCGGCATAAACCACACGGCTGTACACTTTTAAAAAATGTCTAATTTCTGAAGAAAAAATTAATGAAATGCATTACGAAGGTGTCATAATAACTCATTTTATTTTGTTTAAATGCTTTTACTTTTATTTCTTAAACAAAACAAACACATTCATTCATAATTTAAATAATACATTTAAATTTTTAATTAAATTAATTAATTCAACAAAGAATGAACAAATGTATTGTTTACTTTGGAAAAAAATCCCGTTGAGCCATAAACACTAAAGTAATGAACACGATGCAAAGTGCATAAACTGTTCACATTACCACCCCTATCTCTGAACCTGTACATAAGCTCATTAGCATAACACTTTAAATAAGGCACTTTTAGGCGTTTTCTAATGAAGCACAATAAGAGAATAATCTGCTTTAAAATGCATCATACCTACATAATTTTACCCCCACAAATTTAGTTTATCAGCTTTGCATAGCTGAGTTTTCATGTTGAGTGCAGTTGGAAATTCTAGTTTTTACCTACCTGCCGTGCGAGGCGCCCTTCCCCATCGTGACCTTTGAGCAAGTACTTCCTGTTTCACTTTTTAAGCGGACTGTCCTATCTTCCCCTCTCTAGTGTCTTAGGTAACATCGTATTGGGAATCTTAAGGCGGTTGTGCAATGCGCGCACCTGTTTTGCCCAATATACATCGCGCATTCAAAACTTATCATACTAGTTCCGAAGCAAACTCTTCAATGTCTTCCAGTTGTATTCAAGATGCAGCAAGCTTTTTGTGCAATGTCATGGCAGCTCTTTTGTGGTATGTGCTACGCGAGGGACTGAAAATGGACCATAATTGCCTGCAGAAGTAGCGTATACGCACTAGCTTTCCCAATTTTTCGAGGGGGGGGGGAGCGGTGGCGGGGAGATTTTAAAACATTTCCAAGACTTTGTTACTGGCGCTTCGTGGATGATTTCGGTTGGTCTTGATAACGCCCTCTCGCGGCGACATGTTATCGCGTATCTTCAAAAACAATGTCTTGCAACTGTACTCTGACGTTTCTGACTTGAATGACATCACAGTTATGCTAATAAATACGAAATTTCGCATAAGCCAAACAAAAAGTCAACACCACCAAAACACCCTGAAAAATAGTAAGATTGAAGCTAATTTCAATTGGAAACAAAGTTGCATTTTCACAAATTGCATTGACAGCCATATTTCATTGGCCCTTCAACAATGAAGAACTGGTAAAGTGCATGTGAATAAGAGTTAAACGGGACGCCTGAACTGCTGCTTAAAGGAGCCGGAGGTGGAAACTGACTTGTTTAAAACAATGAATGGGGAATCACAAACAAGCATTGGCAGTGCCGACGCCTTTGAAAATCCAAACAAGGTGATGTTTTTGGTGGGAAAAGGTCTAGAATCCTAGAACACACATCACGTCGTTTTCATTTTCCTTAAATGAAGGCTAATAAATTGATAGTTCATGCTCCAGTAAAAAGTTCAATAAAATAGGCACAAGATAATTTTGATCGGCATTATATATGTGTATTGCAGCCTGCAATCGATACCAGATATATTGACAAAAAATTATCAAGGTCACATTAGGAGAGCGCTATTTATGGGGTTCCGTTGAATACAGATATCAATAAGGATTTCCTTGGTAACTTCTTTTGTCTCGTTTGTGCAATTTCGATTATATTTTCTGCCATTATTCTGCCATGTATATGCTTAGACTTTTTTTTTTAAAGAAAGTCTTACTGGACAATCTTAAGCTGTTATGAATTCTTTACTTGGGGGGGGGGGGGGTGCACCAACATATAACTGTAACATATTTCTGTACTTTTGTAATCCAAGTTGTCTTAAGATAATAAAATTTGCAAAACCAAGTAAACAACTGTGCAGACTCAACCGAAATAGTGAAACGAAACGAGAAAACAAAACAACGCCTTACCTTGTATTGGCCTAGGCTTATCTATATTTGACCGATGGGGCGCCCCAAAATGAGACACAAAATTAAATATTATAAGATGGAATTTTGCGTCGGGGTGATATAAATCAAATTAGGTTTTGCCCTTCACCGACGTTTTTAAACACTGTATACTCAGTGTGTTACCTCCCGAGTGAAAGTTGGAAAAAAATCAGTCGGGTGGGACTCGAACCCACGACCTCCTGCTTTCTAGTGCAGATGTCTTACCACTCGACCACCGAGCTAAAGGTAACACACTGAGTATACAGTGTTTAAAAACGTCGGTGAAGGGCAAAACCTAATTTGATTTATATCACCCCGACGCAAAATTCCATCTTAAAATAGTTCATGCGGTACTCGCTGCTATGTTCATCAGATTCGAACCAGCCAACCGATCCCGTTAGCGCGGTGGTCAAGTGGTAAGACATCTGCACTAGAAAGCAGGAGGTCGTGGATTCGAGTCCCACCCGAGTGATTTTTTCCAACTTTCACTCGGGAGGTAACACACTGAGTATACAGTGTTTAAAAACGTCGGTGAAGGGCAAAACCTAATTTGATTTATATCACCCCGACGCAAAATTCCATCTTATAATAGTTTATGTGGTACCCGCTGCTATTTTCATCAGATTCGAACCAGCCAACCGATCCCGTTAGCTCGGTGGTCGAGTGGTAAGACATTTGCACTAGAAAGCAGGAGGTCGTGGGTTCGAGTCCCACCCGAGTGATTTTTTCCAACCTTCACTCGGGAGGTAACACACTGAGAATAGTGTTTAAAAACGTCGGTGAAGGGCAAAACCTAATTTAATAATTAAATATGTTTGCATGCCCTAAAATAAAACACAACGCTTCTCGTATTTGCGCATGCTTAGCATCCGGGTCTGTTAAGTAAACTTGTTTTTTCGCTCGTACCCCCGCCCTGCAAACAGGACGCTGGGATACTCTGATGAGCTTCACAGAATCTTGTGGGGGAAGTGGCCTATGACCTATGTATGAAGCATCGAGCTGCAGCTGTTTTAGCCCATGCGCGCAAATGTTATCCGAAACCTCCCATAGAAATGCGCGCATTCCATACCGGATGAGATTGCTGTTTTATTGCGGACCATGTGGACAAAATTTTGAGCGTCTCATAATGCAATCCGACCGTTCGTAATTCGAAACGGAGCCTGAGCAAGTATCGGGAATTGTAAATTTACAACACAGATAAGTTTTACAGATTTTCCTACATTATTACGCTTTTCAAAAACAATATCTCTAAACTGGAATAAAAGAGTAATGAATCAGTCCTAACGTCCATTTCAAAGCTTGCAGAGTCATGACCGTGATGACACGTAGGTCACAGGTCACGCAAAATCCAACCAATCAGAGCGTAAATTCATCAGAGCATCCCAGTGTCCTGTTTGCTTGGCGGAGGTACGAGCGAAACTTGGTTGACTCTTTGCTCGTTCCCCCGGCAAACAGGGTGCTGGGAAGTGCCGATGCCGCTTCATAAAATCTTGTGAAGGATGGCATTATGGGTAACTTATCATAACCTTCGCATGCCGCCAGCGCGCAACGTTTGATAAACAGGGGCGGTTTGTGTGCTGCAGGCTACGCCACATAGGTCACCCCTTTCCAGCGTCTTGTTTGCAGGGCAGGGAGGGGGCTACGTTGATTTGCGGTCGGTGACTCGCGGGAAATTCGTGGAGAAGCAACACTGGAGAACGCAGATGATTCCAGGGTAGCACCCATAAGAGCCATTGAAGAACCGCTGAGGGCGTTGAAACCTTTGAAACTTGCCAATGAGTCGATCCTCGTCCCGTTGTCAAACTGGCTGAAAACACCGGGGCGGTCTCCGCCGGACTAACGTTGTAGTAAATGACGTAACGGGCCAACGCGATCGATGTCATTTCCAGGCCGTCTCATGGGCTGGTTGGCAGTACTCCTTCAGGCATGGGAAAAAATGTCGGGTTTCAACGCATAGTCGCCACCAGTCGCAAACTGGAAGCGCTAGAACTCTTTGCCCTCTTCGGTGTTGCCTTGACGTTGCGTGACGACGGGTGCGTTGAAGATCGCTGTGCCCGGTTCACATTAATACGCGGGGAGAGAGCGCATAACAGTGGCGACAGTGTCCAGGCATTTACCATATTATATTTGGCTAGGGACTCTGCTCACTCTCCGGATTTTCATTAAGATTTTTGTGAGGGATTATTTCTGATGAATTTGGGATCAACTTCATTCATTAAGAAGAGAAAAAAATAGGGCAAAGAAGCTGCACCACCTGAGTTAATTGACTGCTTTATTCACATTGACTGCCTTGGATCTTCAGGGTACACACCCATCCCAGCCCTTACAGAAGCATTCATTTGTCAATTCCTACACACACACAAAATAGTAAAATCACAAAAATTACCAAGCTACAACAGTTCTTGAGCGTTAAACGTGTATAAATCTTTGACCCACTTTTAATTTTACTTGTTGATAAATTTATTACATTGAAGGAAACTGTCTGAAATTTCAGAATAGTTAACTTTTGACATTTCAAACGTTTTTACATCATACAATAATAAACAAGGTAAGCCCAATTTACCATGCCAACCTTTTAAGTATAGAAACATTGATCTATCATTTCACATGTACGCTTAGAAAGATATTCAAAGGGGAAGTTCTTCCAAGCTATTATACAGGTCAAAGAACGTTAAGCATGTAGAAAATTTTTGTAGATTATTCTTCAACATCAATAGCTAAATCATTTATTGAGAGCCTCTTTAGACCGAGTGTTTTCTTTGAACCCAAAACAATAAAGGGTCGATAATCACAATGTTGTTTGCCAATTATTGAATTATAAAGGCGAATAAGGCGATTTGAATTGTGAAATAACACCCTACAAATCCTAAATAAAATTCAACAGGGATGATGTATAATTTTGCCAAATACATTTTTTTTTTAGACACAAAGGTTACTAAAAACAAGTTGAGATATTGTTCGAATGTTCTAAACATGGCAAATTCAGTGTGAAGAAATCATCACCGTTTAAAAGCTGCAGCAACCATTCTTTAAAAACCAAAACGTGCATGGTAGAGATTATTAAACGTACATCTTAGTCCCAACATGAGCCGTATTCTTAAACAATTGAGGGGGCTGTAACGATGCTATTTTGTAGGTATTAGCAGACGTGTTTCCAAAGTTATTGACGCATGCTTGCGTTCTGCTACTATTTAAAACTTACATGTTAATAATGTTAAAATGTTCGATGTTAGTTAAGTAGCTAAACTGCATCCATGAACGACATTTTGCTTGTATTTGTACCAAGAAGATGGTGTGATTACAGCGGCGCCCTCGTTGGATGAAACTATTGCCTATTGAGACGTAACTCACTTCCAAATTTGTAATAAAAAGACTAGTTTATACTTCTCTTAACAACTTGGGCACATAACTCTTCGTTCATTAAACAGAACGTATTTTGTTCAGGTTCAGCCTAGTCTCAGGTGCATGCATGTTTTTCCTTCATAGTCTTTTAAAGTTTATGGTTGTGTGGCTTTAAATGCCGCACCCATCGTTAGTTGGCGCCACTCGGATCCTAAAAGCTACTTACATGGTCTGCACTGGCGCAAGTACACCGATATTCCACCAATACTGGTGAGGTTGTATGTTATAACAACAACAAACAATCATCTCTCTACAATATTACTAGGTCATAACTGTTTATACTTTAGATTAATACATTGAGCAAATTGTGGCATTATTCACGGTAAAGTTTCTAAGCTAAGATGGAATCGTCAATTTACGTCATGGATTCATTACATTTTGTATGGGTGAGACTGGAACGTTTATTGAATATTGACAGAACGCCTCTAAAACGTCTGTGATACTTTAAATTAAGAATAAAATTACAAATAATTTTAATAAATGTTTAGTCAATATTATACGTAAAAAACCTTTCGACTTTACTTCCAAGTATGTTGTCCTTCGACTAAAAACCAAATGCAACACTAACGTATAAGAAACCACTACGTTTCATTCTTCATGTAAAACCAAATAACTATACATGTACAGACAAACACTGTAAAATAAGCCTACTAAATGAAAAACAGTGAACGTTATTTAAAGAAGAAAAAATGTATCTAAAGATTACGCATGATAAGAAGTAGATGTAAACAATGTATTTATCAGTTCACAGATCATTAAACAAGTCTGAAAATCATGTTTATTGGGCTGCTCGCTTGGTGATCTTGAAATCGCACTTTCTGGCAATAAGCCATGTGCAAGTAACATATACCCTTTGGGATTTACATTTCAATAACATCTGGTACACTGACTTGCTCAGAATGCTTGGCACATTTTAACTTTGAATTCTCCAGACCAAAGACACTGTTGCTAATCACATGATTCGGGGCAAGCGCTTGCATAGTTACGTAAGAGACGCTCAGCATCAATACATCGCTCACAATGGGTGAGAATGGCACAAAGACACCAGACCATGCCAGAGCTGGGTGCTGCTAGCATAAGGCTTGCCCCAAATCACGTGATGTAGTAACAGTCTCTTTGGTCGGGAGAATGCAAAATTAAAATGTGCAAAGCATTGGATTACGTCAGCGTTCCAGATTTTGTTCAAATTTAACTCGCAAATGGCTTATTAGAGCGCACCCTTTAATTAATGCAATTGTTACACATACCTACATCTGCCAATCCCGTACCGGAGAAAGGATTGGGTTTCCCCGGAGGGGGCGGGGCGGAGCCCATTCCATCCTGCCGTCTTCCTCCAGACCATCCAAACTGTGCCCCTCCTCCCACTGGCTGGGAGCGTTGTATCTGAAAAGAGGCGGGGTCTCAACAGGAGATGATATCTGGAGGTTGTCGATGTCTTCGTATTGAGTAGGAGGTACTTTACGGATGGGCTGGGCATCCAATGGGGGTGTGTTTGTGATACGGTCTTCATACGTATGGACCACCTGAAATAAATGCAGCACGTAGAAACAAATGTTTTAATGCAAATTTTTGAAAAATCGAAGTTGAAAGAAAATAAAATAATTATTGACACCCCTATTTGTCAACACTTCAACTTGATATGGTTTTACAGGGCTAAGAACCTGTTGGCTATCACAAGCATGGAGAAAATGTTGATGAAACGTCTTTGGACTATTCAACCACATGAACTCAACATCCACGATGGGAATGACTAAATATTTAAATTTCAGTAAAATCGAATCAGTGGTATTATTTTGACAATTTTGAAGAGTGTATTCATGACTTTACATTGGCGGCTGGTTGTTGGTTGCCGGTAGATGGCACGTTTCTTTGCTCCTGGGGGTCAGAGAGGACAACAGTCTCCGCTGCCCTGTTGCCTGAAACAAAAAGGCCAGACAAAAAAAAAAAAAATGAAAATCATCGAGATCGGGAATATTTTCTGTTGAGGTTCAAGGAGTGAGGCAAGCCATTAATTTTCCTCTCAAGCACGTAACGTTTTAAGGAGTTTGAAGACTTGAAAAAAAAAATACAAATTAGAGATAAATAGGAAATGAAACAGATTGTATAACTTAATTTGTCGGTTGGTGTACATTTTATACAATTCAGTTGTACAGTTATACAATTTTTGTCGTAGATATTTCCCACATCTTGTAATGATTTTAGGAAAGTCCTGAAATTGTCATCTTCGTAACACGGCCATAATTTCAAAGTGTTTAAATGGTCAAATTAGCAAAATACTTCACTGTCGAAAAGGGTAACTTCCTATGGAAGGCCTCATATCTAACAATCAATTTGGAGCAGCTGGATCTAATTTTGTATTGTCAACTAAGAAAATATTTTGTTAGAATTTAATTCTAGGAAGAAGCAATTTCCATCCTGTCACACCAAAACCAACGTCAAACAATAACGTTCTTTGGCGATCGGACATTATAGTTCGATGCGCATTGTACCATTCCAAGGACCTGTGCGTTTGATATTTCCAATTCTTTTTTTCAGTTTGGATATGGACATCCCGCCTTGAAGTACAAACAGCTTTGGCACTTGGGCACAAAGTTTAGTTTACCTGATGGTCCTACGACTGTGTTCAAGACAGGACTCACAGACGCCGTGGGCCTGTCGGTTCCAGTCCGTGTGTAGTGAACTACAGGCCTGTAATATCATGTTAGCAAAATATCGGTATAAAAATAAAGCTTTCAGAGGCATACCATTTATGTTATTATAATATGTTGCTTTTGTTCACCGCCTAAATCCTGCATTCTTGCATAGGACAGCTTCTTATATCTTTAACATAATAAGGGTACTAATTTTACTGTCTCTAACATTTACAATTTTTTTCGTTTTTTGTTTATTGATATGCATGTAAGACTTAATCTGGATTTTATTCTCAAATCTATTGTCTTAATCTGAACTTTTTTCTATGTCTTTTTTTCATTTACAATATACTGTTAATGTTGTATACCCGCTCATGTCTCTTTTATCTAATGATTATTCGGTTATGATTTTATATGATCTGATTTCGTATCTGTTTTGATATTTTTTATACACTCTTAAACATTTTAATAGCTAGTTTTTGTCTTGTTACTTATATACTTTGAAATGTTATGTCCATGGCCCCGTGGAAGACCACATTATAATTATGCGAACGGGCTACCCTGCTAATAGATCAGAAATAAATAAATATATAGTAACCGTTACGAGAACATTAAAAAACAAAAAACAAACATCACAAGACCTGTCTTTTTGTGTCATCGGTAAGACCTGATATTTGGATTTATTCCAGCACGGAACGTTTCAAATGTGCTGCGATAATGTTTCTATAAAACGTGGGATCAGAACGTGCATACAGGTTGGATAATATCTTCCGAAATAATAATCATTGAAATTATTTTGCACAGACCTCTCATGTAAGTGCAAAAAGAAACTGAACTGCAGTACTAATTTACAACAAAAAAATCATTGTCAAAGCAGAACCCATATGACGATATCAGTATTTATAATATATTTAACTCACTGATTTCCATCGGGGGGAATGTTATCTGTAGATAGGAATACAAAGAAATACAATCAAAACAAAAGCAGAAGTCTACATTGGTTTCTGTTAATATTACCTTCATTTATCACCTGTAGTCATTTCAAAAGTGGGGTTTGAACTTTCGTTTTTTTTCTACGATTTATACTTTAACCCACATAAAAAGAAACTCGTTGCAAACTAAAATCACCTCCATATTCGATCTGTTAAGCTGTCAACACGAGGCCTATACAGGATACATTTGTTTCCAGATGTAAATACATCAAAAAATAATTTAAAAAATTCAGGGAGGTGTGCTGAAATGTTGACCGGTTATTTTTTCCAGACACCTAGGCCTCCGGAAATCAATGGTGGTGGTGGTGGTGGTGGTGGTGGTGGGGGAGGGGGCTCATGCCATATTTTCAATGGGGAGCGCCAATAAAATCCTAAAATCATTCACACTATATTAACTAATGCACCCTTTTCACGGCTATTTCTTCTTTAGGGGGAGAACAGTCGCATGTACATCACAATTCTTCTTTTTTGCTAATGCAATTTTTGTTTGTACGGAATTTATTTTTGGGGGGCTACACAAAATTTGGAGGGACTACAGCCCCCCCCCCCTAGCCCCCCCCCCCCCGTAGAACCGCGCCTGCAACACACTCACTGCAACTGATCTTGATGTTTGACTTAATCTAGGATCGAACCTCACCGTACCCATACTGAACTTTAACCGACCATGTAGTGTAAAAGCACATTTGAGTTTATGATTACTCTTCGTTGAAAAATTATGTTAATATGTGGCGTCCCCAGTATTTGTCGCTAAGTGACAGAAAAAACATTGTCAAAAAAATCATGTGTAGATTCATACACTATAAAAGTAAACTTCAGGTTCCTGATGTCAGATTGGTGACACAATTTCCTATTGTTGTACGTTTATGCAAAGAGTTGAACATCAACATAATTGCAGCAGTTTTCAGCAGCTACGGTGCAAAATGGCAATATGGAGGCACAACAATAGATATAGAGCAGCAGAGCGGCACATCAGCAGTATTATCAGTATATACCCTGCGCAATTTGCGACAGAGGGACACCTGTCACCTATAATGCACACTACACAGTATATCAAAATAATTCCTGGGATCCCGAGAACACAAAATGAGCAACACAAAAGAGAAGAGGGCCCTCTGCCAGAATCTTGCCACATTGGTGTAAGTAACAACAGAGCAGCAGCTACTGGCTGGCAGTATCCAGGGGCGAATCCAGGGGGGGGGGGCGTTGGGAGCGCACGCCCCCTCCTTTTTTCCTCAGAAAAAAAATGTTACACGCGCTATTCTTAATTTCAACTGGACATGCTCAATCTTGAGGGAAAAAGCCTGTATTTCTGACGCACGTGTCATCATGTGCACATTCACGACATCGAAGTCATGCCGCTGTACGATGTTCCGTACGTACGGCATGCGGCAATGCAGTGCAGTGCCATCGCCATTCACTGGTTCCCACCGCGTTCCCAACAGAATCAAAACTATATGATGTAGGACCAGAACCAGTGACTACAATACGGGCTATAAACGTTGCGACGGTTTCGTGCGTTGAATTTGGATCATAGAAAATACCAAACGAACATCGATGAGAGAGAGTTTCTTCAAATTAATTCCCATGCAGAACGTGATCTCTCTTTTCTGTGTAAGTGTTTTCCATTAAAGTAAATATTTATAACGAGATTGTTCCACTCGAACGTGATACACCGTAGCGAGTTTCTGCATTTTTTTCGGTCACAGTACACAGTGCTGTTATCACGATAGTGCTCCGTGTGCTCGACGCAATTATACGGCCAGCGCTGCGGCCGGCGGCTGCCGGTAACTAACATTGTCTTTTTTTGAGCATAGTGGCGCGGACGACTTAAATTCTCCATTAGTTTAAAGAATAACCCACCTTAAATATATTTTCATATATTATTAGGCAAGGCAAATTTTTATCAAAAAGTTTTGATGGACATTCTTGATAACTTTCATGGCGCGACAGAAGTGTTATAGGAATCCGATTTTGTGTGTCCTTCTGACTTATTTCTCAATTTGAAACTTACTTTTAATCCATACACTTTTCCTGTTTAGGAAGTTGTAATGTTTGTGAAATGACTACTCAGTATTTGTTGTTAATTTTTTTTTAAAAATCTCCTCTGAATTTTGTGGAAAAATCTGCCACAGAGACCCCGAGATTTGCTCTAAAAAACCCCAGAGAGCTTTTAAGGTTCAATTTTTTTCGGGGCCCTTAGGCGGACCCCGAACCCCACGCCGTGGCTTCGCCAGTTGATGTGTCACCACAACAAAACTTCCCGCACAAGTTTGCAAAATTTCACGCCGTCCCTTTTGGAAAGTCCTGGATCCGCCCCTGGTATCAACGTAGTGGTTTTTGTGGTACGATGGCAGTATCAAAAGTAAGGATTGCAGTTAACAGGGTTTGAAGTGAACTTACTCTTTAGGCGTCTCCAGAAGACGATGGCCGCAACAAGAATCAGCAAGAGTGCCACCGTGACACCCACCGCATTGATGATCAACGTCAACTGACTCTGTTTTGATGGGTCTGAAAATGAATTGACAAAAACGTGTTTAATAGTCTGATAGTCGATAATCGTTACAATGCAAAGATGCGTTTGAAATTCCTGCCATGATAGTTATCAAATCACTTTAACGCCTTAAATTGACTACAAAGGCAAAATTAAAATTGATGTTCCAGTTATGGCTACGTATATCCTATTTAGTATCGCCGCAGTTGTGTTCCTTTATAAAAACCTTGCTAGTGTGTGTTTAGTTTGTCGCAGTTGGTGAGCAGGGTGCTCAAATGGCTTTTAGCAAATCTGTCAGAACACATTTTTGGTAAGCTTCAATAGCTTATGGTCAATAGTATATTGTACGTGTTTGAATTGGGATTCAAATAGGCAACATTCATGAGTCAATACAAACAAAGTCTTTCTTTATTTACTAATATTCATAGGCCTAACAGCTGGTGTTTTTCTTTGAAGTTTTGCTTACTGAAAAGGAAAGTACAATCAATGTACAGTATTATTAGTTGACATCTGTGTTCTTCAGATATCCTTCCTGAAACACTTCATGGAACAAGGGTAGACACGAAAACGTTATGCAAGGTTAAACAATAACAACAAATACATAGAGTATACCTGCTTACACAATTCATATTTTAATCAACAAAGAGAAGCGACCACTTAGAGCCTAGAATTTCTAGAAATTAAGTATAAAAAACACCAATAATTTCCAAAACCTTCTTCGCATGTTAAAGTGTCCATTTCCTCCATCGACTCTTATAATCCCCCCTGTGTGACCTAGGCACCTAGATTTTGCTGTTTGCCACCTTGGATCAAATTCATATAGCTGCTTAAGCACAGAAATGTGCTTAGCATGAAAAGTCTTCCTTGGCAAAAACAGGATTACCATCCAAATTGCCATGTGATGCATATTGCTTGTGATTGGTATTCAATTGTTGTTTGCTAAGCATGAAAATCACATGGACTTTTGACAGGTTACCTGCTTTTACTAAGCCAGGCTATTTGTGCTAATTAAAGCATATTTTTGTGCTAAGCAACTCCACAAAAATGGCCCCTGTCAGACCGGTGGCTTGCAGGTAATGAGATCATTAGATGAACCCAACGAGGTTCTTTTCATATTTTTTTCTCGAAATGTACGCTCATTTCCCCCGGATTATCTCCGCAAGTGATGACGTGTGTCTTTCATCTATTATGACGTCCGCAATACAAACTAAGTGTATAAGCAGTGCGTGGCGCAAATTCAGTTTCAAAAATAAACTCACTCGGTGTGCTAATTGTTGATCCGGGATCTCCGTTGCCGTTTTGGGATGGCTCGGTAGTTTCCAACTCCCCCCTTCCATCTTTTAAATGTCGATCAGATTCAAGTTAAAATGTCAAAGAAAATCACATACAGTAATTCACTGAGAAAATGTATTTCTGGTAACTTATTGCCATGTTGCAGGGGACAATACTTTCACAATTGCATTTTAGACTGAGACCTAAAGTTTTTTTTTTTATCAAACCGTTCTTAAATCCCTCACAATCTTAGTAAAGCTGAATGGGTTTTTCACTAACACAAAAAAATAGACCAAGTATCGAAATACAGCAACGCACTTATTGAGGGAATAAGTAGATAAAATATGCATTACTGTGTACACAAAAATACTCCGACAAATCACGTAGGCAAACGTGTATGTGCCTAACCAAGCATGCACAAGGTTAACAGCTGCTTGCTTGCGACTATTAACAATGTAATATTTGAAAGGACAGCCGATACGACCATCCACCATCTCTAAAAACATGCCGGTGCCGGTAATATATTAAGGTAAAACGTGTTATATCTGCCACGCTGATAAGCAAGGTAGATATATGTCAACAGCGAGCAAAAAAGTGAGCCTAGTTTTTTCCTTTATAATGAAACAATGGTTCAAGTTACGGCCTTCATTTTTTATTTTTTTGTCCGCCGGATTAAATTCTGTCGGTGCTTGTTACGAAATGAGATAATACATTGTCTCAATAATACACTGTTTCAAGTGATGGCTGGTTAACATTTTCTGAAGTTAGATTCGATTCTCATTAATACAAACCATATGTTAGATCTAATATAAATCTTGGTTCTTGTTTCTATATAGTTCGGTGCGGAAGTAGCTCGGCGTCTTTAGTGTTGGCCTACGTGACAGAAAGTGGACGCTGATTCTGGTGTGCTTTGAAATGAAAACTAGAACTGCAAAGCCGACATGGGTCGCTTCCAGCATTTTACACAGGACATAGACACGAGCAAATGACGGACAAACGCATATATACCATAACCTGATATATTCAGGACAATGCAGCTACATATTCCTATGCATATCAGATAAGTTATCAGATTGAACACAATTACAGTTTAGATCACTCAGGGCTTCCACCAAACAGGAATGATACTTTTCGCCCGTGCAACAACGTGTTTGTGTAGGCTACTTCCCGCTGACTGCAACGGACGTAATACAAGGCATAGAAGTTAGAACTTAAAAAAATAAAAAATAAAAAATAGATGACAAATTTCATTGCTATTGAGCATTTCAGGTAGTCCCCTAGTACATTGTTGCTATAAACAAATACCACAAATTTACACTAGAGAGAAACAAGCTGCCTCGCTAGTTGATTTGAATAAAATTATTTATGATGAATAACATGATCCTGGTAATTCGTAATAATTATATCCTAATGTAAGACCGGTCGTCATTTGGCAAACGATTGGATGGGGCCATGGTAGGAGGGCCGTAATGTCTTGCACGGCAAAAGTCTCACTTATTAACGACACTGGGTAGTCGGATTGGTTGGAAAGAATTTTTTTTAATTTTTTTTATTAACAGCAATTGTTCTTTTAAACCCATCATTACACTTTCAATATTTTTTTCTTGAATCATACCAAGGGATACTTAATACTAATCATTTGCAATCAATGATATTCCCACCAATTTAGCAATTTTGAAAGTTAGTTAAAATCACATATATCATTTCGTCGCAGAGCTGACATACGGACGAATAAGCACAAACCCTGTTTCGAGTAATTCGCGTTTGAAGTTGGACATTTGTTTGGGTGTCGTATTTCACCCATAATGTTTCGATAATAACCCTTTTAGTGTATATTCGAAATAAAATAGGAAACGTAGTATCCATCAGGTTACTTATTTAATCAGAGAAGTTGTGGGATGTTTTCAGTTGATCGTAAACGTATTCGTCAGCTTGTCAAATTAAAAAAATCTCTAATAGCCGGCTGTCCTTCACACTGTTTGTATGCTATTCGTCAATTTGTCGGATCGCGCGTGCGCTGTATACGATCAAAAATAAAAACAGATCGCACAACTCCATGTAGTTTGTTTAATTTGTAGGGGAAATATGATGCATTCTACATTTTGGGTGCAACATTATTTTGATAATAATAGATAAGTGCAAAATGCAACATTATTTTGATAATAATAGATAAGTGCAAAATAAATTTAGTCTAAAAAAAAAAGTCGCCGTTTACGTGACTTTTTTGACAACCTCAGTAGCACATCATTTGTTGGTACTTTGAGCGCACACCTTACATTAGCTGGTTACCAGCGATATTGCGTATTCGTCACTATGTCAAATTATGGAATTGTTGTTATGACTGATGCGCCACAGGGGGGGGGCTCCAAATCTCAAAATCCAGACAAGAATTCATAATTTTGGCATAAATACTTAAAAGAGCAGCCTTTAAAAACCACAAAAATGACAAAATCTCAAAATCGCCAAAAATGGTCGATTCGCCGGTTTGTCAACTCTGCGACGATTTTCAAGAATACATGGCTAAGGAAAACGAGGATAAAAACACAAAGAACTGGCAGAGAGAAAAAAACTAATAAAAGTACCTGTTTGTCCATAGTGGCCGAGCAACAGAATTCCCGTAGTCAACTTCCCTCCCGCCCCAGTTGCTGTGCATGTCAGATTCCCCCGCTGACCAGGCTGAAACGACGGCACGATGAACGTGCTGCTTGTGTTGTGCAATCTCGTCCCAACTACCCTCGTCTCTCCGCTTGTGTTCTTTCCAGCGAATGTCCAGGTGATTTCTGCCGGGGGTTTGGTGTCTGTGGCCAGGCAGGTGAAGTTGTGGTCGGTGTCCGGTCTGACGTTCACGTCTCCGCTATAAACTTCGCCGGTGGTGGCGTTGATGATGTACACATCTTTGGGTGGCACTGCGGAAAAGCATTACAACTTGCATCAGGATAAAACCAACAAGAACGGCAATAGTTATGAGGGAATTTTAGTAGAAATACAGCATTCAGCAACACCCAAAAATCAACATGTACTTCAAGTTGTCAATCGAGTCCAGGTTTGTAGTCAAGGTTTCAAATGGGCCGGTACATGCCTAACCCACAGTCTAGTCTAGTGCATATGACTACATCATGTTCAGCGACTGCTTTTTAACAGCGATGTTGTTGTGAGACCAACCGGCGGTGTGAATTCGACGTTTGCGGCCAGTATCTGCCATATATTGTAACGTACCCCTACGCCGGGGCCTTGCTTGCCGCATCGGCTAAATGCAAATATAAAGCAAACGCACTCAATCCCATGCAACATGAAACAATCTGATTTACTACGCTTCATAAATCACTTCTCCATGCTTATTGACTGAACTCAGTCTTTCGTCTGCCACCTGGCTAAACAAACTGCAACAGTATTTATGTTTATTCGAGGCGAGCGCGTTTTCGGCAAGTTTTAAGCACCGTAGTGGTAATAGTAGCATTGAGTACGCGCACATACAACCTTCAAGTGAACATGGTGCCACATCAAAAGCAAGTAAACCATAGGAAGATTGTGTTTTGATTAAAACAGCTGTATAAAGTTTCTATTTACCATTAATTATCAAGGATGTATTTTTCCACACCGTTGTAGCCAAATATTGAGCTTCGCATCTGTAGCGCCCCTCATCAGTTAACTTGAGGTCGTTAATCGTCAAATTGCAACCATGGTTGTCATGGTGATAGTCATACCTCCCCGCACTGGTGCTGCCCTCATTTGTGCACGCATCGTGCAAGGGTTTATTGCCAAGCAACCACTTGAAGGTAATATTGGGAAAGCCGGATGGAACTCTTTTGAGAAAACATTCCAAGGTGATACCCCCTCCTAGCATCCCGTTCAACACGGACGTCGTCTCAGTAATTCCTATTCCTGTATTTAGGAGCAACCCATGATATTATAATGAATAGTTGTTCCGTTTTGCCAAATATAAGAATAAACAATCCTAGGCTCAACTACAAAAATGTCTGGGCTTGATTTGGCTTTCTGATTTCGAAAATGCAACGTCATGAAAAGATAGAGCGCATGTATGTGGTTACACGCGTGTGTTTAAAACATGACCATTTATACCACGTTTTGTCCTAATTGTATAATGCTCGTATTAAAACGCTGCAATAAAGTCTAAAATTCCAATGGCTGGGCCAGAGAAATGATGAAACGATAAACAATCACGCGCGACAATATCAGAAAAGAACATATAAGGGGGACATTTCCTGGGCTGATCCAGAATCAATAGTCGGTCCTTATTTGACGCTGCAGGCTGCTCCTTCCCATTTTTCCTATCTCGCTTTTTATTCATAATAACTTACGAAATCCGTAGATTTGTGTCCATATTCATGAATAATATAACAAACAAAATCATCATTAAACAAGGTAAGTTTTACTTCTGAACGGTCGGCTCTTCCTTTGTGTATTACTAACAGTAGAACTGATCGTTATTTGACGCTACAGGGTGCTCCTTCCTCTTTTGCCCATCTTGCTTTTTATTCATAACAACTAACGACATCCGTGGATTTGTCATAAATAAAATAAAAACACTCACCATTAAACACGATAAGTTCTACTTCTGAATGCTTAGCTCCTCCTCTGTGTACCACTTGACAGTAGAACTTTGTGCCATTCAAAGACCCAGAAACATGAGGGATCGTCAAAGCCCCGCTTGTCTTGTTAAGTACAGGCGTATACCCCGCAATTGCCGCTGTATATGTACATGTGGCAATGGCTGACGCATTTATAACCCATTCGAATGCTGCTGTACCACTGCAAAGTGGAGTCCCAGCCCAGTCAAGTGCTTTGCATTCCAGCTCCACATCTTCTCCCTCGACGGCTGTCAAAATCGTCTCTATGAAAACGCATTACAAAAAAAATCCCAAATCATTAAATACTCTCATTTGTGAACGCTCGTAGTCGCGACTTTCGAAATCTATGACCCTCTTGTGAATTTTGGGCCTTTCTGTGGGAATAACCGTCAATTCAACAAGAAAGAGCATTACAGTGTTTTTGGTTTCTTCTAAAGATCGTTGACATAAATGACTTACCGCAAGAAACGTGACATACGGCACCAAACACGCAGATACAAATCATCCCGTGTAACGGATTCATTTCGGAATTCAAATAAGTGACGCCAACCCAACGCGTTGCAGCGATCAGAAAGAAGTGAAACCATAATAGGGAAATGGAGGTCAACTTATATTTAATTCCAGATTGTCACGAACAACACCAACGTTGATGGCTTCCAAAAAGTATAATAATAAAATAGGTATTTTGTATGTTGTTGGTTATGTTGTTATCACGTATTATTTTGACCATCTTATATAGGGTCACGTGACGTGGGCAGGTATTACCATAATGCTTGCCTATCCAGTGTTCGGTGCGTATATCAAGTAACGGACACCAAAAGCTTGACCAGTTTACCAGGATTGAAAGTGTAATGTTTATTTTCAGAAGGGCGGAGGGCGTCTCCCGTTATGCTGGTTAGGGGAAAGACGTTGTGTCGCGACTTTAATATTTCAATAGCGCCACCATGCGAACCAATGCAGCGAGCCGACATAGCAACCGCAGGAATCGGAAGGCGTTGGGCTGGTTACGGATGGTGAGCAAGCTTATTTCCTGTTTAAACCCAGTTGTCATGTTTATTGTTAACTATAAAGCATGTGATTTTCCCAGTTATTGATCACCAGTTAATGATTGCGCTGTTTGAATCTACATATGATAAGATTTCAATTGTTTGGGATGGGCGAAAATAGGCCACGCCACACGAGGTGTCGGAAATAGGCTCCTATTCGTCAAGTTTATTACCTTGATGAGTTAGATGTTGTATAGTTTACCCCAATTTATGATTGCCCTTATTGTATTTTCCAGAACGATCTCAACCATTATCAGTCTCTCCACCGGGCTAATTTTCCCCACTTGTTATCGAATGAGGATGATGGGACATTTGAAATAAAACAGGGTTCCCGCCTGCCCAGCCAGTGCTCACAGAACACACAACTCAAGGACTCCCCTTGTGTCTTTATTTTTGTTTTCTTTTTACGTTGCATGGTTTGATTCGCGATAACCCGCCGCCAACATATCTGCCGCCGCGAGAGGGCGCTATCACACCAGCAAATATTGCCAACGGACTTGTCAGTAGCAGAGTTTAGGGTTGCAAACCAGTAAAAAAATGTCAGAGACCCCAATAACCCGCTGAGCAGCGAAGTGGCGATAAAATTCTCCACATTGTCCAAATATCTTCATAATTTTTTTCTTTCAATGGGCCATTTAGGCCAAGCTTCCATGTAAACCTCACACCTACTATACACCAAAAGCCTGTAGACTCCCATTGGTTAGACCCTACCCATCCCGTATTTTTTTTAATAATTAATTGACTAAAAAGAAATAATCCTGCGCAGTTTCTTATTTGATTAATTGATGTATGGGTCATTTTTACTAAATATAATTAGTCCTGAAAAAGTGTTTTATTTAACTAATTTCTGAAACGATTTGTAATGCAAAAAAACATTAGTTATGCAAGAAAATCAATTAGTATTGCCGGAAAATCAATTAGTTATGCTAGAAATTCGATAAGTAATGCAAGAAATATAATTAGTTATGCAAGAAAAGTTATTAGTCATTAATTTGTCATGCATTCACGGTGCCTCACAGTGTACCAGCTTTATTTTCGTGTTGTGTTTTTTCGTCATCATCGTCGCTTACCCCAGCATTTTCCTAAAATTAACTTATAAGTCAAATCTACAACATTTGGGTTCGTTTAAATATCACTATAGTAGTTGGGCGAGTCTAAAGAACAATGCACGGTAAATACACAATTGCATTTAGTGCAGCGTTTACTCCAGTGCGTAGCCAAAGAATACTTGTGTGATCGTGTATACTTTAAATAGCGGTCTGTTTAAGCCTAGCCCTTACCATTCTTTAGAGCACATTTCAATACATATTCAATCGAGTCTAGGTATAGGCTTTTATACTGGCTAGTAAAATCACAGTGCTTCAGACTACATTCCTCCTCTGCAAATATTAAGCATTATTTTGATTATGCTTACCTATAATCGAATCATTGAATTTGTGACGTAAAAAAAATACTTCGTCAAATCTGATTTACATGACTATGCAGATTAGTCATTTGACGTTTGGAGTATTAGACTGTCAATGAAATTAGTCTTTCTCTAATAATAATTAGATTTTATTATGTCCAGCAATTAATATGATTCGTATTGCATGGACTAAGATTTGTCATGCCCCTGAAATAATTCGTCATGCCCCTAAAATACATCGTTATCTGACTAATCACTTGCATTACTAATTATTTTTTCCGGTATTTGACGACTTTTTCACAGCGACTGACTAAACAAAGTTTTCAGTGATGTTTCCATATTGTTTTCTTTTCTAATTTGTGGATTTGGAGAATTTTTTTTTAAAGGGGAAATAACTCTGAATTCTATCAGGTTCAAATTTGTTTTTCTTTCTCACATTGTTAGGAAAGTAAAGTTAAAAAACCTCATAGCGCACACCCCATTCGCATATGTCGTTCGGGGAAAAAAATCGCCGGGGGGGGGGGGGGGCGCGAATTATTTTTTTCCCAAACGACATCCTACAATATCAAAAGAGGACGCTCTCTCTTTGCGTTATGCTTATTCATGATGTCCAGGGCTTTAGAGAATAAATTTATAACAATGAATAAAGGTGTTTAAAATAATCACTGGTTGTAATGGATATAATAATGGACTGGTTGAATGTAGTCCTCACTTCAAATCAGGGGATCCGAGTAAGAACCCCATTGAGCGTTTTCCACGTCTTGTCATTTTACCTTTAAGTAACTAATAACTTCCGGGGGGGGGGGCAAATCATTTTTTTCTCCCAGAATTCCTCAACTTTTCCATTATATTCACAATTTATCATTTTTCCGAGCGTGAGCAGGGGAGCATTTGACCTAACCCCCCCATAAAATTAACAACAATATAGCTTCGCACCTCTTCTTCCTTTTTTTTCTTTTCCCTTTTTCCTTTTTTTCGTTTTCCGGGGCGGGCTAAGCGCCCCCCTTGCCCCCCCCCCCACCGCAACGCCCATGTAGCTTTGTGATCATTTCCTGTTATTTAACAAGGCAATTGTTAAATCCATGAAGCTGCAGGATGATTTACATATGGAAAATAATTTGCATGTGACCCCTCCGTTCCTGTAAACATTAAAAAAAAACATGGCAGGTGCGAGTCGAAAGTTGACCCCAAATTCGTCATCAAACGACGCCCTCTGAAGCCGAAGCTCCGCGCAACCGAACTTTTGCTATTATTTCGAACACTGAGGGCGTTGTCTTTTGCGCAGGCTGTAGCGGCCGGCCGTGCATGCTCTTTAAAATATATATTTCATTGCAACAAATGTTCAATTTGTGTTATAGCTTGAAGTATTTTTAAAACCAATTTAGAGCGTCTGCAACCAGGTGGTTCCCAAACAAACCGTGTCGAGCATTGCCGCTGTCGCACTTATCGCTTGTAAACGGCGAGTTACAATGTCAACACAGTTGCAAGTACACCGCTATTCTGTCAATAATGGTTGGGTTGTATGTTATTGTAGCGTGTAGGGGGGAAGGATGGCGACTATAAACCTAACAAAACAAAATCCTTACAAACTCACAGACATTAATTAAGAAAATATAAGTTGAACACATTTGATGGAACCTCCCTTCTGATTTTTATTTAATTCGTTACTAAACACACATTGGAATTTCACAAAGTATGAACATTTCTTTCAATTAAGCAAACACGTTTTGCATAATACAAAAAAGTGTTTCAATAAATTAAATAAAATCCCAAATTAGAAGAGTGAAACTCCTGGCTTCTTAATTTCTCGAGAAATTTAATAAATACATATCACAAATAAAATTATACGCCGGCAAAATTAAAGCAACACCAAATTTTAGTTTTTATTTAAACACTTAACATTTACAATTTGAAGGTGTGCGACCAACCAAGACAGACAAATACAGATATTTCAAGTAATGCAAACATTTTACTAGTCTGATTAAACAAACACCCAGCCGCTGGCAAGAACCAATCATGATGGGAATAAACCCCATTGTAACAGAAGATCTGAGCACCCAAGATTCCTATGCCACGCCAAAATTGATTTGCATAAATCAAAAAATTGCCTTATGAGGAATGCATAAACAAAAATACAAATTCCACGCTTGCCAACAAGAAATGTTCCAGGAGAATTGCTAAAATGATATACATGCACTCACTTAAAACTGTAAAAAAATGCTTGTTTTTATCTTGCCAGCAAAACCTGAAAATATCAGCCATCCATTTTCAATCCCCCTAAAATCCATGTCAAGGAGTTGCAAAACACCTTTAGCGACTTCAAAACTTTTGTCCCAAACTTAAATAAAATTCAAAGAAAATAAAACCGGGCAAACATGGCCGCCATTTCACGCTGACACTCCCAGGCCCTATCACAGCCCAAGGAATATCCGTCAGAAAAAAAATTATAATTCTCAAAAAAATATACCTTAAATATGGCTACAAAAACACTCTTGCAACTCCTTAGCACATGTAAATAAAGAGGATAATTTAAGACGAGGCAACTCACCAAAAATAAACAACAACATTTTTTAAGACCCAACAGAAAAGACAACATGCTTGAGTCGAGGTGGTTCACAACAAAAGCTACATGATGTACAATCATACGAAGCCAAGCGAGGCCAGCGCCACGTTACTTTATTTTAAACGGCGCCCTCTTGTGATGATAAAACAGAATGTGTTACATTATTAACAGACATCTCTCATTAACAAGACAAAGTTATTATTGTTTATGCCTTACATTCAGCTAAAGAGCGAATTATAACAGAATTTTTGTACACGCATTAGTAAAGTCTATATCTACAATGCAGTCGACAGCTTTATATTCTTTTATGTCTTTCTTGAATAAATTTCTTATTATATTACACTAATTTCATGAACTGTTTATGGAAAAAAAATCATCTTGAACTAGTGTGATTACATCAAAATACAAATAATTTGAATTAAAATTTAAATGTTGGCTACTTGCTTGATCTTCAACATTGCTGTGGCCGAGTTGATGATGATGATCATGATGATGAACATTGAACAAGTTTTCAATTTTAATTTATACTATAACATATAAAAAGCCTTTCAATTTTACTCCCTATTGTGTTGTTCGACTGAAACCGAATTTAACCCTATAAACGTGAACAACCACTACGTTTAAATTTTCGTTTAGAAACAAAAGTTTATGTATACGGGTCTTATTGGGCTGCTCGTCCAGTGTTCCTCAAACTGATCATTTCGGTTTTTCACGCACGCTCGTTAAGTCTAGATCTGCCAATCCCGTACCAGATGAGGGATCGGGTTACCCCGGAGGGGGCGGGGCGGAGCCCTCTCTTCTATGCCCTCTTCTTGCAAACTATCTAGAATCAGCCCCTCAGCACCCAAGCTTGGAGCGTCGTCTCTGAGAATAGGCGGGGTCTCGACAGGAGTTGATAACAGGAAGTTGTCGATGTCAGCATACTGGGTGGGAGGCGCCGTGCGGATGGGTGGGACGTCCAATGGGCGTGCCTTGGTGTGATGGACGTCTGCGTAAATGAGGACCTGCCAAGACAAAGAGGTAGAAATGACTGCGTTTAATGCAAATATCACGACTGCGCATTTGAAAAAATTGGATTATTTGACAAAAAAAATGTATGCACATTTTAAATTTTGACGGAAATGTAACCATAATGCATATTTGTTTTGATAACTTGCAAGAATGTATTAGTTTTAATTTACATACTTCCTTAGAAATGATGGCGGCTGGTTGTTGGTTGCTGGTAGAAGGCATATCGCTTTGCTCCACCGGGGGGCCAGGGAGGACAACAGTCTCCACTACCCTATTGCCTGAAAAAAAAAAAGCCAGGCAAAAAAAAACAAAAAAACATCAGTTTGACATCCAAACTCGTTGAAATAGGTTGAAGAAGTGAGGCTTGTCCAAAATTATCCTGCAAAACACATACCAATGTTAATGATGTTTCCGGATGCGCACATGAAGTGTTGGTCGCATATCACTAAGCAGAGGTTGATCGGACATGAACATGTTTTAACTCAACGCTTCGGTGTATAAACTAACCGAAGAGTGGACTTAATCATTGACTTTATTGAGTAACTCTATTAACTGATTACCGGAATTGTAACGTCGGAAGTTCCTTGTTGCTTGAATGCCACTGCTAGAGGGCGCTGTCGTAGCAGGAGGCGAATGGATACTCGGAAGGAACGTATTTTCCTCGTAGATATTTTCCGCAACTTGTAATACAATAAAGCACAAAGTTCTGTGAGTGGCATCTCTTAAAATTACCCTTTTTTTAAAGGCCGCATGACCAAATATTTTTCACTCTTGAAACCTCATTGTACCAATCAAATTGAAGCAGCTTGATTTAATTTTGTATTAAAAAATAAATAATTTGATTTTGTATACAAGTAAACTTGTATCCTGTCACATTGAAACATAATTTCGATCAAAGATCGAATCTTCATTCTTTAATGATTGCAACACAATCGTTATCATTGTTTGATGCTTGTTAGGTGTCATTTCAGGGGTTTGTCCCTTTAGTCTTTCTTATTTCCGTTTTAGTTTTGAATTCGAAGATCCCACCGTGTAGCACGAACAGCTTCGGCATTCAGGCACTAAGCTAAGTTTACCTGATGGTTCCACGACTGTGTTCAAGACAGGACTCACAGACGCCGTGGGCCTGTCGATTCTAGTCCGTTTGTAGTGAACTACAGGCCTGTAATAGCATGTTAGCCATACATTGTTATTAAAATAAAGCTTTCAGAGTCATACCATTGGTACGGAAGCGGATTTAGGACAATACCCCCCGCCCAACGAAAAAAAAAAAAAATCGGCCCACTTTTTCGCCTGGGCGGATTACCATTTCGCCCGGGCGGATTATATATATATAGATAGATGGATACACTGGCTTACTAAATATCATCGCGGCGGCACATGCCGAATCAAGATGACAATACAATTTAGAAACAAAAATCAATTAATACGAAATTGACACAAAAATGCAAGAAGACACGGTCCCCATTTAAATTGTACAAACAAAATTTCAAAGTGTTAATGTTTAAAATAAATTATTGATAATAATTTGATTGACATCAAAAGATCAGCATATTTTGTAAAAATCGTTAAAATCATCGAGATTACACTGAGGGATCAAGTATGATTCGTCCACAAAATAAATCAAATCAACAATTTCAATGGAAATATAATTATTCGATTATATTACCAGATAAAAACTTGAACATGGACTTGATATTAAACATGCATGAACTCTTTGAATTATAATTAAATCAAGGAGTAGGATTCCTAAATCGCCCGGTGGATTACCATTTCGCCCGTGCGGGTTACATTTTGAGATTTTTTGAGCTCAAAAAAGCTCAAATTAACCCATTTCTTTGGAATTAATATTATTTCGCTAGAATTGTAAGAACATTTTGGGCGCTCAGTACTTTTATTTTGTTTGGTAACGGGGCTGTTCATCTCACTTGTTAAATTTGAGGGGGGGGGGAGTTTTGAATGATTTCATATAAATGGTTCATATCATAAACTTGGACTAAGCATCCTGACATAGAGTGGTATGTAGGCTTCAAAAAATAAACAAGCACACATTTTATTGTTTGAGGGCATTATATTCTTTTAAATTTCGTTCGGAAAAGAAATCCAACTTTTGAAAAAGCACAAATATACAAACTTCATCATAATTTGTTCCCATTTAGTTTATGATTTATAAATGAACAAAATACCACGTTAAAAACCTATAATTGCAACACCTGATGACGTGACAATGACGTCACGGTAATATGTACCACTCCCTGACAGGTGTTTAGTCCAAGTTTCAAATTAATGATATGAACTGTTTTGAAGACAACTAGGGTCCAAATCAAACCCCCTCCTCCAACTTAAAAAAGAGATAATTAACAGCCCCTTTATCCAACAAACGTTTTCACAAAATTGAACACCCAAAAATGTTCTTAAACTACTTGCAAATTCTATTAAATCCTTAAATGGGGTAATTTCAGCTGTTTTGAATAAAAAAAAAGTACTCAAAATGTAATCCGCTCAGGCGGAATAGAAATCCACCCTGGCGGAAAAGTATTTTGCCCAGGCGGAATAGTAATCCGCCCGGCTGAAATAGTAAACCACCCGACGAAAAAGATGGCCGAATTAATTTTTTTTTGACATGTCCTAAATACACTTTCGTACATGCACACAAGAAACTTAACTGAACAGTTTGTTTTCTCATTTAAATAAACAAAGAGCCATCTGTGTAAGGTGTTTGTAATATTGCCAAGCATTTTGGGGGTGATCTCTCTCAAGATTGAGTTTAGGAACAGTACTACAGTACAGTATTTGCAGTACTTGTTTTTACGTGGAAGACCTCATTTGTGACTTTATTCCAGCTTGCAAAGTTTTAAAGCAGGCTGTGATACTGCTCGCAAATAAATTGTCATTAGAACATAATTACGGTTGAAACAAATTAAATATGCATCAGCGACTAATAGTGAAACGAAGACCTCTCGTGTCAGCCCAAAAATAAACTGACCTGCATTACTAATTCCAATAAATCATTGTCAAAGCAAAACTGTCAATATTTAAAATACATTTTACTCACTGGTTTCCATCGGAGGCAATGTTATCCGTACATAAAAATAACCAAAATCAAACATAAACAAACGTCTACAATGGTTTTTGTTATTATTACCTTCATTGTTACTTCGATTCATTGCAAAAATGCAATGTGAACACTTTCGTTTTTCCGATTTTGCACTTTAACCCACAAACAATTCGAACTCATATACAAATAAATCACCTCCATTTTCGATATGTTAAGCGGCCATCAGAACTTGCATAATGACTTTACAGGATGCATTTGTTTCCTGGTGTACACATTTTTATGAATTTTACATTCGAAACGCAAATATTATTACAGTACATTCTGGACAATCAACAATGGTGTTATGTTTTGATTATCCATATTTCTAAGCTTTCAAATCTCAAACAAAAAAATATTCAAGATGGCTTCACGGGCTGAACTAACAGGAAACTGATCCTGATATTGGCCCTTATTTAGGGTTTGACCTCACCCATACGCACACTATGATGTAAAAGCACGTGTTAGTTATTGATTACTCTTACATTTATGTGGCGTCCCAAGTATTCGGCGCTAGGTGGCGGAAAAAAGCTATATTAATGTCCACCGTAAATATGAGAGAAATCTTGAGGTTCCTAAGCAGGTCAGTTGTATCAGATTGATGACGCGAAGTGTACATTTCCAAAGGTATTGAATACCAACATATCGTCACCGAAACCACGAAGTAACACTCTACCGTGTTAAACCATATTTTTTTCGATTTTCAGTTTTTTGGATTTTTAAACAGTATTCATCAAGGCCTTTCATTGCACGAAGTTTTAAAGCTTTAGAGCTTTAGAGCTTTACTTTAATAATTACGCTAAGTATCCATAGCAACTTTTGCGCAAAAGTGACAATTTTCGTTTTCACGAAGTAACACTCAAGTTCCATTTACTATTGCAATGCATGGCGCCATGCATGGATCGTTTTCTCTCTATACATTTTTCCTTTAATGAAGGCTAACAAATTGAAAGTTAAAGCTCCAGTAAAAAAGATAAACAAAATAGGCACAAGATGATTTTCATCGGCATTATATATGTGTATTCCAGCCTGCAATCGATACTAGGTATTGACAAAAATTATGGAGATCACATTAGAAGAGCGCTATTTATGGCGTACAGATATCATTGGGAATTTCCTCGGTAACTTCTTTTGTCTCGTTTGTGCAATTTCGATTTTAATTTTCTGCCTTTATTATACGCTTAGACTTTTTAAAGAAAGTCTTAATGGACAATTTTAAGCTGTTAGGAATTCTTTACTTCGGGGGGGGGGGGGAATGTACCAACATACAACTGTAACACATTGCTGTACTTTTGTAATCCAAGTTGTCTTAAGATAATGACATTTGCAAAACCAAGTAAACAATCTGCGCAGACTCAACCTAAATAGTGAAACGAAACGAGAAAACAAAACGACGCCCAATCCTGTATTGGCCTAGGCTTATCTATATTTGACCGATGGGGCGCCCCAAATGAGACACAAAATTAAATATGTTTACATGCTCTAAAATAAAACACAACGCTTCCCGTATTTGCGCATGCTCAACATCCGGGTCTGTTAAGTAACCTTGTTTGTTCGCTCGTACCCCCGCCCTGCAAACAGGACGCTGGGATACTCTGATGAGCCTCACAGAATCTTGAGGGGGAAGTGGCCTATGACCTATGTATAAAGCATCTGGCTGCAGCTGTTATAGCCCATGCGCGCAAATGTTATCCGAAACCTCCCGAAGAAATTCCGCGCATTCCATACCGGATGTGATTTCTGTTTCATTGCTGACCATGTGGACAAAATTTTGAGCGTCGCATAATGCAATCCGACCGTAAGTGATTCGAAACAGAGCCGGAGCAAGTGACGGGAATTATAAATTTACAACACAGATAGGTTTTACAGAATTTCCTACATTATTACGCTTTTCAAAGAAAATATCTCTAAACTGAAAAAAAGAGTAATGAATCAGTCCTACCGTCCATTTCAAAGCTTGCAGAGTCAAAATACAACCAATCAGAGCGTGAATTCATCAGAGCATCCCAGTGTCCTGTTTGCAGGGCGGGGGTACGAGCGAAACTGGGTTGACTCTTTGCTCGTTCCCCCCGGCAAACAGGGTGCTGGGAAGTGCCGATGCCGCTTCACAAAATCTTGTGAAGGATGACATTATGGGTAACTCATCATAACCTTCGCATGCCGCCAGCGCGCAACGTTTGATAAACAGGGGCGGTTTGTGTGCTCCAGGCTACGCCACGGGAGGTAAGCCCTTTCCAACGTCTTGTTTGCAGGGCAGGGAGGGGGCTACCGGTGAAGGTTGATTTGCGGTCGATGACTCGCGGGAAATTCGTGGAGAAGCAACACCGGAGAACGCAGTTGATTCCAGAGTAGCACCCATGAGAGCCGTTGAAGAACCGCTGAGGGCGTCCGAAACTTGCCAATGAGTCGATCCTCGTCCCATTGTCAAACTGGCTGAAAACACCGGGGCGGTCTCCGCCGGACAAACGTTCTCGTAAATGACGTAACAGGCCAACGCGATCGATGTCATTTCCAGTCCGTCTTATGGGCTGGTTGGCAGCACTCCTTCAGGCATGGGAAAAAGTGTCGGATTTCAACCCATAGTCGCCATGCGCCACTAGTTGCAAACTGGAAGCGCTAGAACTCTCTGCCCTCTTCGGTGCTGCCTTGACGTTGCGTGACGACGGGTACGTTGAAGATCGCTGTGCCCGGTTCACATTAATACGCGGGGAGAGAGCGCATAACAGTGGCGACAGTGTCCAGGGATTTACCATATCATATTTGGCCAGGGACTCTGCTCACTCTCCGGATTTTCATTAAGATTTTTGTGAGGGATTATTTGTGATGAATTTGGGATCAACTTCATTAATTAAGAAGAGAAAAAAATAGGACAAAGAAGGTGCACCACCTGAGTTAATTGACTGCTTAATTCACATTGACTGCCTTGGATCGTCAGGGTACACAACCATCCCAGCCCTTACAGAAGCATTGATTTGTCAATTCCTACACACACAAAAATAGTAAGATCACAACAATAAAACGTGTATAAATCTTTGACCCACTTTTAATTTTACTTGTTGATATATGTATTACATCGAAGGAAACTGTCTGAAATTGCAGAATAGTTAACTTTTGACATTTCAAACGCTTTCACATCATACAATAATAAACAAGGTAAGCCCAATTTACCATGCCAACCCTTTAAGTATAGAAACATTGATCTGTCATTTCACATGTACGCTTAGCAAGATATTCAAAGGGGAAGTTCTTCCAAGCTATTATACAGGTCAAAGAACGTTTTGCATGTAGACAATTTTTATAGCATATTTTTAAGCATCGATTATTTTTCAAACAATAGCTAAATCATATTTTATTGAGAGCCTCTATAGACCGAGTGTTTTCCTTGAACCCAAAACAATACAGGGTCGATAACCACAATGTTGTTTGCCAATTATTTGAATTTTAAAGGCGAATAAGGCGATTTGATTTGTGAAATAACACCCAACAAATCCTAAATAAAGTTCAACAGGGCTAGATGATGAATAATTTTGCCACATACATTTTTTTAGACACAACGGATAATGGAAACAAGTTGAAATAATGTTCGAAGGTTCGAAACATGACAAATTCAGTGTGAGGAAATCATCACCGTTTAATAGCTGCAGCAAGCTTTCTTTATAAACCAAAACGTGCATGGTAGAGATTATTAAACGTACATCTTAGTCCAAAATGAGCCGTATTCTTAAACAATTGAGGGCGCTGTAACGATGCCATTTTGTAGGTATAAACAGACGCGTTTCCAAAGTTATTGACGCATGCTTGCCTGCTGCTACTATTTGAAACTTACATGTTTACAATGTTAAAATGTTCGATGTTAGTTAAGTAGCTAAACTGCATCCATGAACGACATTTTGCTTGTATTTGTACCAAGAAGATGGCGTGATTACAGCGGCGCCCTCGTTGGATGAAACTATTGCCTATTGAGACGTAACTCACTTCCAACTTTGTAATAAAAAGACTTGTTTATACTTCTCTTAACGACTTGGGCACATTACTCTTCGTTCATAAAACAGAACGTATTTTGTTCCGATTCAGCCTAGTCTCAGGTGCATGCATGTTTTTCCTTCATAGTCTTTTAAAGTTTATGGTTGTGTGGCTTTAAATGCCGCACCCATCGTTAATTGGCGCCACTTGGATCCTAAAAGCTACTTACATGGTCTACACTGCTGCAAGTACACCGATATTCCACCAATACTGGTGAGGTTGTATGTTATAACAACAACAAACAATCATCTCTCTACAATATTACTAGGTCATAACTGTTTATACTTTAGATTCAGACATTGAGCAGATTGTGGCATTATTCACAATAAAGTTTCTAAGCTAAGATGGAATCTTCAATTTACGTCATGAATTCATTACATTTTGTATGAGTGAGACTGGAATGTTTATTGAATATTGACAGAACGCCTCTAAAACGTCTGTGATATTTTCAAAATAAAATAATTTACCGACCGTCAACTTTAAATTCAGAATAAAATTACAAATAATTGTAATAACTTTTTAGTCAATATTATACGTAAAAAGCCTTTCGACTTTACTTCCAAGTATGTTGTCCTTCGACTAAAACCAAATGCAACACTAACGTAGAAGAAACCACTACGTTTCATTCTTCATGTAAAACAAAATAACTATACATGTACAGACAAACACTGTAAAATAAGCCTACTAAATGAAAAACAGTGAACGTTATTTAAAGAAGAAAGATGCATCTACAGATTACACATGGTAAGAAGTAAATGTAAACAATGTAATTATCAGTTCACAGATCATTAAACAAGTCTGAAAATCATGTTTATTGAGCTGCTCGCTTGGTGATCTTGAAATCGCACTTTTTTTTGCAATTAGAGCGCACCCTTTAATTAATTCAATTGTTACACATACCTACATCTGCCAATCCCGTACCGGAGGAAGGATTGGGTTACCCCGGAGGGGGCGGGGCGGAGCCCATTCCATCCTGCCCTCTTCATCCAGACCGTCCACACTCTGCCCCTCCTCCCACGCGTCGTCTCTGAAAAGAGTCGGGGTCTCGACAGGAGATGATATCTGGAGGTTGTCGATGTCTTCGTATTGGGTAGGAGGTACTATGCGGATGGGCTGGGCTTCCATTGGGGGTGTGTTTGTGATGCGGTCTGCATACGTATGGACCACCTGAAACAAATGCAGCACGTAGACAAGAATGTTTTAATGCAAATATTAGAAAAATCGCATTTGAAAACAAATTATAATTATTGACACCCCTATTTGTCAACACTTCAACTTGCTTAACCATTTCATTTCTGATATGGTTTTCCAGGGCAAAGAATCAATTGGCTATCACAAGCATGGAGAAAGTGTTGATGAAACGTATTTGGACTATTAAACCACATGAACTCAACATCCAGGATGGGAATGACTAAATATTTAAATTTCAGTATAATCGAATCAGTGATACTTTTTTTTTTACAACTTTAAGGAGTGTATTCATGACTTTTACATTGGCGGCTGGTTGTTGGTTGCCGGTAGTTGGCACGTTTCTTTGCTCGTGGGTGTCAGAGAGGACAACAGTCTCCGCTGCCCTGTTGCCTTAAACAAAAAGGCCAGAAAAAAAGAAAACAAATGAAAATCATCTAAATCGGGAATATTTTCTGTTGAGGTTCAAGGAGTGAGGCAAGCCATAAATGTTCCTCTCAAGCACGTAACGTTTTTAAGGAGTTTGAAGACTTAAAAAAAAATACAAATTAGTGATAAATAGGAAATGAAACAGATTGTATAACTTAATTTGTCGGTTAGTGTACATTTCTTACAATTGCGTTATACAATTATACATTTGTTGTCGTAGATATTTCCCACATCTTGTAATGATTTTAGGAAAGTCCTGAAATTGGCATCTTCGTAACACGGCAATAATTTCAAAGTGTTTAAATGGTCAAATTAGCAATAGACTTCACTGTCGAAAAGGGTAACTTCCTATGGAAGGCCTCATATCTAACAATCCATTTGGAGCAGCTGGATCTAATTTTGTATTGTCAACTGAGAAAATATTTTTTAGAATTTAATTCTAGGAAGAAGCAATTTCCATCCTGACACACCAAAACCAACGTCAAACAATAACGTTCTTTAGCGATCGGACATTATAGTTCGATGCGCATTGTAACATTCCAAGGACCTGTACGTTTGATATTTCCAATTCTGTTTCAGTTTTGATATGGACATCTCACCCTGAAGTACAAACAGCTTTGGCATTCAGGCACAAAGCTTAGTTTACCTGACGGTCCTACGACTGTGTTCAAGACAGGACTCACAGACGCCATGGGCCTGTCGGTTCCAGTCCGTGTGTAGTGAACTGCAGGCCTGTAATAGCATGTTAGCCAAATATCGGTATAAATTAAGCTTTCAGAGGTATACCAAATCCCAGGACATACCGTTATTTCGTTTTACCGGTTTGGATTTCCTCAAAAACAAAAACAGTAAACGAACCGATGACTGTTTTGTCGTTTTACAGTTTGATAAACAGCAAAACGGTCAGTATTGAATACAGACTGTTTTTTTTTACTCAAGTGTCGATGTCATAGCTAACAGTCCGTGGTGCATTTTGTGGCGGTGGGCAAGGGGGGCGGAGGGTGGAGGGGACCATGCCGTGCACGGAGAAGTGTTACCTCGGCATAATTAATGCGTGGTGTGATTCCTGGCGTGACCTTGACCCCCATCTACTGCGATTCAGTTGGTGCGGCATGAAGAGTTGCAAACAAAAATGGCGCTGGAAAATGTCATGGAGGAATTTTCAGAAGAGTTACAGGGTGGTAAGACGTACGAAGAAGTTGCAGATATGTTGAAGGAAATTGGAGTGGCCAGCGCGGCTCTTTAATAGCCAATATTCTCAAATTCTGTTGTGAGAACTAGAACGACATAAATGTGAGGGCAATTTGACAGGGAGTGACTCGATCCCAAGGACACATTAATATTCCAAGGTGCCGCATTGCTATAATTGCCAACTTAAACCTGAATAAAAAAAATGGTCGACAAGATTATTGACCGTTTTGACATTGTCATGTTTTTGTAATGCCGCATTGCTATAATTGCCAACTTAAACCTGAATAAAAAAAAAATGGTCGACAAGACTATTGACCGTTTTGGCATTGTCATGTTTTTGTAAAACAACACTCTAAAAATAAAGCAACTAACCGTTTATTACTTTTTACAATTTACAAAAACAATAAAAAGGTAATTGTTTTTGTGTGACTTAATACCGTTTGACTGTTTTACAAAACTGTAAAACGACAAAACAGTCAATGGCTCGTTTACTGTTTTTGCTTTTGAGGAAATCCAAATTGGTAAAACGAAATAACGGTATGTCCCGGGATTATACCATTAATGTTATTATGATATGTTGCCTTTGTTCACCGCCTATATCCTGCATAAATTAATTGCCTAGGACAGCTGCTATAAGGGTACTAATTTTACTGTCTTGACCATTTACATGTTTTTTTTTCGTTTTTCGTTCATTGATATTCATGTAAGACTTATTCTGGAGTTTAATCTCAAATCTTTTATCTGAATCTGAACTTTTGTCTTTGTCTTTTTTTCATATACAATATACTGTTAATGTTGTATACCCGCTATGTCTCTTTTATTTAATGATTTTTCGGTTACGATTTGATATGATCTGATTTTGTATCTGTTTTGATATTTTTTTATACACTTTTTAACGTTTTAATTGCTAGTTTTTGTCTTGTTACTTATTTTTGTTTGAAATGTTATGTCAGGGCCCCGTGGAAGACCACATTATAATTATGCGAACGGGCTACCCTGCTAATAGATCAGAAATAAATAAATATATAGTAACCGTCATGAGTACATTTTTAAAAAAATTAACTCACAAGACCTGTCTTTTTGTAGGGCCGCCTTTGCATGGGGTAATAGTCTTTTTAAGCAGTTTTAGTGCAATTATCTTACAACAATGAGGTTTGCGCCAGATTTCATGATCATCGATGTTTGGTGGAGACTAAATGGTTTTGGGGGAACATACAGGCACATTAATTTCACTGTTTCCTTCGGCTTTAAGGAAGTAGTAGTTTGCAACATTGTGTCATCGGTGAGACCTGATATTTGGATTTATTTCAGAACGGAACGTTTCAAATGTGCTGCGATAATGCTTCTATAAAACGTGGGATCAGAACGTGCATACATGTAAGTGCAAAAAAAAATGAACTGCAGTACTAATTTACAAAAAAAAAAAAATCATTGTCAAAACAGAACCCATATGACGATAGTAGTATTTATACTATATTTAACTCACTGGTTTCCATCGGGGGGAATGTTATCTGTAGATAGGAATAAAAAGAAATACAATCAAACCAAAAGCAGAAGTCTACATTGGTTTCTGTTAATATTACCTTCATTTATCACCTGTAGTCATTTCAAAAGTGGGGTTTGAACTTTCGTTTTTTTCTCCAATTTGTACTTTAACCCACATAAAAAGAAACTCGTTACAAACTAAAATCCCCTCCATTATTCGATCTCTTAAGCTGTCACCACGAGGCCTATACAGATTCCCGATGTAAATAAATCAAAAAATAATAACAATTGAATTCGAAACGCAAATATGCATTCTGAACAATCAACAATACTGTTCTATATACTAGTTTTAATCTCGACGAATAAATGGAGCAAATGGAGCACTATTTATTAGCATACCGCAAGAAAAATATTTCAACGTTGCTTCATGCGCTGAACCAACAGGTACAACTCACTGCAACTGACTTTGATGTTTGCCCTAATCTAGGATCGAACCTCACCGTACCCAAACTGATCTTTAACCGACCATGTAGTGTAAAAGCACATGTGAATTTCTGATTACTATTCATTGAAAAATTATGTTAATATGTGGCGTCCCCAGTATTTGTCGCTAGGTGACAGAAAAAGCAGTAAAACAAGTCATACACTATAAAAGAAAACTTTAGGTTCCTACGTAGGTCAATGTGACAGATTGGTGACACAATTCCCTATTGTTGTACGTTTATGCAAAGAGTTGAACATCAACATAATTGCAGCAGTTTTCAGCAGCTACGGTGCAAAATGGCAACATGGAGGCACAACAATAGATATAGAGCAGCAGAGCGGCACGTCAGCAGTATTATCAGTATTTACCCTGCGCAATTTGCGACAGAGGGACACCTGTCACCTATATGCACACTACACCGTATATCAAAATAATGCCTGGGATCCTGAGAACACAAATTGAACAACACAAAAGCGAAGAGGGCCCTCTGCAAGAGTCTTGCCACATTGGTGTCGGTAACAACAGAGCAGCAGCTACTGGCTGGCAGTGTCAACGTAGTGGTTTGGTGGTATGATGGCATTATCAAAAGTAGGGATTGCAGTAAACAGGGTTTGCAGTGAACTTACTCATTCGGCGTCTCCAGAAGACGATGGCCGCAACAAGAATCAGCAAGAGTGCCACCGTGACACCGACCGCAATTAAGATCAACGTCAACTGACTCTGTTTTGATGGGTCTGAAAATGGATTGACAAAAACGTGTTTAATAGTGTGATAATCGATAATCGTTACAATGCAAAGATGCGTTTGAAATTCCTGCCATAGTTATCAAATCACTTTAACGCCTTAAATTGACTACAAAGGCAAAATTAAAATTGATGTTCCAGTTATGGCTACGTATATCCTATTTAGTATCGACACGTAAAAACGCATATATACCATAACCTGATATATTCAGGACAATGCAGCTACATATTCCTATGCATATCAGATAAGTTATCAGATTGAACACAATTACAGTTTAGACCACTCAGGGCTTCCACCAAACATGAGTGATACTTTTCATCCATTCAACAACGTTTGTGTAAGCTACTTTCCGCCAACGGGCGTTAATACAAGGCATAGAAATTCAAAAATAAAAGATGATTATTGCTATAGTGAGCATTTAGGCTAGACTCCTAGTACATTGTTGTTATAAACAAATACCACATATTTACGCGGGAGAGAAAATGCTTCCTCGCTAGTTGATCTGACTACATTAGTTTATGATGAATATTATGATCTTGGTCATTCATAATAATTAAATCCTAATGTAAGACCGGTCGTTATCTGGCCAACGATTTGCTGTGGCCTTTGTAAGAGGGCCGTATTGTTTTGCACGGCTTTTGATTGGAGGGGACGAAAAAACACAATTTCGAAGCAAAAACCTCATTAATGACGGTGGACGACAGTAATCGTTTCGATTACAAAGAAATATCTTTTTTTTTCACTGACAGCGATTGTTCTTTTAAACTCATCGTCACCCTTCAATATTTTTCTTGCATGACGTCATACCATGGAATACTTGATAATATTAACTTACAATCAAATATGAAATTTCCCACCAATTAAGCAATTTTGAAAGCTAGTTCAACATAGACTAGGGAAAACAAAGACAAAAACACAAAGAATTGGCAGAGAGAAAAACAAAAGAAATACCTGTTTTTCTGTACTGGCCGAGCAACAAAATAACCGTAGACACCTTCCCTCCCGCCCCAGTTGCCGTGCACGTTAGATTCCCCCGCTGACCAGGCTGAAACGACGGCACGGTGAACGTGCTGCTGGTGTTGTGCAATCTCGTCCCAACTACCCTCGTCTCTCCGCTTGTGTTCTTGCCAGCGAATGTCCAGGTGATTTCTGCCGGGGGTTTGGTGTCTGTGGCCAGGCAGGTGAAGCTCTGGTCGGTGTCCGGTCCGACGTTCACTTCTCCGCTATAAACTTCGCTGGTAGTGGCGTTGATGATGTGCACATCTTTGGGTGGCACTACAGAGAAGAATTACAACTTGCATCAGGACAAGACCAACAGGAACGGCAATAGTTATGAGAGACCTTTAGTAGAAAATCAGCATTGATCAGCACTCCCCAAAGTTGGTACTTCAGTTTAACGTTCGAGTGTTCTTGTTTGTTATGTTCGTTGGTCATGGCTGGAAAAGGACCGGGACCTGCTTAACCCACGATAACAGTCTTGCCCATACACCATGTGAAGTGACAGCGTCTGAACAGTGAAGTGGTTCTGAGAACGCCCGGCCGGGTAAATTCAACGATACGGCCAGTATGCAGCTCCGTAGAAATACATCCTATGTTCTTGCTACATTTGATAAGAAACAGAGATACCGGTCAGATTTTGGAACACACAGATCAGACGTCCAGTTAACGCCTCCTTCGAGAACCACTGCTGTGTTGAAAAAAGGTTAATTTTTCATAGCAATCCATGGAAAGCCTCTATCGACTTTTTGGACGATTAATGTAGCCTAGAAAACGTTAACGGGGAAGGGGGACCCTCATAAATCTGTTGCACGCGTTTACATTGGAGGCACGTTTAAAGGAGGCACGCGTGCACACCGTCAAGTTTTAAACACATTTTAATTCTATGTGCCGATGACGTCACACAATGCATCGCTTTGCTCACTAAATGAAAAAAAAAACCTCCAAATTGAACAGCCGTTTATCCCGAGATAATCGCATTTGAAGTTATTCATTACTCATTCAAAGACATTTTCGACGACGCAGTAACAACTATCAAACATTTTTCCTTTTTTTGGGTAGCTTATGATTTGGTCTTCCCTTAATAATAGTTATTTCAAAAAATATCTCTTAATCAGATCAAGAACACAAAGAAAATTTCGCGTCCTGCTTTTTGGAACTTGAAAAAGGAAGGAGGAGGCCTTTTTTTCCCCTCCAAAATGGCCGCCCGACCGGGCTATTTGTCAAGATGGCCGCCGGTTTTTTTTTTTTTTTTAATGGCCGCCACTTTGACTCAGGAAATGACATAACAGCTTTATATGGGCTAAATGCAACAAACGAAGAGGCCAAAATGATGTCACTATTTAAAATTTATAATTTTTTTTTAAACTAGGCATCCTTCCAAAAGAAAGCAGGCGAGGATGCTAAAAATATTTGTGTTTTTTGGGACTAAACAGGTAATATATTGCACAGGCGGGAACGTTTCCTACATCCTCGGTCCCAAAATGCCTGCACGTCGAATCCAATTACCGACTTAAACAATCCGTAATCGGAGTGAGGCTTGCCACCAAAATTGGACGGAGCACCATGAACGGCTAAGATATACGGCCAGTGTTGGCCAGCGTGGGTGGCGGACCAGCCTACGTAGATTTCATACCGCAAATATATCAACAGCATACACCTTGGAAAGAAAACGTTTTTTTTTTTTTTATCCTGAAAAAACCCTGTGATGTTTAATGCAATCTCATTTTTAGTTCTGCTTGTTTTCTGATGTTTTAGCTTGGGATAATTGTTTGTGGTATTTGTTATAATCATAATTATGTAAGACACAATGTGTATGTGTAATCCAACATAACGGTTGCGAATGATTAATTTATCCATGAAAGAACAGTTGTTTCAATTAAAAACAGTTAAATCCAGTGTTTGAACTTACCATTAACAGTCAAGGTTGAATTCTTCCACACCGTTGTAGCCGAATATTGAGCTTCGCATCTGTAGCGCCCCTCGTCAGTTAACTCGAGATCGTTAATCGTCAAATTGCAACCGTGGTTGTCATGGTGATAGTCATACTTCCCTGTCTTAGTGCTGCCCTCTTCTGTGCACACATCGGGCAAGGGTTTGTTTCCAAGCAACCACTTGAAGTTAATATTCGGAAAGCCGAATGGAACATTTTTGACGAAGCATTCGAAGGCGGTACCTCCTCCTATTATCCCGTTGAACATGGACGTCGTCTCAGTAATTTCCACTCCTGCACATAGGAATATCAAGTATAAATAAAAAATAATTATGCTTTGCAAGCTTTAACGATAAATGAACCGACACACGGCCATAAAAAAAAAAACTTGGGGTGGATTTTATCTCCTTCTAATTTCGGAAAAGCAGTATCCTCTTTGTTTACATTTTAAATATTCGGGGAGACCAACCGGCTAGCCGGCAGTGCAAACTCGAAAATGCGGGGAAAGATGGGGCACATGGACCGCATTCGACGCTAGGGGCAAACTTTATCCCTTTTTCCGATCTGTCTTTTGTTCATATTCCACAATTCAATGGAGCGAATGCATGTAGCACCTGTTAAAAGTTTCTAACACTGCTATGTTCGTTTATTTTAAAAGGAAATTGATGGAAGGGACGTTTGTCAAACATTCTAAATATTTTTAATGTGCTCCTGATAAAAACACTTCCCTCTATTCAGCTTTTTTTCATCAATTTTATTTATCTCAACCGTAAGAATAACTTAAACCCTGTTGTAGGGAATATCTCCCTGTAGAGAATTACTAGATTGCTTGCCGATCAGCCGTTACATTTGAAACCTTCAGGCCACAAGAACTAATGTAAACAAATGTAAACACTGATTCATTATGTTTTTTTCATAAGCATGAAAAATATATTAGAAATACTTACCATTAAACACGATGAGTTCTTTTTCAGATATGGTTGTTCCTCCTACTTGCAACACATGACAGTAGAACTTTGTGCCATTCAAGGACCCAAGAACATGAGGGATCGTCAAAGCCCCGCTTGTCTTGTTAAGTACAGGCGTATACCCCGCAATGGTCGCTGTAGATGTACATGTGATAATGGCTGATTCATTTACAACCCATTCGAATGCGAAAGCTGTGCCACTGCATGGTGGAGTCACTGCCCAATCAAGTGCTTTGCATTCTAGTTCCACATCTTCTCCCTCCACGGCTGTCAAAATCGTCTCTATAAAAACATATGACATAAATTATCCAAATCAGAAGAAAATGCCCCCATTTGTGAACGCTCATCGTGACTTTCGAAATCGATGATCCTTTTGTGGAATTGTTTTCCTTTTTGTGGGACTGTCAACTCAACAAAAAAGATCATTAGAGCTTGTTTGTTTTCTTCAAAATATCGTTGACATAATTTGACTTACCACAAGAAAGGTGACATACGGCACCAAACACGCAGATACAAATCATCCCGTATAACGGATTCATTTCTGATGAGATTCAGTCGTCTGTCAGTCCCCACATAAGTGAAGCAAACCCAACGCGTTGCAGCGATTACAAAGAAGTGAAACCGAAATAGGGAAATGGTGGTCAACTTATTTTTAATTCCAGATTGTCACGAACAACACCAACGTTGATGGCTTCCCTAAAAAAAATGATAATACATTCAAATAGGTATTTGTACGTTGCTGGTTATGTAGTTATCACGTATTATTTTGACCATCTTATATGGGGTCACGTGACTCTGGGCAGGTATTACAATAATGATTGCCTATCCAGTTGTCGGTGCGTATATCAAGTAACGGACACCAAAAGCTTGACCAGTTTACCAGGATTGAAAGTGGAATGTTTATTTTCAGAAGGGCGGAGGGCGTCTTCCGTTTTGCTAGTCTACGGGCTAGACGTTGCATGGTTTGATTCGCGATAACCTGCCGCCGCGATATCTGCCGCCGCGAGAGGGCGCTATCACGACCAACCAATATTGACGACGGACTTAGGGTTGCAAACCAGTAAATAAACTGCCATAGACCCCAATAATAAATGCCTCCTCTTCAAAAATTCAGGAAAAATACTCACAACTCTTCAAGGTATTCAAGACACACATCAAACTAAAGCTAATTTCATCATCTTTCTTTTTCCTCCCAATTTTGTGGGGGTTAAGTGATGACTTTTAGGAGAAATTTCCATCCGAAGATGATCACCCCTTAAAATGGTCCTGAATGGTCCCATCGCCATTTTGAAAAACGACGCCTACACTCCATTGCAAAACAGAGCGTGTTTTGGGCTCCAATTTAATCCAAAGTGCACCGAACTACAAGCTCACAGTCCTGTGTACGGCTTCCACTCATATTGTTTACATACCCTCAAGTTCATGACCCACAATATGCTCAAATAAAGTAAAATTTTAGGGCATGCAAATCGTGATTTGGCTGGCGTTGGCAATTTTGGACGGATTTACTGGCCTGCAACCCTAGGGCATCTCCTAAAATCTTCTCCAGAAAAATGGGGGAAACTAGTGCGCATGCGCAATTTATGCAGGCAATAACAGTCCATTTTCAGTCACGCACATACTACACACAACAAAAAAGCTGAACAGTGAACTTGCGCAAACATCTTGCTGCATCTTCGAAGCGCTTCGATGGCTCAGCTGTATAATGGTATGCTTTTGAGAACAGAGGATGTGTGTGATCGAAACTTTATATGTTTCCATATTATTTTCTTTTCTAATTTGTGGCTTTGGAGAAATTATTTTTAAATGGGAAATAAGTCTGAATTCCATTAGGTTCAAATTCATTTCTTTTTTTTTTTCTTTGTATGTTTTTCTTTCTCACATTGTTTGGAAAGTAATTTTCAAAAACCTTATAGCGCACACCCCATTCGCCTATGTCATTTGGGGGGAAAAATTCGCAGGGCGGGCCGCAATTTTTTTTTTTTCCCAAACGAGGTCCTACCATAACAAAAGAGGGCGTGCTCTCTCTGCTTTAAGAACATTCATGAAGCCCAGGGCTTTAGTGATTTTTATTTTTTATAAATTAAGGAATAATGGTGTTTAAAATAATCACCGACAATTATTGGCTGATTTGTGTAATGGTTGGAAGTTGACCTGACTAATCAGGTGATCCAAGTTCGAATCTCAGTGAGTGATTTTCACATTTTATTTTACCTTTTTAATAATTAAAGTGAGGAAGGAACATTTCTCACAAGACGTAAATAATAAACAGTGTTTGTGTTATGCAGAACAAGGCATTAGATTTGTATGTAATGGACCAATCATTAGATTGGAAACAGATGACGTTTGGGGACGAAAAAAAATCCTGTCGGCGGCTGCATAGTTCGCCATAGGATTGCACGCAATACACATACATTGTACGTTAGGTGCACTCATTTCCAAAGCAAAACTATTCAAATAAACTGCTTGCCCTTACCTTGGAAACACAGCAACTATGTCCACGAGACGGGGCCGTATCATAAGTCCGAACTTATGATGTTTCGGACTTAAATAGCGTCGGACTTATAAGCAGACCCCCACAGGACCTCCAAGTAACTTTCAGTGTGATTTTTTTTAAAAACTGGATAAATGTTTCTATACAAAGGTCTCCTTTCCAAACGTTGAAATTCGGTGTACGGCATTGTCCAGCTCATATATTTTAGCTACGTGATCATTTCCTGTTATTTAACAAGGCAATTTTTAAATCCATGAAGCAGCAGGATCATGTACATATGGAAAATCATTTGCATCTCGCCCCTCCGTACCTGAAAATATTGAAACACATAATTAGGGGGTGTGCGTCGAAAATTTACCCCAAATTCGTCGCCAAACGACGCCGTCTTAAGCCGAAGCTCCGCGCAACGGATTTTTTTTTAACACTGAGGGTGCTGTCTTTTGCCCGGGCTAAAGCGGCCGTGCACGCTCTTGAAAACATTTAATTTATGTATATATTTTATTGTAACGAATCTTCAATTTGTGTTATATTTTGAGGTATTTTTTTTCAAAACCAATTTAGAGCGTCTGAAACCAGGTGCTTCACAAACAAACAATGTGGAGCATTGCCTCTAATGTTTCCTAATAAAAACTAAAAAAGAATAGTCCAGAATTTTTCTTTACAGTTTATAGTTGTCTGGTTTTAAATGCCGCACTTATCGCTTGCAAACGGCGAGTTACAATATCTACACAAGTGCAACACACCGACAATCTATCAACAATGGTGGGGTTCACTGGTGGGGTTGTATGTTATTGTAGCGTGCCGAGGGGGAAGGATGGCGACTATCAACCGCTAAAAAAATCCTTACAAACTCCCAAACTTGAGGAATAGAAGTTGCGAAAAATGTGATTTCCAGCATACAAACATGTGTTTCGGTAATAATGTGCGGAATCGTTTATTAATGTTTACCCGCTGCGTCCCAGAGGGCGCCCTTCCTTACGACCACTGGTCATTGCTATGCATGTACAGCACAATGCATGAAATCATGACGAGTTGGGAGCAAGATTTCCTGGGTAAATATTTCGTTTTTTCCCATCTTTTGAGTAGGTTAACAGTTAGTAAGGGCAATCATTAATGAATGTAGGATACCTAGAAATCACTGTGTATATGCATAGAGCAAGGCATAGAGAAATAAAACACATTTCTCCATGGTATATGTAGTTTGGCTGTGGGGCCTAATGTGTGCTGCTACGCACGTAGGTGAGATACGTATTGTGTGTGTCTCGAAGTTGACCTGTGACCTTGTTTCCATTACGACCGGGCCTTTACCGTCTGTCGTACGGGTGCAAGGGCAATACATTGTACATGTATTTATACACTTACAGTTGACACCGTGAACAGGGAGATAATTAATATACATGTGCAAAGCATTAATACAGGGTTTAAATATTATATCCTCTCCTATCATTTATATGTGTAAATGTTATTAATTCAATACAGGGTTTATATAGACAGTGACCGCTGCACTTTACATGTCTATAAACATGCTATAAGACTCGAGGCAGAAGCCGAGAAGTTGTTTCCTTACCTGGTGTTGGGTAAGTGAATGAACAAACTCTATTTTAATTGTGGTAATGTAATTGTATTAGAACTTTAACATGTACATGTACACGGGTACTATTACATCTCCAACTCTTGCCTTTATTTTTGTACTTTTATTAGGTTTTTTTTATTTGTATCTTGATTGTATGGAGACTTGATCTACTGACCACAATTAAACCACGTACTGTTGAAGAAAACCCAAGAGAGTGTCAATTACTGGTTGGTCCTCGGAGAAGCAATTCTTCACCCATGCATGGTGATGAGCTACCGTTGTCACCCCGCTCCAGGAACATCGCAGTTCTTGACAATAATATTGAACGAAATCCCAAATTAGAGGAATGAAGCTCCTTTCTTGTTAATTTATCGAGAAAAGTAATCACTTAATTGAATTAATACACAGGTGCAATTTAATAAATACAAATTACAAATAATTATAAGCCGGCGAAATTAAATCATCACAAAATCTAAACTTTTATTTAAAACATTTACCATTTAGAGCTGTGCCACCATCAAGGACGAATCAGGAAGGGGGGGGGGGGGCAACGGGCCCCCCCCCCCTCCCTCCTAAAGTTTCCATCTGTTTTTTAAGTGACGTCGCAATAATGGCAGGCACTGCGTACACCACCATCTTTTCCCTAAAAAGATTTGGTTAAAGTGGATCGAAATTGCCTCAGATCGCACCAAAGAGCATTTAGAATCCAAAATATTTTCGGGGCCCTTAAGCAGGCCTCGAACCCCACGCCGTAATTTTTGAGACCCACTTTTTGGGGGACCATATTTTTTTTTTTGGGTCCCCCCCCCCCCCCCCCCCCCCAAAAAAAAAAATGTGTTCTGGATCCGCCTTTGGCGACCAATCCAGACAGAATAATACAGATTTCAAAAACAATGCAAACATTTGACTCGTCTGGCTTAAACAAACACCATGCTGCTGGCAAGAACCAATCAAGTTGGGAATAAAGCCCATTTTAACAGAAGATATGAGCACCCAAGATTTTCCTTTACCACGCCCAAATTGATTTGCATGAACCAAAGAATGTGGCTTATAAGGAATGCACAAACAAAAATACAAATTCCACACTTGGCAAAAAGAAATGTCAAGGAGAATTGCTCAAGCACATCAGAAACTCTCAAAAAATTTACAGCCAGATTGGCTATCCATGAACAATGATATACATGCACTCACATAAAATTGTCAAAAATAACCAGACTAGTCGCGATCGCCTTACTTCCCATGACAAGGAGTTGTAAAACAGCCTTTTGTGACTTCAATACTGACTTTTGTCCCAAACTTATTCAAAATTAAAGAAATTTAAGACCGGGCTATTATAACATGGCCGCCATGTCACGCTGACACACCCAGGCCCAATCATAGCCAAAGGAATATCTGTCCAAAATACAACAGAATCCTCAAAATATACCTTAAAATTTGTCTGCAAAAACACTCTTGGAACTTCTTAGTTCATGTAAATAAAGAGGATAATCAAACAGCTACATTTCCTCAACGGAAAACACAACGTGCTTAAATCGAGGTGGGCATGATGTAAAAAATACCTAGCCACGCGAGGACAGCATCACATTACTTTAATTTAAATGTCGCCCTCTTGTGATGATGAGACATTTTTTTTTTACATTAACAACAACGTCTCCATTAACATGACAAAGTCATTATTGATTATGCTTTACATTCAGCTACAGGGCAAATTATAACTTTTTGTACACGCTTTAATAAAGTCTACATCTATGCAGTCGACAACAGTATATTATTTTATGACTTATTAAATGTCGTATTATATAAAACTGAATTCATGGACTGTTTATGAAATTCTATGTTTTACAGAAATCATCCTGAACTAGTGTGGTAGCATCAAAATTCAAATAATTTGAATTGATATGAAAATGTTTGTTGTTTTTTTATCTTCAACATTGAAACAGTTTTCAATTTTAATTTACAATATAAGATAAAAGCCTCTCGACTTTACTCCCGGTTATAGTGTTAGACTTAAACCAAATTTAACCTCAACGTTAACAACCACTACGTTTTAATTTTTGTTTAACAGCCGTTTAACTGTACAAACGGATATTCTCTAACAGGCCCACTAAAATTAGAAACAGTGCAGGATATAAGAAACATTATTTACAGATTACACGCGATAATTATGGGGAGAATTTCAATGCATTACAGGACCGCAAATTTACGGTGATTTTTTCTAAATTACATAAAATGAAATCCCAAATTAGAGATTTAAAGCACGTGGCATCTTAATTTCTAGAGAAAACTGCTAATTACTACACAGATGCAATTTAATAAATACAAATCACAAAATATGACGCGTCAGCAAAATTAAATCAACACCAAATTTCACTTTTTATATAAACACTTAACATTTACAATTTGGAGGTGTGCGACCAACCCAGACAGAAAAAAAAAAAGATTTCAAAAATAATGCAAAGATTTGACTCGTCTGACTAAATAAACACCCAGCTGCTGGCAAGAACAAATCGTGATGGGAATAAACCCCATTGTAACAGAAGATCTGAGCACCCAAGATATCCAAGCCACGCCCAAATTGATCTGCATAAACCAAAGAATGTGGCTTTTGAGGAATGCACAAACAAAAGTACAAATTCCACACTTGCCCAAAAGAAATGTCCAGGAGAATTGCTCAGAGACGTCAGAAACTCTCATAAAATTAACAGCCAGATTGGCTATCCATGTACAATGACATGCACTCACATAAAATTGTCAAAAATAACCAGACTAGTCGAGATCGCCTTACTTCCCATCACAAGGAGTTGTAAAACAGCCTTGTGTAATTTCAATACTGACTTTTGTCCCAAACTTAATCAAAATTCAAGAAATTTAGGACCGGGCTATTATAACATGGCCGCTATGTCACGCTGACCCACCCAGGCCCTATCATAGCCCAAGGAATATCTGTCCAAAATACAACAAAATCCTCAAAATACACCTTAAAATTTGTCTGCAAAAACACTCTTGCAACTTCTTAGCACATGTAGATAAAGGGTATAATCAAACTGCTACATTTGCTCAACGGAAAACACAACGTGCTAATTTAATCGAGGTGGGCATGATGTAAAAAATACCTAGCCAAGCGAGAACAGCATCACATTACTTTAATTTAAATGTCGCCCTCTTGTGATGATGAAACTTTTTGTTTTACATTAACAACAACGTCTTCCATTAACATGACAAAGTCATTATTGATTATGCTTTACATTCAGCTACAGGGCTAATTATAACTTTTTTTACACGCTTTAATAAAGTCTACATCTACAATGCAGTCGACAACAGTATATTCCTTTATGACTTATTAAATGTTGTATGATATAAGACTGAATTCATGGACTGTTTATGAAATTCAATGTTTAGCAGAAATCATCCTGAACTAGTGTGGTAGCATCAAAATCTTAAACATTGAAACAGTTTTCAATTTTAATTTACAACAAACATAAAAGCCCCTCGACTTTACCCCCAGTTATGTTGTTCGACTTAAACCAAATTTAACTTCAACGTTAACAAACACTACGTTTTATTTTTTGTTTAACAGACGTTTAACTGTACGAGCGAATATTGTCTAACAGGCCCACTAAAATTAAAAACAGTGCAGGATATAAGAAACATTATTTACAGATTACACGTAATAATTATGGAGTAAATTTAAATTCATCACAGGACTAGAAACTTACGTTGATTGTTTTCTATCAATTTTTTTTTTCGATTACGCATTAAATTAATTGAACAGCCGATTTTTTTCCCTGAACGCTTATTTTAAAGTACATGATGTAAATAATATTCAACTACAAACAAGCAAGCGGTCAATGTTCAGATCTTGATCCTCAAAAGCAAACAGTTGTTTTTAGCTAAAGCGTGTTCACCATGTATGTCATCCACTTGTACCTTTACAACAGAACAGACCCGTCTTTTTTTCTTTTTTCTTTTATTTCAAGATTGGAAATGTACGGCTGGAAAAAGGTAATGCATACTTTTTCTCACAAGTGTTTCCATTTTATATGATTTTCTTTTTCATTGTTTACCCCAATAAATATTTGTATTTGTTACGAATAAAGCTATTAGCATGTGACATTACAAATATTTGTTTTCTAAATATATTTCTGTCAGTGAAAGTGTATATTGTGCTGAAATATTCCTCTGATTGGTACGAGTCTTAATGGGCTGCTCGCCCAGTAATCCTCAAACTTATCATTTCGGCAATTAGCAGGCATTTCAATATAATTTCATACACAGTTGGGCCTACATCTGCCAATCCCGTACCAGATAAGGGATTGGGTTACCCCGAAGGGGGCGGGGCGGAGCTCTCTCTTCTTTGCCCTCTTCCTCCAAACCATCCACACTCTGCCCCTCTACACCCAAGCTGGGGGCGTCTTCTCTTAAAAGGGGCGGGGTCTCGACAGGAGTTAATATCAGGAAGTTGTCGATGTCTGCGTACTGGGTGGGAGGCTCTGTGCGGATGGGCGGGGCGTCCAATGGGTGTGTCTTGGTGTGATGGACGTCTGCGTAAATCAGGACCTGCCAAGACAAATAGGTAGATATTACTATTTTTAATGCAAAAATCACGACGTTGCATTTGAAAAATTTGATTATTGGACAATAAATGTATAGACATTTTTAATTTGACGGAAATGTAACCCAATTGCATATGTGTTGTGATAACTTTAAAGATTGTATTAGTTTAATTAACATACTTCCTTAGAAATGGTGGCGGCTGGTTGTTGGTTGCTGTTAGTCGGCATATCGCTTTGCGCCAGGGGACCAGGGAGGACAACAGTCTCCACTGACATATTGCCTGAAACAAACAAAAAAGCCAGGCAAAAACAAAACTTGAACATCAGTTATAAAAACCAAAAAATCCAAAGTCGTTGAAATAGTCTGGAGAAGTGTGGCATGTCAACAATATTCTTGCATAGCACACACAATGTTTGATTATGTTTCCTGGATGCACCACTTGAATACAGTGTTGGTCGTATATCACTAAAGCAGAGGTAGATCGAACATGAAACAGGTTTTAACTCAATATTTCGGTGTGTACACTATCCGAACGTGGAGTTAACTAATCACTTTATATCGAATAACTCTTTGAATCAATTACCGGAATTGTAACGTCTGAAGTTCCTTGTTGCTTGAATGCCACTGCTAGATGGCGGTGTTGCAGCAGGAGGCGACTGGCTACTCGGAAGGAACGTATTTTCTTCGTAGATATTTCCCGCATCTTGTAAAAAAATTTAAATATTTTTTTTTTAATAAAAGTAGCATGAATATTAGACTTCGATCACTGTTGGAAAGGATATAATGCGTAAGGAGGCCTTATTAGACCGATCCAATTGAATCAGTTTGGTTTTATTTTTTATTAAAAAAAACTCATTTGAGACTTTGAATCATTAAAGAAGTTGCATCCTGTCACAATGAAACACAAAGTCAAGCAAAGAGCAAATTGTTTTTCTTTAGTTTTTGGACACGATCATTATCATTGATCGATGCGCGAAAGGTAACATTTCAGCGGCCCTGTCCCTTTTAACATTTCTTATTTTCGTTTCAGTTTTGAATACGAGGATCCCACGCTCGGCAGTCACTTACGCACTAAGCTTAGTTTACCTGATGGTCCTGCGACTGTGTTCAAGACAGGACTCACAGACGCCGTGGGCCTGTCGGTTCCAGTCCGTGTGTTGTGAACTACAGGCCTGTAATAATTGTTAGCAAAATATCGTTTTACAGAATAAAGCTCGGCAAGAGAGTCATGCTTTTGTGGTGCTTATTACGTGTTACGTGTGATTCATCGTTTAATCATGCAATTTTTACAGGAAAACAGTACATGCCGATTTAATGGAGATTTGTTTTCTTTAAATGTAAGTTCAGAAAGACTTATCATCAATGAGGACGCTTTGTGTAAGGTGCAGGTATAGTCTTTTCAAATAGTATCTGGCAGTATTGCATTGCGCAACATTATCAGTCAAGTCATGACAAATTACTGGCTGTAGAAGCCATTGGGACAGTATTCGAATGGTTTACTTCGAAGGAATCGTCTGGAACATCTGCAAGTGTTCATTTGTGAATTTATTCCAGCATGCACTGTTTCAAAGCATGCTTTGATAATGTTCGTATATAGTTTGTTATCAGTACCTGCATACAGGTTTGAAAAATATCATCAGTTAATGACGATCATTAAAATGAGTTTTAATATCCTGGTAGACCTATCGTGTGAGTGCAAAAAGAAACTGAGCTGTATTACTAATTCATATTAATCATAGTCAAAGCAAAACCCCTTTGAATGTCAATATTTAAAATACATTTTACTCACTGGTTTCCATCAGAGGGAACGTGATCTGTAGATAGAAGAAACACAAAATCAAACCAAAATCAAACGTTTGTTTACCTCGATTCATTGCGAAAGTGCGTTGTGAACACTTTCGATTTTCCGATTTTACACTTTAACCCACAAAGATTGAAACTCATAACAAGTCAAAATGACCTCCATATCCGATTCATTAAGCGGCCAGCATAATGCCTTTACATGATAAATCAGTTTCCTGGTGTAACGAATTCAAATGACCTTTACATTCGAAACGCAAATATGATTGCAACGTTTTCTGGACATTAACAATTCTGTTCTGATTATCTGTATTCCTTAACCTTAACATCTCAACAAATAATTCTTTTACAATTACTGGCAAACATCAAGAAAAATATTTGAAGATTGCTTCATTGGCTGAAATAACAGGCACAGCGCACTTAATGCCACTGATCGTGACGTCTTCCCTAATCTAGGATCGTACCTCATAATTACCTATGGATGTAAACCAGCCTTTTCATATAAAAGCACGTGTTAACTTTATACTTTTTCAGTGATGTGGTGTCCCCAATATTTGCCAGTGTGGCAGAAAAGTGTAAATTTCCACCGTTAATTTGTATGCTATCAAGGAACACTTGAGGTTCTTAAGCGGGTCTGTTGTACCAGATGGATGACGCAAAGTATACATAAGTCCAAAGGCATTGAATATCAACATATTATTACGGGTGCATACCTATGTTCCCTAATACCGATGTTCCCCAATATCAATGTTTCCCGAAATCCTTACCCTAACCCTAACCCTATAACCCTATATAATCCTAAGGATTTCGGGAAACATCGGTATTTGGGAACTTCGGTATTGGAGAACATCGGGTAGACCCCATTATTACAAGCAGCTTCAACTGATCAGAAGAGCTGCAGCAGTTCCTCAAACAGTCACAAGGGAAGCAGAGTAGCAGAATGGCAGCGCAGCAGCAGTATATCAGTAGCAACAGGAGCAGCTATACTGTCTGGCAGTGAGTCCAAAATAGGATTACAGTACGACAGCAGTACGACAGCACGGTAGTAAGACAACAGTACCAAAGCCAGTGTTTACAGTAAACGGGGTTTGCAAACAAACTTACTCTTTCGGCGTTTCCAGAAGACAATCGCCGCTACAAGAACAACCAGAAGTGCAGCCGCGATACCGACGGCAACGAGGATCAAAGACAACTGACTCTGCATCGAGGGGTCTGCATATGAAATGTAAAGATGTGGTTAAAAGGATTGATTGATTTAAAATCACTCTGTCGCTGTACATTAACTACAAAGGACAATTGAACAATCGAGGAAATCAAGGTCCAGGATATCATAATCACTATCGCCACTTTTCCGTGTCGTTTATTAAACCAAACTTATTGGAAATGACTGTTAGATTAGTTTTCATTAGTCGGACAAGCTGTGCTTTAAAGGCCACAACAAATCTGCCGGAACACAAAATGGTCATTACTGTCCTGATACTGTCCTGATACACAATATCAACTTGATATTGGTTAATCTGACTATTGTGTTTGTTTTAATAATTGGGATTCAAAGAGGCAAAATGTCATGAGTAAATTCAAACGCAGTCATCTTAAGCCTGCGTAATTCATTTGAAGCTTAATGAAACAATAAGAAACACTTCCTGAAATGGGTTGACCTCTACATGGCACGAAATAAATGCAAAGTAAAAACAACTTAAACGCAAGGGCGGATCCGGGGCAAGGGGCATGCCCGCCCCAAAAAATCCATTTTTTTGGGTGACTTTGCAATAAAGGCATGACAACGAGTACACCACCATCTTTTCCTCACAAAACATTGTTTAAAGTGGTCATAAATTGCCTCAGATCGCACTACAGAGCATCTAGAGTCATTTTTTTTCGGGGCCCTTAAGCGGGCCCCGAACCCCACGACGTGATTTTTTTTGGACACCCTTTTTGGGGACCACAATTTGTTTTGCCCCCACCTCAAATTGTGTTCTGGATCCGCCTTTGCTAAAACGTACTGATACACTCGCAAATGTGGGGCTTTGCTGTCTATAAACACGCTTTTACACAACCAAGAGCAGCCTACGGTTGCTAAAACTTTAATGTTAACAAAGCAAACATGACCATAAACATCTTCGCTTGTTCATTAAACGAAATTCAATCATTGACTCTTAATCCTAATGAGGTCCGATCATAAGTCCGACGCCTCATAGGTCCGACGCCTTATAAGTCTAACAAAATCGCATCCCCTAACCAAATAAAGGCCAATAAGTCCGACGCCTCATAGCTCCGACGCCTCAGAAGTCCGACGCCTCAGAGCTCCGACGCCTCAGAAGTCCGACGCCTCATAGCTCCGACGCCTCGTAGCTCTGACACCTCGTAGGTCCGACAAATTAAACGCCTCGTTTTTCCGACGTCGGACTTAATATGAGGGGTCGAACTTATGAGGCGTCGGACCTATGAGGCGGAATAAATAAGTGTTATGCCTCATAAGTCCGACGCCTCATATTTGGGACTCATGAGGCGTCGGACCTATGAGGCGTCGGACTTATGATACGGCCCCAATCCCAATGTTATTGGTGTTTGCAGTTTGACTATTTACACCAATTTCAGTATTTTCAGAAGCACAGAACTTTACTTTTCCAGTTATAGATAGATCGAAGCATCATTGAAGATAAGAGCTAAACAAAACACAAAAACTACTCTACTCCAACATTTTTGTGCAAAATCTGCCTTTACTGCACATCGCAAGTTAAGCTGAAACCTTCCTAACAGGATAGTTTGATTGGTCAACCAGAGCTCTAACCTTTTGTGAAATATAGCCCGTTTACTGCGATTATATCCTCAGTTGATAAAATTGGCCAACCTTAATGAGTGTAAAACGCGAGTCGCAAATCAAGTTGAAAATAAACTCACTTGGTGTGTTAATTGTTGATCCGGAATCTCCGTTGTCGTTTTGGGATGGCCCTGTAGTTTCAAACTCCCCCCTTCCATCTTTTTTTACGTCACGTTAAAATGTCAAAGAGAATCAAATACCCTAAATTACTGGGAAAACTAATTTCTGATAACTAATTTCAATGTCGCAGGTGACAATACAGTCACAATTTCAATTCAAACTAAAACCTATTTTTTTTGTTTTACTCCAACCTTTCCTAATAGCTTTTGCAATCCTAAAAAAAATCTGTATAGCTTTTTTTCAGTGTTGCGGAGCGAAATGGCAGTGCTGGACGCATTCATTCAAAATACAGAAAATCGGGTTTACACCGAGATGAAAAAGGGCATAATACGTATGCCAGCTAAGCCTACATTTATAACGGATATGCACGAAGACAATTACAGTTGCTTTTTTGCGCCTACTAACACACGTAAGCCAAGTATTTAACGAGGTCGTTTGACACAGCGATGCCTCTGCCCGAACCATTATGGTTAGTATATTTTAACATAACAACAAAGTACCAGACAACTACGATTTCACAGGATGCTTGACGCTTTTCGATCACCATTCGGCAGTTGCGTTTTCGATTGTTTGCAAAACACATCAATATACATTTACTTCAGAATAAAATCACGTTTTTGCTCCCTCCTAATGTATAGTATTTTATGGTATCCAACAAACCAGGGGAAAAAGAAGAAATGACACAAAGACTAAAACTGTACCTGTTTCTTGCTGTTGGCTGAGTAACCGAATATTTGTGACCACCTTTCCTCCCGCCCCAGTTGCCGTGCACGTTAGATTCCCTCCCCGCTGACCAGGCTGAAACGACGGCACGGTAAACGTGCTGCTTGTGTTGTGCAATCTCGTACCAGCTACCCTCGTCTCTCCGCTTGTGTTCTTTCCATTGAATGTCCAGGTGATTTCTGCCGGGGGTTTGGTGTCTGTGGCCCGGCAGGTGAAGCTATGGTAGGTGCCCGGTCGGACGTTCACGTCTCCGTTACAAATTTCGCCGGTAGTGGCGTTGATAATGTACACATCTCTAGGAGGGACTGCGGAGAAGCATTACATTATTTTGGCATCAGGACAAGACAAACAAGCCTATGAAAGAACTTTAGTAGAAATATCAAGTTCTGCAACATCCCCCAAATCAATAGTTTGCGCTTCATGCAAGTTCATTTTATTGGAGTGTGAACTTTAAACACTGTATTGGATAAAACAGCACTGCGTGCGCGCGCACATACCACCTTCGAGCGCACATGGTGCCACTTAATATAAAAAAGTGTCGTTGCTGGACCCGTCTGCATAGGTTTTAAGCACAAAAATATCAATAACATGCCATACCTTGGGAATTGAAGACCTACCGACGTTTATATGTGCGCTTTCTATGAAAGCCGGGGGTGGGACGCAGCCCACCTGGCTCTCATCGGAAAGCGCACATGTAAACAACGCGTGACGTCATTCGGTCTCAGGTCTATTGAAAGAGGTGCATTTACTTTTAACTTACCATTAACTGTCAAGGATGTATTTTTCCACACCGTCGTAGCCGAATATTGAACTTCGCATATGTAGCTCCCCTCATCAGTTAACTCGAGGCTGTTTATCGTCAAATTGCAACCATGGTTGTCATGGTGATAGTTATACCTCCCTGCATTGTTGCTGTCCTTATTTGTGCACACATCGAGCAATGGTTTGTTACCAAGCAACCACTTGAAGGTAATATTTGGGAAGCCAGATGGAACGTTTTTGACGAAACATTCCAAGGCGATACCCCCTCCTAATACTCCGCTCAACACGGAAGTCGTCTCAGTAATGTCTGTTCCTGCACAAAGGAATATCAAGTTTTATACTAATGGGGAGTATGTTTTTTGCAAGATTTTAAGATAAAAGAGGCGCAGCCATCAAAACACCTTGGGGTGGATTTCGGAAAGTATCCACTTTGTTTAAATCTAAACTTTTTGGGACACCAACCGGCCAGTCTGAAGCTACAATTCGAAAGGGTGGGGCTGGGTTGTGAAGCTGGACCTCATTAGACGCTAGGGGCGCTCTTTCCCTCTTTTCCAATCTCTCTTAATATTCCACAATTCGGTGGTAAGAACTATTAGAAGCACCTGTTTAACAACATTTGTCTTCACTCCTCTTTGGGTTTAATTGAAAAGAATGTTGTTGAAAGGGGGGTAGCCCAACGGTTGCCCCCTTTCTCCGAAACTGCATAAGATGGGATCTTAAGTCAAACATTCCAATTATTATCATATGCTAGTTATAATGATACTTCCCTCCCTTCAGCACTTTTCTATTTTTTAAGTACTTTCCACATCATTTTTACATAAATGGAAAGACTATACTCTACACACAAAATGGTTAAGAATAACCAAATGAATTTTGGTCACGTTACTTTTAGTTAGTGTAAACCAGTAATTTGGTTCGACCTTAACTTATCGATTGGTAAACTGGTTACCATTTTCATGGGTTGCAACATATTGGTTTTATTACCTTGACCAATCGTTTGGTCAAAGCCTTACTAAATTGATAAACAAACGAGTGGTAAAATATATTTGGTAAATTTCACCATGCTGTTGGTTGAATGTAACCAAGGCATATGTCAACGATATAACCAAAGTGTGTTGGTTAAATCGTTTTTTGTTAAGTTTACCAAAGCAGAGTTGTAAGAGTCATTGATTGTTGTGACTCGTGTCGAGTCGAGTCATTATGTCAAAAAGGTCGAGTCGAGTCATACTGTGTAGTCGAGTCTAGTCGAGGAAAACATTTAGCTCGAGTCAATTCGAGTCACGAATATTTGAAAACTATTTTACAAAGTGGTTAACATTTACCTGGGAAATATGTAATTCCATCAACCAATAAGATTTGGTTTGAGTTGACCCACCACTAACGGTTAGATGTTACCATTTTATATTGGTATAGGGTTTGATCAAGAAGAAAATGTGTTGTCTTAACCAACCGTGAATTGGTTCAAATTTGTATCAATAAAAATTGGTCAAAGGATAACCAAAGGTCGCTTGGACACATATTGTCCACTAAAATTGGTTCATATTCTTCTGATATTGGTTATCGTAACCAATTTAGTTGTAGAGTGTACAGGTTGTAAGAAATATTAAAATCCCTTAACATTTGTAAACAATAAATTTAATAGCTCATACTGTTTCCATATCCGTGGAAAATATCGAAAATATACTTACCATTAAACACGATGAGTTCTATTTCATCATTGTTTGTTCCTGCTCCTTGTAACACTTGACAGTGGAACCTTGTTCCATTCAAGGACCCAGAAACATGCGGGATCACCAAAGCCCCGCTTGTCTTGTTAAGTACAACCGTATAATCTGCATAGGTCTTATTACATTCGACAATGGCCGATCTATTTACATGCCATTCGAATGCGACACCTCTACCACTGCATGGTGGAGTTGCAGCCCAGTCAAGTATTTTACATTCCAGCTCCACATCTTCTCCCTCCACGGCTGTCAAAATCATCTCTATAAAAATAAAACACAACCAACAAAATCCTGGCTCTTATTCTGTCAACGCTCATCGGGACTTTGGAAATTGGTGATCCTTTTGTGGAATGCTTTTTCTTTTTGTAGGAATAACCGCTGACTTAAACGGCTAAGAAAGGAGTTAACCCTAAAGGGGCCGGGTTATTTTGACCATCTCTCAGCCGGGGGGGGGGGGGTCCGCCCCCCCCCAAGATCTCGGCCATCGAATGACGAAACATTTTGAAACTTAGCAGATGCATAGAACAACTCTTCCTAAACATACCCAAGAAATGTCATGACTATAGGTCAAAGGGTTTTGGAATTATGGCTAATTAATTATTCATATGTACGAATGGCAATTCTGCTCTGTGTACACGACGTATACGCGGCCAATTCAGTTTCACGGCCGGAAAATTTTTCGCTACGCAGCAACCCGTGGTCCGATTTTTATGTTTTTGGTATCAAAAGATGCGCAAAGCTCCAGGCTAAAAAGTCATAACAGCTCGGGTCGCGGAATTTTTTTTTAGAGGCTATCACGGAAAATGTTGAGGGGGGGGGGAGGGGCGGATTCCGCCCCCCCCCGGCCCCTTAGGGTTAAACAGTCAACAAGATTTGTTTCCATATACACAATATTTTCGACATTTTCTACATTATTTGACTTACCACAAGAAAGGCGACATGTGATACCAAACACGCAAATACCAATCCACGCGTAGAACGTATTCATTGCTGAAGAACGTCAGTTATGTCCGATAGTCCCAAATCAGCCGAGCAACCTCAACGCGTCACAGCCAAGAACAAATGAAAACCCGAAGTATGTAGGGAGGTCACCAAAGAGCTATTTTCATTTCAAGCTAGTCACGGACAAAACAAACGTCGATGGCTTCTAAAACATAAACAATGAATGTCGCTGTATGCAGGGTCACGTTAATACGTGCAGAAATGAAGTGTACAGAATAATTACTACCTATCATTATTACCTATCCAGTGCTACACAAGTCATTTAAAAACCAAAACTTTGACCAATATGCCAGAATTGAAAGTGTAACAGGATGTTTATTTCCGGAAAGCAATTCATGGAACCCTTAATAGTTCCAAATGCCATCTAGAGTGCATTGTCATGGCATAGAGATACAATATACATGTTGCTGCCACAGAGCTCTTTCCTAAAAAAATATCAATGCTGTTATACCAGTTATTTCAAGTGGCAAAATGACCGTATAATAATATTCATGTTCAATGTTAGAACTCCAATACACAATATAAAAAGCACCACCGAGTGTTTGACTAGTTAAAAAAGTTAATGCCGCTTTTAATATTATGACGTTAATCAGTCGCCTATACATGTGCTTGTTTTTGTATAGAATAGGCCTGCCAGTCAAGTCTCATGTATTCCTAAGATTTGTTAATAAATAAACCAAAGAACCAAATCTACTTTCCGCTCTTCTTGGTAGTGACATGGCCTGGAACTCCAATTAAAAATTCGACTCATTTAGCTTGATCGCATCACAAATAAAAAAAGTATGGGTTTATGTTGCACTTTGGATAAAACATGATAGGCGCATGCAACGGCTAGTCTTCTATGTTGCAAGTTCTTCAAGTTATTCTTGGCATTCAACAGCGCCCTCTGTCTTAATCTTAGCAAAGATAGACATGTAGTTTGATCGTGTGTTGGCCACTGTGTTAAATTTACCTTAACCACGGATTTTAGTTGAAGTAAAAGCGACGCCCGACGAGAATTATTCGAAAATTTATGTGTATTCCTGCCTGCAACCGATACTGTATATGGGCGAAAACTACTATTGTGGCCACAATATATGAGGGCGCTGTTGATGGCGTTTGTTTGAATACAAATGTGTCAAAAGGAGTTGACCACGTTATTAGTCGTTACAAACCAAAACTGTTATTTTCTTTCCAATTATTTAGCCGGGTAGGTAAAATCACCTCATTCACTTTTCATAGCAGCTCATTAATAAAATGGTTCTCCTTGCTAATTTTGAGTTTCACCTTCCAAAAATATATAAATTTGTTTAATTGCTATTTTCCAACAAATGTAACAGTTTATAGTCACATTTTAATTGAGACATCGAACAAAAAAAATCCACTTCCGTTTGGTAACTAAATTATTTCTTTACAAAAATCGAATTCCCAGCTGCCAGACAATAATTCGCCGCCTGCAGTGCGGCTTCACGAAAAGTGCAATCTTTGGTGTAAAGAAAAGGAAATTCTTGTTTTCCCCACAGGATTGCAGACGCCCAAAATAAAATATTTCTTTTTTACTTAAAACAAATAGTATGCGTTTAAAGAATAACTAAAGTACGGCGTATGCATGTAACTAAAGTACGGCGTATGCATCTTTAGATCAAACATTGGTTAAAACAATAACTACGGTTATTTTTTTTTTTTTTTTGATTACCGCGTATACGGACGAATAACGACGAGAGCCACGACTAAGGCTATATTAACAGGCCAATTTTTTTTTTTATCTATGAAGCAGCAGGATCATTTACATGTGGAAAATCATTTGCATCTGACCCCTCCGTACCTGAAAACATTGAAAAACATAGCGGGTGCGTGTCGAAAATTGACCCCAAATTTGTCACCAAACGACGCCCTCTTAAGCTGAAGCTCCACGCATCGGAATGTTGGCAAACTATTGTTAAACACTGAGGGCGCTGTCTTTTGCCCCGGCTAAAGCGGCCGTGCACGCTCTTGCAAACATATAATATATTATATTGTAACGAATCTTTCAATTTGTGTTATATTTTGAGGTAACTAAAAAAAAATATTTCAGAGCGTCTGCAACCAGGTGGTTTACAAACAAACCATGTGGAGCACCGCCTCTAATGTTTCCTAATGAAAACTACAAAAGAATAGTCCAGAATCTTCTTTTACAATTTTTAGCTGTTTGGTTTTAAATGCCGCACTTATTGCTTGCAAAGGGCGAGTTACAAAATCTATACACAAGTGCAACACACCGATATTCTAGGGTTGTATGTTATTGTAACATGCCAAGGGGGAAGGATGGCCACTATCAACCGCTGGAAAAATCTGTACAAACTCCCAACCCTGAGGAGTAAAAGCTGCAAAAAACTAGATTTTCAGCATACAAACGTGTTTCGGTAATAATACTGAATGGAATCCCAAATATGAGGACTGAAGCTCCCACACTCATGCCCTGTCATAGCCCAAGGAATATCCGTCCCAAATACTTTAATTTAAATGTCACCCTCTTGTGATGATCAAACCAAATTTGTTACATTAACAACAAAGTCTTCCATTAACTTGTTTATGCTTTACATTCAACTTCAGCGCAAATTATAACATTGCTTTTTTTACACGCATTAATAAAGTCTATATCTACAATGTAGTCGACATTATATTCTTGTATGACTTATTAAATATCGTATTATATTCGACTGAATTCGTGGACTGTTTATGAAATTCTATGTTTTACATAAATCATCCTGAACTAGTGTGGTAGCATCAAAATACACATAATTGAATTAAAATGAAAATAATGGCTAGTTATTTTTATCTTCAACATTGAAACAGTTTTCAATTTTAAGTTACAATATAACATAAAAGCCCCTCGACTTTACTCCCATTTATGTTGTTGGACTTAAACCAAATTTAACCTCAACGTTAACAACCAATACGTTTTATTTTTTTTGTTTAATTAACAGACGTACAAGCGGATAAAGTGGCGTAGCCAGGAATTTTTCAGGGGGGCGCTGGGGCTAAAACATTTCATGGGGGGCGTCATGTAGATCAATGATAATTTTTTTAGAAACTCAAAATCTCAGCAGTGCCCCCCGCGGCTACGCCACTGAGCGGATACTGTAACAGGCCCACTAAAATTGAAACAGTGTAGGATATAAGAAACATTATCTACAAATTACACGAGATAATTATAGAGTAAATTTAAATTCATCGCTGGACCGCAAATTTACGGTGATTGTTTACTATCGATTTTTTTTATATTCGATTACGAATTCACCGATTTGTTTTATTAGAACGTTTTTGTTTTTTTAAGTACCTGAGGTAAATAATATTCAACGACCAAACGAGCCAGCGGTCAATGTTAAGATCTTGATCATCAAAAGCATTTTTTTTTTTAGCTAAAGCATTTTCACTTTGCATGTCATCCACTTGTACCTTTCAACAGAACAGGCCAGTCTTTTTGTTTTTTTTTAATTTTTTTTATTTTAAGCGTGGAAATTTACGGCTGGAAAACGTTTCAAAGGTAATACATACGTCCCCTCAATGTGTTTTCAATTTCTGTGACTTTCATTTTCATTTTTACCCCAATAAATAAGTATATGTGTTACTAATAAAGTTATTTGCATGTGACATTACAAAGCTCCTTTTTGCCAAAAATCATTTCTGTCAGCGAGAGTGTATATTGTGGTGAAATATTCCTCTGATTGGTACGGGTCTTATTGAGCTGCTCGCTCAGTCATCCTCAAACTGAACATATCGGCAATTAGCGTGCATTTCAATATAATTTCAAACACAGTTGGGCCTACACCTGCCAATCCCGTACCAGATAAGGGATCGGGTTACCCCGAAGGGGGCGGGGCGGAGCTCTCTCTTCTTTGCCCTCTTCCTCCAAACCATCCACACTCTGCCCCTCCACTCCCGAGCAGGGGGCGTCATCTCTGAAAAGAGGCGGGGTCTCGACAGGAGTTGACAACAGATAGTTGTCGATGTCTGCATACTGGGTGGGAGGCTCCGTGCGGATGGGCGGGACGTTCAATGGGTGTGTCTTTGTGTGATGGACGTCTGCGTAAATGAGGACCTGCCAAGCCAAATAGGTAGATATTACTATTTTCAATGCAAAAATCACGACGTTGCATTTAAAAAATTATTTGACAATAAATGTATACGCATTTGTAATTTGACGGAAATGTAACCCAATTGCATATTTGTTTTGATAACTTGAAAGATTGTATTAGTTTAATTAACATACTTCCTTAGAAATGGTGGCGGCTGGTTGTTGGTTTCCGGTAGTCGCCATATCGCTTTGCGCCGCCGGGGGATCAGGGAGGACAACAGTCTCCACTGTCCTGTTGTCTGAAAAAAAAGCCAGGCCAAAGGAAAACTGGCACATCAGTTTTTAAACCAAAAGCATCCAAAGTCTTGAAATAGGTTGAAGAAGTGTGGAATGTCAAAAATCTTCCTGCAAAACACATACAAATTTTGATGACGTTTCCCGTTGCACCACTTGAATACAGTGTAGGTCGTAAATCACTAAAGCAGAGGTGGATTGGACATAAAACAGCATGGGCGTCGCCAGGATTTTTTTCTAGAGGGAGGCAAAACATATTTTTCCCCCAAAAATCTTGTATTTCTCAACAAATCCTCGATTTATCAGTTTTAGAGGGGGCATGGACATTTTGCCCCTCCCACACTCATTAAATTTACACCATTATGACTTCGCACCTCTTTTATTTTTTTTTTCTTCCTTTTTTTTTGGTTTTTTTGCTTGTCCAGGGGGGAGGGGAAGCGCCCCCTTCCCCCCCCCCACCCCGCGACGCCCATGTGAAACAGCTTTTAACTCAATATTTCGGTGTGTACACTTACCGAAACGTGGAGTTAACTAATCACTTTATATCGAATAACTCTTTGAATCAATTACCGGGATTGTAATCGCGGAAGTTCCTTGTTGCTTGGATGCCACTGCTAGAGGGCGGTGTTGCAGCAGAAGGCGAATGGCTACTCGGAATGAAAGGATTTTCTTCGTAGATATTCCCCACATCTTGTAATAAGTTTTCCAAAATCATGAAATAGTCATCCATTAAAATTGCAATATTGCTTTAAAGGTAGAATGAATAATAGACTTTTGATCACCGTCGGAAATGATATACTGCATAAGGACCCATCCCATTGAATCAGCTTGGTTTTATGTTGGAACTTATTTGAGGCTTTGATTCAATATAAAAATGCATCCTGTCACAATGAAACAAAACGTCAAACAAAGAGCAAATTGTCATTCTTTAGTTATCGGACATGATCGTTATCATTGATCGATGCGCGAAAGGTAACATTCCGACGGCTCTGTCCCTTTAACATTTCTTATTTCTGTTTCAGTTTTGAATACGAAGATCCCACGCACGGCAGTCACTTAGGCATTATAAAGCTTAGTTTACCTGATGGTCCCACGACTGTGTTCAAGACAGGACTCACAGACGCCGTTGGCCTGTCGGTTCCAGTCCGTGTGTAGTGAACAACAGGCCTGTAATATTTGTTAGCAAAGTATCGTTATATGAAATGAAGCTTCGGAGTCATGCTTTTGGGATGCTTATTATTATATTTCTTCATCGTTTAATCATGCAGTTTTTGCAGGAAAAAAGTACATGCCGAGTTTATGGAGATTTGTTTTCTATAAATATAACTTCAGAAAGACCTATCATCAATGAGGACGCTTTGTTTAAAGTGCATGTATATTCTTTTCAAATAGTATATGGCTTTATTGCACCATATTGTGCAACACTATCAGTCAAGTCATGACAAATCAATTGCTGTAGAAGCCATAGCGACAGTTATTGAATGGCTTACTTCGAAGGAATCGTCTCAAACATCTGTAAGTTCTCATTTGTGAATTTATCCCAGCATGCACTGTTTCAAAGCATGCTGTGATAATGCTGGTACAGTTTGTCATCAGAACATGAAAACAGGTTTGAAAAATATCTTCGGTTAATGACGATCATTAAAATGAGTTATCCTGGAAGACCTATCGCGTGAGTGCAAAAATGATAATTCTAATAAAACATAGTCAAAGCAAAACCCCTTTGAATGTCAATATTTAAAATACATTTTACTCACTGGTTTCCATCAGAGGGAACGTGATCTGTAGATAAAATAAAAACAAAGTCAAACCAAAAACAAACGTTTTAATTGGTTTCTGCTATTATAACCTTCATTGTTTACCTCGATTCATTGCGAAAGTGCAGTGTGAACACTTTCGATTTTCCGATGTAACACTTTAACTCACACAAATTGAAACTCATAGAAAATGAAATCACCTCCCCATCCGGTTTCTTTTAATAGCTGCCAACATAGCCAATATAGGATAAATCTGTTTCCTGGTGTAACGAATTCAAGTAACCTTTACGTTCGAAACGCATTACGATAACAGTGCATTCTGGACAGTCAACAATATTGTTCTGATTATCTGTATTCCTTAGCTTTGATCTCAACAATTACATGTTTTACTTATTACTGGCAAACATCAAGAACAAGATTTCAAGATTGCTTCATGGGCTGAACTAACAGGCACAACACACTAACTGCAATACACTTACGGCAGAAAAGTTTAAATGTCCACTGTTATTTCGTATACTGTAAAAGAAAACTTGAGGTTCATACATAGGTCAGTTGTATCAGATTGATGACGCAAAGTGGACAAGTTTAAATGTCCACCGTTAATTTGTATGATATAAAAGAAAACTTGAGGTTCCTACATGGGTCAGTTGTATGAAATTGATGACACAAAGTATACGTAAGTCCAAAGGTAATGAATATCAACGCATTATTGCTAGCAGCAATACAATGATCAGAACAGCTTCAGTATTTCCTCAGCAGCAGTTCTTCAGTGTAGCAGAATGGCAGCGCAGCAGTATAGCAGGAACAACAGCAGCAACTACTGTCAAGCAGGAAGTCCAAATATGATAACAGTACGAGTACGACAGCAGTAGGGCAGTACGACAGCTCGGTAATTAAGACAATATCAAAAGCAGGGCTTACAGTAAACAAGGTTTGCCAAAAAACACTTACTCTTTCGGCGTTTCCAGAAGACAATCGCCGCTACAAGAACAAGCAGAAGTGCAGCTGCTATACCAACTGCAATGAAGATCAAAGACATCTGACTCTGCATCGAGGGGTCTGCATATGAAATGTAAAGTTAAATAAATCATGATAGATTTCAAATCACTCTGTCGCTGTACGTTAACTACAAAGGACAATTGAACAATCGAGGAGATCAAGGTCTATGAAATCATATTACTATCGCCACTTTTATTGGTCGTTTATTAACCCAACTTATTGGAAATGTTTGTAAATTTAGTTTTTATTCGTCGGACATTCGTCTGCTTTAAAGGCCACAACAAGTCTGGTCATTACACAAAATGGTCATTACTGCCCTGATACTGTCCTGAGACACAATATCAACTTGATATTGGTAAATTTGAGTATTGTGTTTCTTTTAATAATTGGGATTCAAAGAGGAAAACTTAAACGAAGTCATCCTATAATTATTCATATTTCTTAGCTTGCGTTATTCTCTCGAAGCTTACTGAAAAAGAAACTACTTTGTATCATAAGTTGATATCTCTAATTCAGATATCCAGAAACACTTCTTGAAACGGGTTGACCTTTACATGGCACGAAATGAATGCAAGTGAAAGCAAACGTACAGATAGAATTGCACATGCGGTGCTTACGGTTCCTAAAAAAAATAAAATAAATGTTTAGGAAGCAAACATGACCATAAACATCTTCGCTGGTTCATTAAACGAAATTCTATCATTGACTCTTAATCCAAGTGGGGTCTGCTCATAAGTCCGACGCCTCATCGGTCAAATGCCTTATATAAGTCCGACAAAAATCGCATCTCCTAACCAAATAAAGGCCCATAAGTCCGACGCCTCACAGCTCCGACACCTCGTAGATCCGACAAATTAAACGCCTCGTTTTCCGACATCGGACTTATTAAATAAATGTTATGCCTCATAAGTCCGACGCCTCCTAAGTCCGAAATTTCGGACTTATGATACGGCCCCTATCCCAATGTTATTGGTGTTGGCAGTTTGTCCATTCACATCAACTTCATTATTTTCAGCAGCACGGAACTATATACTTTACCTGTCATAGATAGTTCGAACCAACATTGAAGATAAGAGCTAAACAAAACACACAAAAAACTACTCCAACATTTTCATGCTACATCTACCTTTACTACACCTCGCAAGTTAAGCAAGAACCTTCTGCCTAAAGGGCTAATTTGATTGGTCAAGCAGAGTTCTAACTTTTTGTGAAATATACTCAATTTACCGCGATTATAATCCTCAGTTGATAGAATTGGCCGACCTTAATGAATGTTAAAGCGTGAGCCGCAAATCAAGTTGACAAATAAATTCACTCGGTGTGTTAAATGTTGATCGGGAATCTCCGTTGTTGTCGATTTGGGATGGCCCTGTAGTCTCAAACTCCCACCTTTTATCTTTAATACATCGCGTACAAATGTCAAAGAAAATCAAATACAGTCAAACCTGCCTTAGCGACCCACTGTACAGAAAGACCACCTGTCCGTAACGACCATTTAAAAGTCCCCCGCTGACAAATCCCGTTACTTAAGTCCTGAATAGAAAGACCACCTGCTTAACGCGACCAGCGACCGCACATTTTGCTTCCGTATGAATGCTTAAGTCTGTACAGCTTTTTTTTTCAGTGTTGCGGAGCGAAATGGTAGTGCTGGACGCATTCATTCAAAATACAGAAAATCGGGTTTACAACACCGAGATGAAAAATGGCATAATACATACGCCAGCTGAGCCTACATGTATAACAGAGCATATGCACAAAGCCATTAATAGTTGCTTTTTTGCGCCTATTAACACACGTAAGCCAAGTATTTAACAACGTCCTTTTACACAGCGATGCCTCTGCCAAACCATTATTGTTAGTATATTTTAACATAACAACAAAGTACCAGACAACTACGATTTCACAGGATGCTTGACCCTTTATTAAAGGCTATTCGATAACAATTAGGCAGTTGCGTTTTCGATTGTTTGCAAAACACATCAATATACATTTACTACAGAATAAAATCACATTTTTACTCCCTCCTAATGTACAGTATTTTATGGTATCCAACAAACCAGGAAAAAAAGAAAGAAATGACACAAAGACAAACACTGTACCTGTTTCTTGCTGTTGGCTGAGCAACCGAATTTTCGTGACCACCTTCCCTCCTGCCCCAGTTGCCGTGCACGTTAGATTCCCCCGCTGACCAGGCTGAAACGACGGCACGGTGAACGTGCTGCTTGTGTTCTGCAAGCTCGTCCCAACTACCGTCGTATCTCCACTTGTGTTCTTGCCAGCGAATGTCCAGGTGATTTCTGCCGGGGGTTTGGTGTCTGTGGCCAGGCAGGTGAAGCTCTGGTCAATGCCCGGTCCGACGTTCACGTCTCCCTCACAAATTTCGCTGGTAGTGGCGTTGATGATGTACACATCTCTAGGTGGGACTGCGGAGAAGTACTACATTATTTTGGCATCAGGACAAGACAAACATTCTTATGAAAGAACTTTAGTAGAAATACCACGTTTTTGCAACATCCCCCAAATCAATAGTTTGCGCTTTATGCAAGTTCATTTTATTGGAGTGTGAACATTAAACACTTTATTGGATAAAACAGCACTGCGTGCGCGCGCAAATAATAATAATAATAATAATGCACATTTATATAGCGCCGGTATCTGCCGCTTGCGGCGCTTATGGCACTGCACTGCACAACAACCAGAAAACAATAAGAATAAAGAAGCACCTGGTTGACTCGACCCTCCACACGTCAAGATGCATCGTCACGCTAACAAGACGGCATCGTCATGCAAACAGGTAGAAGCCAAAGTCAACCAAATGCTTCCCTATGCAGGTAGGATTTTAAACTGTTCTTGAATGTGCCAAGTGAGTTTGAAAGTCTAACAGTTCCAGGTAGGGAATTCCAAAGTATTGGTGCAGCAGTTTGAAAGCTTCTCTCCCCCCATCGATGATTAGCCATGTTTTCCTTAAGGAGTTTTTGTTGTGAGGATCGTAGGCCCCGATGCCCCGGGGCATAGAGCTGATCAATAATCACCTTCTTGATTTGCTGATTGGATCCCAGAACCATGAATTCAGTTTTTGCATTATTTAACTTAAGAAAGTTTCGATTCATCCATGTTCCAATATCATCGATGCATTCTACGACTCTTCGAAGCGCGGAGTTAACGTCTGCCTGTACAGGTTTCACTGATATGTAAATCTGAGTGTCGTCTGCGTATAAGTGATAGCTCAGATTATACCGACGAATGTTGTCCCCAAGTGGTGAAGTATAGATTGGGAATAGTCCAGGTCCAAGACATGAACCTTGAGGTAGTCCATAATTCAACGCAACTGCATTGGAGATGTCCTTATTAATGCAGACTGCTTGTAATCCTCCAGTTAGGTATGATTTTAACCAGTCCAGAGCCACACCATGGATACCAATTCTATTTTCATGACGATGAAGCAGCATATGATGGTCCACGGTGTCAAACGCCGCTGATAGATCAAGCAGAACCAACAACACTATCTGTCCACTATCCATGGCGTGTAATACATCATTCTGTACTTTAAGAAGTGTAGTCAGGTGGCTTAGATCTAATTTTCGTCAAGATCGTGACCGACTGGTCCAAAGCACCAAACTTGGCAGATATATTCTTATAGATCTAGAGAAGATATTTACAAGGGTTGACACCTGAAATTCTTTTGGGAAGGGTGCCTAATTTGCATAAATCGTTAATCCCTGCCGTGTAATATATTTTTTTCCATATTTGGGTATATTTCTATTTTTCAATTTTTTTGAAAAGTGTATTTTGGGGATTCTACTTACATATCTTTACTTAAATAACATTTTCCAAAGCATATAAGTTACTAAATAATTATGAGGACATAGTAACGATCCAAAATGGCTACTATTATGTCCTAAAATTGCGCGCATTTACCTTGTCTCCAGATATCATCAATTAGTCTTGCCAAACATTACCATTAATGAACTTCAAATTCACCAAGTAGCTTACTGGTACAGCTACCCTATTAAAACCTTATGCAAAATCATGTGAACAATGATAACATTGTGATATTAAGCCCAGAAAACAAAAACTGGCAAAAAAACGAGGTGTCCATAAATTAGGCTAACGAGTAGGTGAAGGGTTGCCTAACATGGAACACTGGAACAAGTTCAAGGAAATTCCCCTAATTATTGTTGAGAAAACGTTTTGGCGTAGACAAAATTATTGTAAACAACAATAATCTCTTATTTAGGTTTTTTTTTGTTGAACTTGTTTAAGTCCCCACGTTACCCTTCCCGTACTAGCCCAATTTACGGACACCACATTTTCTCCCCTTTTTTTGGTCTTTTGGGCTACACATCAAGATGTTATAGTTTCACCTGATTTCCCACTTATTTTTGTTAGGATAGCTATGCCAGTAAGTAACTTTGTTAATTTGAAGCTCATCAATACCCACGTTTGGCGACACTAGTTGATGATATCTGAGGAAAAGGTAAATGCGCGTAACTTTAGGGTAAAATAGTAGCAATTTTGGTTCTTTACTATGTCCTCCTAATTATTCAGTCACTTATATGTTTTACAAAATGTTATTGAAGTAAGAATGTGCAAGTAGAATCACCAAAATACACTTTTCAAAAAAAAAACAAAAAAACAAAAACCCAAATATGGGAATAAATATATTACACGGCAGGGATTAACGATTTATGCAAATTAGGCACCCTTCCCAAAAGAATTTCAGGTGTCACCCCTTCTAAATATCTTCTCTATGGCTAAGAATCTATCTGCCAAGTTTGGTGCTTTGGACCAGTCGGTCACGATTCCGACCATATGCCACCTGACTAGTGTGGTTTCTGTGCTATGAAAAGCACGGTATAGGCTGACTGGTATTTTTCACATAGGTTATGCTCCTGTAAAAAAGGAACTAGCCGTGCCAAAACCACACGTTCTAAGGTTTTGCCAAGAAATGTCAAATTAGAAACTGGTTTATAGTTCTTAAACACATTGCGATCCAAGTTCTCCTTCTTAATAAGAGGACGAATGTGTGCAACTTTCAGGCTGTCCGGGAAAATGCCAGTTTCTAATGAAGTGTTGACTATCTGTGTTATGACATGTACTATTACATTGGTACAGTTTTTAAGTAGTGAGGTAGGGATCGGATCCAGCTGACATGATGTCGTTGGAGCATTGCATATGATGGCACGAACTACCTCTTCAGTTGCAGGTGCAAAAGATGATAAATGATGAAGTGCTGTCGTAGGTAGACGTAACATCAGGTAGAGGAGACACTTGACGTCGATGAAGAAGATCATCCGCTATTTGGAATATTCGCTTTTGATCGTTTGCATGCTCTATAAACAGATCGCTGTGATATTTGCATTTTGCTTTTTGAATCAAAGCTTTTACTTTCTGCTTCTGTTGAGTGTAGTGTTGACGATCGACTTCTAAATGAGTCCGCCTACATTGATGTTCCAATTTCCTACGTTTCTTTTTCACCTCGTGGATTTCAGGATTATACCATGACGTATTTGGACGGACCTTAACAATCCGCGTCTTTGCCGGAGCGTGTTTGTCTAGTGTTTTACTTAGCACACTTGAGTAGTGTTCTGCTAGGTCATTAACATCGCAGCTTGGCAAAGAGTCAAAGTCAGTATCGACAAAATCAGAACAGAATGAATCGAAGTTGATACCTCGTAAGTTCCGTGTAGTGATTGACTTAGTAGCAGCTGGTGGCTTTCTAAGCAGACGTTTACAAGTAATTGCACTATGGTTACTTATCCCATCGATGACACGGAGACAAGTAAAAATGGAAGAGTCAGATAAGCGAGTAATAAATAAATCTAATGTATGACCATGTCGATGTGTGGGAACATTCACATGTTGTTGAAGTCTGCTAGCTGTCAAAAAAAGACAGAAAGGATTGTGCGCAGGTATCCAATGCGGAATCAATATGAAAATTGAAGTCACCAGTTATCACAACAGGTGCCGTTTTTAGCAGCTGATGATCCACTAGATGGGAGAATTCCTCCATAAAAACACTGAAGGAACATCCTGTAGATTTGGGTTGTGGACGGTATACAATTGCCAAGGAGAGTGATGTTGATCCACTAACAATGTTAACATTCAATGTTTCAAATGAAGTAGAATCTAGGTCAGCTTTACAAATACGAACATCCAATCCCAACTTGTACTTGAGAGCTACACCTCCCCCTCGTTTAGAACCAGTTCTTGGTACATGCAGAAACGAATAGCCCAGTGGAGTTATGTTTCTAATAACAGCTGTATCCTCAGCTTTGATCCAGGATTCACAAAGTGCCACAATATCAAAGTTATTTTCAATCACAAAGTCAACAAACTCTGTGGTTTTGTTCCTCACAGATCTAGTGTTGAGAACGCAGAATTTGACATGTTCATTGCTCACATTTAGTTTTGAAAATGAGTTCGAATGTCTGGCCTTACCAGCTCTACATCCCCGTCTTGTGTGTCTTTTGGGTTTGGCTGGTGGTGAGTGAACAATACAAGGTATTCTGTGCAGTTTATCAAACTGGAGAGTCAAACAAGTCTTCTCATCAAAAGGGCAAGTTCGATCTCCAACATCAGTTCTTAGGTTGTGTAGGACTTCAGCACTGTACTTGTATGCATAGCTGCCATGCAAAGCAGGGAGTCCTGAGCTGCAGTCCACTGAGGAGCTCATTTGATTAAGAATACACTCTTTCTGGCATTCTTGTGTCCTCTGTAATTGTAGTTCCATTGTCCCATGTTGATTGTGACAAGCTCCATGCACATGAATAGCACTTGGAACCTTGGAGTTTTAAGACATCAAATGTGCAGGAAAAGACTGGAAAATAATCCAAATCCAGATGAGCTGGAGCAATAGCAATATGCTCATGATGATCTATAAATGTTACTCTGTCGTCCTATATAAGATTGTAATAGGGAATTTGGCTGAAACTGTTATATTGGCTGTTAAAGCAGAGCAGTGTGTGGAGCTGCATCCTAGTGCGCTGCCCACCCCTTCGAGCGCACATGGTGCCACTTAATATCAAATATTGTGGTTGCTGGACCCCTCTGCATAGATTTTTAGCACAAAAATATCAATAGCATAACATACCTTGGGAATTAAAGACCTACCAACGTTTATATGTGCGCTTTCTATGAAAGCCGGGGGTGGGACGCAGCCCACCTGGCTCTCATCGGAAAGCGCACATGTAAACAACGCGTGACGTCATTCGGTCTCAGGTCTATTGAAAGAGGTGCATTTACTTTCAACTTACCATTAACTGTCAAGGATGTATTTTTCCACACTGTCGTAGCCGAATACTGAGCTTCGCATCTGTAGCGCCCCTCATCAGTTAACTCGAGGCTGTTTATCGTCAAATTGCAACCATGGTTGTCATGGTGATAGTTATACCTCCCTGCATTGGTGCTGTCCTTACTTGTGCACGCATCGAGCAATGGTTTGTTACCAAGCAACCACCTGAAGGTAATATTTGGGAAGCCAGATGGAACATTTTTGACGAAACATTCCAAGGCGATACCCCCTCCTAATATCCCGCTCAACACGGAGGTCGTCTCAGTAATGTCTGTTCCTGCACATAGGAATATCAAGTTTTATACTAATGAGGAGTATTTTTTTTGCAAGATTTTAAGATAAAAGAGGCGTCGCCATCAAAACACCTTGGGGTGGATTTCGGAAAGTATCCACTTTGTTTAAATCTAAACTTTTTGGGACACCAACTGGCCAGTCTGAAGCTTAAATTCGAAAGGGTGGGGCTGGGTTGTGAAGCTGGACCTCATTAGACGCTAGGAGCGCTCTTTCCCTCTTTTCCAATCTCTCTTAATATTCCACAATTCGGTGGTAAGAACTATTAGAAGCACCTGTTTAACAACATTTGTCTTCACTCCTCTTTGGGTTTAATTGAATAGAATGTTGTTGAAAGGGGGTAGCCCAACGGTTGCCCCTTTCTCCGAAACTGCATAAGATGGGATCTTAAGTCAAACATTCCAATTATTATCATATGCTAGTTATAATGATACTTCCCTCCCTTCAGCATTTTTCTATTTTTTAAGTACTTTCCACATCATTTTTACATAAATGGAAAGACTATACTCTACAAACAAAATGGTTAAGAATAACCAAATGAATTTTGGTCACGTTACTTTTAGTTAGTGTAAACCAGTAATTTGGTTCGACCTTAACTTATCGATTGGTCAACTGATTACCATTTTCATGGGTTGCAACATATTGGTTTTATTACCTTGACCAATCATTTGGTCAAAACCTTACTAAATTGATAAACAAACGAGTGGTAAAATATATTTGGTAAATTTCACCATGCTGTTGGTTGAATGTAACCAAGGCATATATCAACGATATAACCAAAGTGTGTTGGTTAAATCGTTTTTTTGTTAAGTTTACCAAAGCAGAGTTGTAAGAGTCATTGATTGTTGTGACTCGTGTCGAGTCGAGTCATTATGTCAAAAAGGTCGAGTCGAGTCATACTGTGTAGTCGAGTCTAGTCGAGGAAAACATTTAGCTCGAGTCAATTCGAGTCACGAATATTTGAAAACTATTTTACAAAGTGGTTAACATTTACCTGGGAAATATGTAATTCCATCAACCAATTAGATTTGGTTTGAGTTGACCCACCACTTACGGTTAGATGTTACCATTTTATATTGGTATAGGGGTTTGATCAAGAAGAAAATGTGTTGTCTTAACCAACCGCGAATTGGTTCAAATTTGTATCAATAAAAATTGGTCAAAGGCTAACCAAAGGTCGCTTGGACACATATTGCCCACTGAAATTGGTTCAAAACCTTTTGATATTGGTTATCGCAACCAATTTTGTTGTAGAGTGTACAGGTCGTAAGAAATATTAAAATCCTTTAACGTTTGTAAACAATAAATTTAGTAGCTCATACTATTTCCATATCCATGGAAAATATCGAAAATATACTTACCATTAAACACGATGAGTTCTATTTCAAGAATGCTGGTTCCTGTTCCTTGTAACACTTGACACTGGAACCTAGTGCCATTCAAGGACCCAGAAACATGCGGGATCGTCAAAGCCCCGCTTGTTTTGTTAAGTACAGCCGTATAAGAGGAAAAGGTCTTTGAACATGTGACAATGATTGATTTATTCATAAGCCATTCGACTAAGGAAGCTGTATCACTGCACGGTGGAGTCCCAGACCAGTCAAGTGTTTCGCATTCCAGCTCCACATCTTCTCCCTCCACAGCTGTCAAAAACGTCTCTATAAAAATAAAACACAACAAACACAATCCTGGCTCTTATTTTGTCAACGATCATCGGGACTTTGGTAACTGGTGATTCCTTTGTGGAATGTTTTTTTCTTTTTGTCGGAATAACCGCTGACTTAAACGGCTAAGAAAGGAGTTAAACAGTCAACAAGAATTGTTTTCCATATACAAAATATTTTCGACATTTTCTACATTATTTGACTTACCACAAGAAAAGCGACATGCGATACCAAACACGCAAATACCAATCCACGCGTACAACGTATTCATTGCTGAAGAACGTCAGTTATGTCCGATAGTCCCAAATCAGCCGAGCAACCTCAACGCGTCACAGCCAAGAACAAATGAAAACCCGAAGTATGTAGGGAGGTCACCAAAGAGCTATTTTCATTTCAAGCTAGTCACGGACGAAACAAACGTCGATGGCTTCTAAAACATAAACAATGAATGTCGCTGTATGCAGGGTCACGTTAATATGTGCAGAAATGAAGTGTTCAGAATAATAACTACCTATCATTATTACCTATCCAGTGCTACACAAGTTATGAAAACCAAAACGTTGACCAATATGCCAGAATTGAAAGTGTAACAGGATGTTTATTTCCGGGAAGCAATTCATGAAACCCTTAATAGTTCCAAATGCCATGCAGAGTGAATTGTCAAGGCATAGAGATACAATGTACATGTTGCTGCCACAGAGCTCTTTACTAAAAAATATCAATGCCGTTATACCAGTTATTTCAAGTCGCAAAAGTGATCCGTATAATATTATTGATGTTCAATGTGAGAACGCCACTACACAGTATAAAAAGCACCACAGAGTGTTTGACTCGTTTGAAATGTTAATGCCGCTTATAATATTATGACGTTAATCAGTCGCCCATACATGTACTTGTTTTTGTATAGAATAGGCCTGCCAGTCAAGTCTCATGTATTCCTAAGATCTGAAAATAAATAAACCAAAGAACCAAATCTACTTTCCGCTCTTCTTGGTAGTGACATGGCCTGTATCTCCAATTAAAAAATCCCTACAAACGACTCATTCAGCTTGATCGCATCACAAATAAAGAAAGTATGGGCTTATGTTGCACTTTGGATAAAACATGATAGGCGCATGCAACGGCTAGTCATCTATGTTGCAAGTTCTTCAAATTATTCTTGACATTCAACAGCGCCCTCTGTTTTCATCTTAACGAAGATAGACATGTAGTTTGATCGTGTGTTGGCCACTGTGTTACATTATTGACCTTAACCACGGTCTTTAGTTGAAGTAAAAGCGACGCCCGACGAGAATTATCCGACAATTTAAGTGTATTCATGCCTGCAACCGATACTATATATGGGCGAAAACTACTATTGTGGCCACAATATATGAGGGCGCTGTTGATGGCGTTTGTTTGAATACAAATATGTAAAACGGAGTTGACCACGTTATTAGTTGTTACAAACCAAAACTGTTATTTTCTTTCCAATTATTTAGCCGGGTAAGTAAAATCACCTCATTCACTTTTCATAGCAGCTCATTAATAAAATGGTTCTCCGTGCTAATTTTGAGTTTAACCTTCCAAAAATATATAAATTTGTTTAATTGCTATTTTTCTACAAATGTAACAGTTTATAGTCACATTTTAATTGAGGCATCGAACGAAAAAAATCCACTTCCGTTTGGTAACTAAATTATTTCTTTACAAAAATCGAATTCCTAGCTGCTAGACAATAATTCGTCGCCTGCAGTGCGGCTTCACGAAAAGTGACATTTTTGGTGCGAAAAAATGAAATTCTTGTTTTCCCCACAGGATTGCAGACGCCCAAAATAAAATATTTCTTTTTTACTGAAAAAAAAATAGTATGGGTTTAGAGAACAACCAAAGAGTACGGCGTATGCATCTTTAGATCAAACAGTGTTTAAAAAAATAACTACGTTTAGGCACAAAATGCAAGATACAATTTACACCAAGTTCAAACAACATGCCTACATTATTGGATAAACGGACGCACTTGCAATTTGTAATAAGTTGCAATAATTTATCCAAACAGAAGTGATTTTATGGATTAGTGCGAAGTTTGGACGGACACAGTAGGAGGGGACTGTTTAGTTTAGATATATACAAAAGAGTTCAGCCAAACCAAACAGCGCCGTCCCATTCTGCCCGCCATATTATCTCTAATAGGCTAACATTTTTAAATGAAACTTTCATGTGTAAAAAAAAGCCACGACCTGACATAATTATTAATGTATACCTTTTATTCGGGTCCGTTTGTCGATTGCACATTGAAAATACGACACCGAATGCTTGTGGAAACGGCTAATATCTTTTGGCTCCGCAGAATCATTTAAGAAATGTACATAAATTGTTTTCTACTGGTGGCATATGAGACTTTGCCAATAATTTTGTGTGCAACATTTGAAATTTACATGTTAAATCTAGTACATAATATACATTATAGAATATAAAAATAGTTAGTGCACCCAAAGGACGGATTCAGAACCAACTTGTTTGTGACCAAGACGGCTGGGTTGGGTTTTTAATTAGTGGAGGGGGGTTATAATCCCCCTAGAAGCAATGGGGTACAGTATGACAGTACGTTGATTTTTTTTTATACTATGAACATAAGAGGACAATAGGGTCCACAATAATTATGGCGATGGTCCATTAGGCGGGGATCCGGTGGGGGGCGGGGGGTGTTATTAATCGTCAAATTTGAACAGCGCCCCCATTGAAAGTATGGTACAAGCCACACCCCCTCCCCCTATTAATTTTCGTAGGCCAAGTGGATGACCGGAAAAAAAAATACTATCTACATTAAAAAAATAACTGACACCTGAGAGTATTTTCATTCATTCCAAAGAACACAAGGAGTCGACGATACAATAGAGATCGATTTGAGGGCGCCCTTCATCGTTTCATCAGTGCTTTTATTCTCGTCGATTTTATTTTATGTTTATATCAATGTGATCTTTCGTTTTTTGTCGTCTATCCTGCTACCATTATAAAACCAACAAGGGGAGACTGTATGTTACTTCAATATCTGTGAGTTCCAGAGTTGTTTTTGACTCATTTACTCATTTACGTGTTCTGTTGTGCCACAATGTCTCTTCGTATTTGCCACCTACCAACAATTAGCCACGTCATTTTTGGAGTAGGAAATGTCTGCTTGGTTACATTTAGTCCAAGCATATTGATGCATAACATCGAGCTAAAAAACGGGGGACTCGTTTTCTTGGGCAACAAAATATAGGGGCATGCCGTACACTAATAGGGTAATTTAATCATGGCAAACTTCTTCTCTCTTCGTTGTTAATCAGGGGATCATTTAATCTCGTTAATTATGATGTTGTCAAACATTTCGTAGTTAATGGGAGATATGCTGATCTTATAAATGTAAACATCTGTATGCCAGAACACGGGCCTTGCATTCGTTCATTCATTACGGTTTATTACACATACAGATTAAACAGCAAGTACAAGACTAACAATGTCTGATTTACAAATTTAAAATAAATGTATACAATAGTAAAACATTAGTGACAAAATAAAAAAGAAAAGACCGGATTCGATCAAAGTGATACAAATTACAAAATTGCACTACAAAATACAAATGCACATTAATAATTGTTATTCAACATTGTGACCATGAATGGAATCGGTGACTGTTTATACCTCTGGGTCCTTGAACGGGGGAGATCTAAGGTTACGATCAGACACGGTTTGAAGAGTTGATGGCAGGAAATAACGGTGTCTTTCGGATTCCAATAATTAGTTACCAAAGCGAACACTTCAATGCTGTTTCTGCAAATCATCAATTTCCCCGGCTTTGGTCTGAATTACCGGCTAATGTTCCTACATTCCCTTATTCTGATGTGGTTGTTGAAATGTACTGCTTTCTTTCCTGATTATGACTAGATTGCTCTCATCTCCCGCTACACAATGTTTGATAATGGTAGTTGGGTTAGTTTTGTCCAACTGTGTTGTTTGATTGGTCCAGGGCCCAATTTCACGGCGCGGCTCAGCACAACAATTTGCTTAGCACAAAAAAGTCTTGCTTATATAAGAGCAGAAAACCCGCCAAAACTCCATGTGATTTTCATGCTAAGCAGACAACAGTTGGATACTTATCACTGGCAATAAACATCACATGGAGTTTTGGCTGAACCTACGTTTACAAGCCAGACTTTTTTGTGCTAAGCAATTTTATGTGCTGAGCAGCGCTGTGAAACTGGCCCCTAGTCTGCTGGATATTGATGTCTGTTTTACTCTGGTCATGGTGAGTCCCCTCAATGATGATGTGATTGTGAGTGTGCATAATTGTTTCATTTTGTGTTCGACGGTTGGTCTCGTCATTGCCTCCACGTCGAGTCCGTTTGTTCGTTTATGTCCTGTTTATTGTTTGATTTGGATGCAATTTAATTGTTGTCTTGCGTGTGGAAGTGTGTGTTTGCGGAAACGGGAGTACAAGCATTACATTCACTGTATGGACTTCCGAACAAAAGAGGTCCACATAAACCAGTTAAGCAGCGACGTTGTGCGGACTTGCCAACGTCAACACAATGTTTCTCCCTCTCTGGAAAACGGGTTTAGATGCCCATTTGGGTTGGGTTTATCCATGACAACATGAAGAGAAACACTAAAGGTAATCATAGAACAAACAGTGGGTTAAAAGAGATTTCACAGTGTGAGAAAAATCATTTTTTCACAGGTTTTTCTTAACTACACGAACACAAAAGAATGTCCACACTAGGTATGTAACGCAAACATGTCTGGGGTGTACACAGCGACTGTATACGTTCCTCTTTTCGCGGTACTCCCATCGATGCTCTACTCCGGTTTCAGTCTCATCTTGCTGATCAGTTCCAACAATCCCTCAACTTTAAGCTCCTTCTGATAATATAAAAGGGAAATCAAGAATCAAAATTCTGAGGGCGCTGTCTTTTGCGCAGGCTGTAGCGGCCAGCCGTGCACTTCTTGAAAATTTGTATTTTAATGCAACGAATGTTCAATTTGTGTAATATTTTGAAGTATTTTTTAAAACCAATTAAGAGCGTCTGCAGCCAGGTGATTCCCAAACAAACGGTTTTGAGCATTGTCCCTAATGTTTCCTAATGAAAACTACAAGGGAATAGTCTAGAATATTCTTCTACATTTATTTATAGTTTTTTGGCACTTATCGCTTGCAAACGGCGAGTTACAATGTCTACACAGCTGCAAGTATACCGCTATTCTGTCAATAATGATTGGGTTGTATGTTATGCAGCGTGTAGGGGAAGGATGGAGACTACAAACCTAACAAAAAAATCCTTACAAACTCACAGACATTAATAAAGGAAATATAAGTTGAACAAATTTGATGGAACCTCCCTTCTGATTTTTATTTTATTCGTTACTAACCACACATTGGACTCTCACAAAGTATGACCATTTTCTTCAATTAACCATAAAGGGGCCTGAATCCGCCCCCCCCCTTCAACATGTTCCGCGATAGCCTCTAAAACAAAGGAAATCGCGACCCAAGCTGTTATGACTTTTAAGCCTCGAGCTTTGCGCATCTTGTGATACCAAAAACATAAAAATCGGACCACGGGTTGCAGCGAAGCTAAACATTTTCCGGCGCTACGCGCTGTAAAAACTGAATTTTCCTATATACGTCGTGTATACAGAGCAGAATTGCCATACGTACATATGAATAATTAATTAGCCATAATTCCAAAAACCCTTTGACCTATAGTCATGAAATTTCTCGAGTATGTTTAGGAAGAGTTGCTCTATGCATGTACTGAGTTTCAAAACTTTTCGTCACTCGTTGGCCGAGATCTTAGGGGGGGGGGGGGGCTGAAAGATGGTAAAAATAACCCAGCCCAAACTCGTTTTTCATCATACAAAAAAGTGTTTCAATAAATTAAATTAAATGAAATCCCAAATTAGAGAAGTGAAGCTCCTGGCTTCTCAATTTCTCGAGAAATTTAATAAATACATATCACAAGTAAAATTATACACCGGCAAAATTAAAGCAACACCAAATTTCAGTTTTTATTTAAACACTTAACATTTGTGACGGAACAAGCCGTCAGCGTCTCGCCTGGGTGGCGAACCTAAGTCCTTGATTGGTAAAGTGCGAGGCAAAGTGCGCCCTCAAACATGCACGAACTGTAAGTTTGTTTTGTCAGTTGTCATCCAGCCATCGACGCGTAAGCACCAATTTTATAGCTCCGTGGTCTGAGCAACGGGAGGTTTGCATAACCACACAACCTCAGTCCGGGACGCGAGGTCAGGATCGCCGAGCTGAAGCCGTACTTACCAGGGGTAAGGAAGTTATAGAGGAGCATAATTGCTTGGAGACTGGCAGAGCTGGGAAACATTAAATTGCAGGGGATTGTGTAGTGTTTGGGTAGAGTGGGTCTCGTGTTGTGGTTGGGTTAGATAAGGCTGAAAGATCAGTAGGCAGATTGGGAGATACAGTTGCCGTTTCGGTAACATTGTGTCGAGGTTTAATCTGTGTGATCTATTGTCTTTGACCCTAGAGGTTTACCGAGAGCTCCCCAACCTTATCGGTCCACAAGTTAGTCAAGGTTAGTGGGAATAAACTAACCTGGGGTCCCACTGTAGCAGACGTGAGCTGATTATTAAGAGTTACATTTGAGAGGTTTGGTAGGGAAAATAACCCTCCACTCTGTGAGGTTTACTTCCTGGAATTACTGACAGGGGTTGACTAATTTGCATAAAGTTGTTGAAGTAACCCTCAGCCTTGGTACAAACCTCATGTGAGAGATAAGTTGTTTATTTGTGTGTCATATTGCAAACCTCATTCTTTGAACCTCATACCCATATAATGATCACACTGAGAACCAGAAATAAACCAGTTGTGAGTTGTTTGTTCTAACTCGGTTGTGTGTTCCACATCTATTTGCAAACTGTATACCGTGTATTAGGCAGAGTAGTTCTCAATTCCTTGCCCGTTGGTATATTTCCAACAAACGGACAGGCCTAGAACATTCCATCAGTTCTCCGTTCGTGACAACTTCCCCCCTTTCGTGTGTATAACCACTCATGCATACGGGAGGATAGTAAATATTTTTGTGTGGGAATAATAGGGCTCCAAAAAGAATACGCAAGGGTGTGAGTCCACCGACCAAGTCCGCCACAAATGGTGTCAGAAGTGGGATAGTAAGAATTGATTGATAGTAATCTGCCTGTAATACACATTCAGTAGAATTTTGGGTACACTTTTGTTGGTTGCGAAAATTTCCTGAGGGTTCCTTCTGAGGAGCACGTAGGAGATTATTTGAGGTTTACTTGTTAGCCCTCAGTTGAGGTGCTGTTGAACACCATGAGTGCGCGACGAGATAAAGTCACCGCACTGGGTGAGGTTGACGGAAAGTCGCTGCGAGAGGAATTGAATAGTTCCAAGATGGAAAACCAGTTCCTGCAGTGGGAGAAAGCCCGGCTGTGCAGGAGGATTGCAGAGCTGGAGGCTGTTGTGAAAGAGTCACAGCAACGGGCTACCGAGGTTTCTTCAGGTGAGGATGAACGGAGCATGCCCGAGAAAGGGAAGCGTGTAACCTTCGAGGTTGATTCCGACATCGAGTTTAGGCTACCCACTGAGACATCAGGGTATGTTTCATATGAGGAGCGGCCTTTGTCGAGAGTTGAGTCGCCGGAGATAGTTTCTGCGACAAGAGGAGCATATTCCAAGAAAGGGGATATTTTCTCTCCAGGGTCCCCAGGACAAAGGGGGGCACTTGCGGTTTCTACACCGGTAGTTTCTACACAGGGTGTAAAAAGGCATACCGAAAAGGTGCCTGGCAAGCTGAGGTTTACCGAGTCTGATCCAGCGAAACGCGTGGAACTAGGCGAGAGAGGTTTACTTAGCAAGAACCCATTTGAGGGTGAGCCATTGCTTGATGAGGCAAGGCGAGTTCATAGTGAGGTTGTGAGTTTTGCAACCAAACCTCCTGTTGAGGCAAGCAAGAATTCATTGCTTGAGGTTGACGCAAAGTCGCCCGGACCGTGGCCTCTGAAGAGAGAGCCGAGAATGGTAGGCATTGAGGGTTATGGTAATCCTCAATGTTGGACGACTCGTCGCCCGAATCTTGTACCAGATAGGTACAGTGGCAAGATCTTGTGGAATGAGTATTTCCAGCATTTTGAGTCTTGCCGAGCCGTCAACGGATGGACGGACGAGCAGGCTGCGAAATACCTGGCTGCTAGCCTGCAAGGCAGTGCGTTGGGGTTGATAGGGGATCATACTCCCGAAGGTCACAAGCAAACATACAAAGAGCTTGTGAGGTTGTTAGCTAGGAGGTTTGGGCCTGCCAGACAGGCCGAAAACTACCTTGTAGAGTTAAGGCATCGTCGTCAAGGGCAGAAGGAGACTCTACAAGAGCTGGGACAAGCGATTCGCGAGCTAGCTGCGAAGGCCTATCCAGAGATACCAGAAGAGGCCAAAGATAGGCTGGCGAAAAACCACTTCGTAGATGCCGTAGAAAGTCAGACGGTGCGAGAGGGTATCTACCGAGCACGTCCGACAAGGCTGGATGAAGCTATAAGAGCTGCGTTGGAAACGGAAAGTTTCGACAAGATCGAACAACAGAGAAAGTTCGATCATAAGCCTGCCAAATTGGCAAGGGCGGTTGACAGTGGAACTGAGCAGAGGTTCCAGGAGTTAGAAGCGAAAGCTGATATTCAGGCAGAAAAGCTGAATACCGTAGTCGAGATGTTGGTGAAACTAACCAATACGGGTCAGGGAAAAGAGGTTCAAGGCAAAAAGTCTTCCCAGAGTTTCCTGAAGCCTAAGAAGAATGATGGAAGCGAGCTGAAGTGCTACAACTGTGGCGAAGCAGGTCATTTTGCGAGAAATTGTACGCAACCTCGCAAGAGGGGTGGCCAGAAACAGGGAAACGCCACCCAGCCCACCGGAGGACCCACGGGCAGGCTGGAGGTTCACCAGGGTCCAAGAGAAGACGAATGTCTGAGGGAGGAGACCAAACAGTGACGGTCAAGACTCCGATTTCTAAACCGCGTGTTGGTGTGTATGTTGAGGGAATTGTCAGAGGGACTAAGTGTCTGCTTTTGGTTGACACAGGGTCGTCTGACACGTTACTCAACAGTTCGGTGTACTACCGTATCGCTAAAGAGCGAAGACCTGTTCTCGATACAGTGGGTTTGGATGTACGACAGGTTGATGGCACTCCGTTGGCAGTGCTGGGATCTGCTTGGGTAGAATTGCAAGTCGGAAGGACGACAGCAACCGTAAAAGTTGTGTTTGCCGATATGGAATGCAGCGGAATATTAGGCATGGATTTTCTGTTGCCTACAAATGGAAACCTAGATTTCCAAGCCTTAGAGTTGAGGCTGAATGGTGAGGTGATAAGGTGCACGAGTAGTGCAGGTCAGCAGTTTGTCGGTCGAGTCGTTGTGGTAGAAACAACCACAGTTCCACCAGGCCACGAAGCTGTGGTGCCGGGCACCGTTACTAGACTATGCGCTTTGGAGGATGGGCCGGCAGTAATTGAACCAGTAGAGGGTGGAGGAGAACTCGCCCAGCGAGGTTTAGCGGTAGCCAGGACATTGGTGCAGGCACCAAGGGACATTCTTCCCGTGCAGATCTTCAATCCAACCCGGGAGAAAAGAGTTGTCCGGAAAGGGACAACGGTCGGCAGAATATCATCTGCTGAGGTTGATGAGGTTCAACCAGAGGTTAACGAAATGAGGGTTGAGGTAACCCTCCCGAGCCATCTGCGTGAATTGTTCGAACAGAGCAAATCAAATGTGGATGCGGAGTACCATGGAGCGATCCTGAAGTGCCTGCTGGACTTCCAGGATGTCTTCTCCAGCGGCGACCATGATATTGGTCAGACGGATATAGTGAAACACCATATCAACACAGGAGATGCGAGGCCCATCAAGCAGAGACCTCGACGTCATCCCCTGTGCAATCAGATGGAAATCACGAGACAAGTGAAGGACCTCGAGAATAGAGGGCTCATTGAGCCGACAGACAGTCCCTGGGCGGCAAATGTCGTGCTGGTTAGGAAGAAGGACGGTACAAAGAGGTTTTGTGTTGATTATTGGGCATTGAATGCCGTCACGATAAAAGACGCATACCCCGTGCCGAGGATTGACGAGACGCTAGATGCTCTTGCCGGTGCTACATGGTTTTCGACACTGGATCTAGCGTCCGGTTATTGGCAGGTAGCTTTGGATAAGGATGCCAGCGAGAAGTTTGCTTTCGTGGTACGCAATGGGTTGTACAGGTGGAATTGCATGCCCTTCGGCCTCTGCAATGCCCCTGCCACGTTTGAGAGACTAATGGAAAAGATTTTCCGCGGTCTGCAATGGGAGATCTTGTTAATCTACCTGGACGATGTGATTGTCTTCGGAAAGAGTGTGCCGGAGGAAGTTGAACGCCTTCGGTTAGTCTTCTGCAAGCTGCGAGAGGCTGGGCTGAAGTTGAAGCCGAGCAAATGTCGGTTGTTCCAGAGGTCTGTAAGATATTTGGGACATGTTGTGTCGTCAGACGGAGTAGCAGTAGATCCAGAGAAGGTGTGAGCCGTGGCTGAATGGCCGGTGCCAGCCAATGTTAAGGAAGTTAGAAGCTTCCTGGGTTTGGCTTCCTATTATAGGAAGTTCGTTCGTGGATTTGCAGAGCTTGCTGGTCCGATGCATGAATTGACCGGGAAGGCCAAAGAGTTTGAGTGGAGTGACGCATGTGAGAGGTCATTCGATGAACTGAAGCGAATGCTTCAGAGTGCACCGATTTTGGCATATCCTATGCCGTGTGTAGACTACATCCTAGATGTGGACGCAAGTGGAGATGCGTTAGGGGCTGTGCTATCCCAGTTGCAGGATGGGGTAGAAAAAGTCATCGCTTATGCAAGTAGGAAGCTAAGCAAAGTGGAGAGAAATTACTGCGTAACGCGGAGAGAGCTGTTAGCAGTGGTTACTTACCTGAAATACTTCAGACAGTACCTTTATGGCCAGAGGGCTACGGTGCGAACTGACCATGCTGCTCTTAAGTGGTTGCTGCGATTCAAGAACCCTGAGGGTCAGCTGGCCAGGTGGCTGGAAGTAATTTCTGAGTACGACATAGTCATCCACCATAGACCGGGAAAACAGCACACCAACGCAGATGGCCTGTCCAGAAGGCCATGTAGACAATGTGGTCGAGAAGAGACTACAGAGGTGATACAGGAGTCAGAGGAGTTGGGAACACTGGCTCCCGAGGAAAAGGCAGAACCTGTCGTGAGAGGCGTAGTGGCTCAGCCGGGTATATCTCAAGAAGCCATGCGAAAGGCACAACTTGCAGACGAGACAATATGTTGGGTACTGGAGGCGAAAGAGAGAGGGAACGATCGTCCTGCTTGGATCGAGAATTCTCATACCTCTGCTACCAGGAAAACATAGTGGTCGCTATGGGATCAATTGGAGATCCAGGGTGGAGTTTTGGTCAGAAGATGGGAATCTGATGATGGCAAGATCATCAGATGGCGGGTAATCCTACCAGATGAATTTCGAGAAGAACTTTTGAGTGAGTTGCATGGTGGCAAACTCAGTGGCCATTTTGGAGTGAGCAAGACCATGGCCAAGGTCAAGTTCAGGTATTATTGGCCAGGAATCTTTGCGGATGTAAGGTCATTCATTCGCAGATGTGCAATGTGTGCACGAAGGAAGTCACCAGCGAAGAAGCGAAGAGCTCCCTTACAGCAGTGCTATATAGGTGAGCCGATGGAGAGAGTGGCGCTGGATTTGCTTGGGCCATTGCCTGTGACAGACGATGGTAATAAGTGGATCCTGGTAGTGGGTGACTACTATTCGAAATGGATGGAAGCTTACCCACTCCCAGATGCAACTGCCAAGACAGTTGCGGCCAAATTCGTTAACGAATTTGTGTGTAGATTTGGAGTGCCAAAGGAACTGCACTCGGACCAAGGTGCGAATTTTGAGTCCGCAGTGTTTGGCGAGATGTGTCAGCTGTTTGGTATTCGTAAAACACGAACCACAGCGTACAACCCGAAATCAGATGGACTAATCGAGAGGTTTAATAAAACCCTCATCAACGTTGTTGCCATGCTGATTGATGAGAAACGTAAGCAAAGGGATTGGGATGAATACCTCCCATACGCTACATTTGCTTACAGATGTACACCACAGGACTCAACAGGAGAGTCGCCTAACCTTGTGATGTTAGGTAGGGAAGTGATGTTGACAGTGGACTTAGTAACGGAGAATCCAGATGTACCTGAAGGAGTCAAGACCGACTTTGGCGTAGAGCTGCGTCGTCAGCTACAACAAGCTCATGACCGAGCCAGGGAATGCCTAAAAAGAAGTGCGAGAAGACAAAAGGAGCAGTACAACCGAAAAGCTGAGGAGAGTGGCTTGCAAGAAGGGCAATTTGTTTGGGTATATAACCCAGCAACCAAGCGAGGATTGAGTCCCAAGCTGAGACTGCGTTGGGAGGGCCCGTTTCTCATCCTCGACAAGCTGTCAGACGTCACCTTCAGAGTTCAGCTAAAGAAAGGCAGTAAACCTCGCATTATTCATTCAGATCGACTGAAACCCTATCGGGGTGCAGCTATCGAGCATTGGGATCGACAACCCATGATAGATAGACCGGCCCACCCAGAAGAAGTGCCGCCAGACCAAGAACAGAGTGAGGAAAAAGAAACTCAGGAGCAGACGCAGAATGAAGCCATGCCAGAAGGGGCGAGCGAATCTGGCGAGAGGCAACGACGGTACCCCCGGAGGCAGCACAAGTTACCTGCCCGGTATCGAGACTGTTAGTGTACAAATAGTCTGTAATTAGATTGATTGATGAATTTACAATGTTTTTCTGTGTTTTTGTTTTCCTTGTACAGGAAAGAAGCCGTGAAGGGTAGAGCCAAGGATGCCGCCTAAAGCCAGTTCTGCGAAGGCGAGGATCTTTTGCAGTGCCTGTGGGCAAGGGTTCGAACAGAGCCAAGGCCTGTGGCGACACAAGAAGTTGATCCATGGTCCAAAGGCTCACCTGTTCTGCAAGAAGTGCCATTATCACTTCAACAGGAGAGACAATCTCCGTCGTCACTACCGGCAGCGCCATCCAGAGTTCCTGAGGGAGGTAGATAGTATCGAAAGGAGAGCGCTGAGTCCAGGTGCAAAACATGCGGATCAAGGGGTGAGTTCAACGACTCGCCGGGTGATGGTAAGAGAGGCACCAGCCCCCATGAATGCTGCAGTGGCGGAGATGCCCCAGCCCAAGCCGATCGAAGATGCAGCGCCACCACCGGAAGGTCTGGGCGATGTTGCCATGATAAGTCTGTCGCCGACTCCGATCTCACCCTTGGTTGCCCCGAAGACACCCGATGCCTCACCAATCTACTTACGAGGGAAACCACGGAGCTTCATGCAGTTGAAGACGAGCGTACCATCCGTAGACAGCTCTCCATCGTCGATGCCACCACTAAGTCCAATTGAAACAAGTGCTCGTAAGGTAGAACGCCCAGAGGAACCGACCCGACAAAAGAAGAACATGCGTGTGGTCATCTTCGAGAGGAACATCCACCATGTGTATGTGGGAGACATCTGCATCGAGCGAGAAGAGACTGTCAAGACCACGTCTGAGTATCGCGATGTGGACTGGCCTCTCACCCAAGTGCCAGACATTAAAGAACACTAGGATCTTTGACAGGAAACAAAGATAAAAGTGTAGAGTCTCTGTAAATAGTCGTTGAGTTACACCTTTAAAGCAGATTTCTGCAAAGTTTTTGGTTTACAAGCTTATTTTTGTTACTATACTTATTTTTCTAACATACTGTTATATTGTATTTATTGTTTATATAGAGCACTTGTAGTAAGGTTTACAGCAAGAAAGAAGAAAAAAAGTAGATCTCATAATAACACAGAGGTTTTCTGAGGTTTAAAAGAAGACAAAGTAAACCTCAGAGGTTCATAGTTACTGTTTTGTTTATGATGTGATTAAAGTAAGATTTTGTACTCACAGGTTTTTGTGTATTATAGTTTTCTTGTTATGCTTAATGAAACGAGGACGTTCCGAACTTAGCTTGGGCCAGTGTGACGGAACAAGCCGTCAGCGTCTCGACTGGGTGGCGAACCCAAGTCCTTGATTTGTAAAGTGCGAGGCAAAGTGCGCCCTCAAACATGCACGAACTGTAAGTTTGTTTTGTCAGTTGTCATCCAGCCATCGACGCGTAAGCACCAATTTTATAGCTCCGTGGTCTGAGCAACGGGAGGTTTGCACTCTAACCACACAACCTCAGTCCGGGACGCGAGGTCAGGATCGCCGAGCTGAAGCCGTACTTACCAGGGGTAAGGAAGTTATAGAGGAGCATAATTGCTTGGAGACTGGCAGAGCTGGGAAACATTAAATTGCAGGGGATTGTGTAGTGTTTGGGTAGAGTGGGTCTCGTGTAGTGGTTGGGTTAGATAAGGCTGAAAGATCAGTAGGCAGATTGGGAGATACAGTTGCCGTTTCGGTAACATTGTGTCGAGGTTTAGTCTGTGTGATCTATTGTCTTTGACCCTAGAGGTTTACCGAGAGCTCCCCAACCTTATCGGTCCACAAGTTAGTCAAGGTTAGTGGGAATAAACTAACCTGGGGTCCCACTGTAGCAGACGTGAGCTGATTATTAAGAGTTACATTTGAGAGGTTTGGTAGGGAAAATAACCCTCCACTCTGTGAGGTTTACTTCCTGGAATTACTGACAGGGGTTGACTAATTTGCATAAAGTTGTTGAAGTAACCCTCGGCCTTGGTACAAACCTCATGTGAGAGATAAGTTGTTTATTTGTGTGTCATATTGCAAACCTCATTCTTTGAACCTCATACCCATATAATGATCACATTGAGAACCAGAAATTAACCAGTTGTGAGTTGTTTGTTCTAACTCGGTTGTGTGTTCCACATCTATTTGCAAACTGTATACCGTGTATTAGGCAGAGTAGTTCTCAATTCCTTGCCCGTTGGTATATTTCCAACAAACGGACAGGCCTAGAACATTCCATCAGTTCTCCGTTCGTGACAACTTCCCCCCCTTTCGTGTGTATAACCGCTCATGCATACGGGAGGATAGTAAATATTTTTGTGTGGGAATAATAGGGCTCCAAAAAGAATACGCAAGGGTGTGAGTCCACCGACCAAGTCCGCCACACATTTACAATTTGAAGGTGGGCGACCAACCGAGACAGAAAAATACAGATATTTCACAAATAATGCAAACATTTGACTCTTCTTACTAAACAAACACCCAGCTGCTGGCAAGAACCAATCATGATGGGAATACACCTGAACTCACAAGATTTGAGCACCCAAGATTCGCATGCCACGCCAAAATTGATTTGCACAAACCAAATAATTTGCCTTATGAGGAATGCATAAACAAAATTACAAATTCCAAGTTTGTCAAAAAGCAATGTTCCAGGAGAATTGTTCAGACACGTCAGAAAATCTCATAAAATTAACAGCCAGGTAGGCTATCCATATACAATGATACACATGCACTCACTTAAAACTGTAGAAAAAAAAATGACCGGTTCTACACTTGCTAGCAAAACCTGAAAATATCAGCCATCCATTTTCAATCCCCCCTAAAGCCCATGTCAAGGAGTTGCAAAACACCTTTAGCGACTTCAAAACTTTTGTCCCAAACTTAATTAAAATTCAAGGAAATAAAACCGGGCAAACATGGCCGCCATGTCACGCTGACACTCCCAGGCCCTATCACAGCCCAAGGAATATCCGTCAGAAATAAAATTAAAATTCTCAAAAAATATACCTTAAATATGGCTACAAAAACACTCTTGCAACTCCTTAGCACATGTAAATAAAGAGGATAATTTAAGACGAGGCAACTCACCAAACATAAACAGCAACATTTTTAAGACCCAACAGAAAAGACAACATGCTAGAGTCGAGGTGGTTCACAACAAAAGCTACATGATGTACAACATACGAAGCCAAGCGAGGCCAGCACCACGTTACTTTATTTTAAACGGCGCCCTCTTGTGATGATAAAACAGAATGTGTTACATTATTAACAGACATATCTCATTAACAAGACAAAGTCATTATTGTTTATGCTTTACATTTAGCTATATAGCGAATTATAACAGAATTTGTGTACACGCATTAGTAAAGTCTATATCTACTATGCAGTCGACAGCGTAATATTCTTTTTATGACTTTCTTAAACAAATTTCGTATTATATTACACTGATTTCATGGACTGTTTATGGAAAATAAATCATCTTGAACTAGTGTACTTACATCAAAAAAAAAATAATTTAAATTAAAATTAAAATGTTGGCTACTTGATTGATCTTCAACATTGCTGTGGCCGAGTTGATCATGATGATCATGATGATGATCATCATCAAACAAGTTTTCAATTTAAATTTATACTATAACATATAAAAAGCCTTCCAACTTTACTCCCTATTGTGTTGTTCGACTGAAACCGAATTTAACCCTATAAACGTGAACAACCACTACGTTTAAATTTTCGTTGAGAGATACAACCGTTTGAGATATAAGAAATATGTATTTACAGATTACATGCAATATGGAGTAAATGTTAATTCATTATAGGACTGCAAGTTTACGGTAATTTTGTTTCTTTCGATTATTTTCTTTCGTGTCGATTACGGTTTCAATTATTCGAACAGCCGATTTGTTTTCGAACGCTGATTTTCAAGTTCATGACGTCAGAATTATTCAACGACAAAAAGCAAGCGGTCCATCTTGAGATTCTGATCCTCGAAAGCAAACAGGTTTTTTTTTTTCAGCTAAAGCGTGTTCACCACGCCTGTCATCCACTTGTACCTTTCAACGGAACAGGCCCGTCTTTTTTTTTTCTTTTTTTTTTTTAAATTTCAAGCGTGGAAATCTACGGCTGGAAAAAGTATCTTTGTTGTCAAAGGTACTGCATACCTTTCCTCACATAAAAGTGTTTATAGTTTCTGTGACTTTCTTTTTCATTTTTACCACGATTAAGATGTGAATTTGTCATGAGAATAAAGCATTTTTCCTTAGACATTAGAAAGCTCTTTCTTTTCTTCAAAATTTACAAGCGAAAGTGACCTTTTTTTTCATTTTTACCACACAAAAAGATGTGTATTTGTTGAGAATAAAGTTGTTTCCATCTGACATTAGAAAGCTCTTCTTTTCTTACAAAATATACAAGCGAAAGTGAAGATTGTTGTAAAATATTTGTCTGACTGTATACGGGTCTTATTGGGCTGCTCGCCCAGTGATCCTCAAACTGATCATTTCGGTTATTCACGCACACTCGTTAAGTCTAGATCTGCCAATCCCGTACCAGATGAGGGATCGGGTTACCCCGGAGGGGGCGGGGCGGAGCCCTCTCTTGTATGCCCTCTGCTTGCAAACTATCTAGAATCAACCCCTCAGCACCCAAGCTTGGGGCGTCGTCTCTGAGAAGAGGCGGGGTCTCGACAGGAGTTGATAACAGGAAGTTGTTGATGTCTGCGTACTGGGTGGGAGGCGCCGTGCGGATGGGCGGGACGTCCAATGGGTGTGTCTTGGTGTGATGGACGTCTGCGTAAACGAGGACCTGCCAAGACAAATAGGTAGGAATGACTGTGTTTAATGCAAATATCGCGACTGCGCATTTGGAAAAATTGGGTTATTCGACAAACAAATGTATGCACATTTTTAATTTTGACGGAAATGTAACCATAATGCATATTTGTTTTGATAACTTGCAAGAATGTATTAGTTTTAATTTACATACTTCCTTAGAAATGGTGGTGGCTGGTTGTTGGTTGCTGGTAGACGGCATGTCGCTTTGCGGGCCAGGGAGGACAACAGTCTCCACTACCCTATTGCCTGGAAAAAAAGCAAGGCAAAAGAAAAAAAAACACATCAGTTTGATCATCAGTTTGGAAACCAGCACATCCAAACTCGTTGAAATAGGTTGAAGAAGTGAGGCATGTCCAAAATTATCCTGCAAAACACATACCAATTTGAATGATGTTTCCGGATGCACACACGAAGTGTTGGTCGCATATCACTAAGCAGAGGTTGATCGGACATGAACACGTTTTAACTCAACGCTTCGGTGTATAAACTAACCGAATAGTGGACTTAATCATTGACTTGATTGAATAACTCTATTAACTGATTACCGGAATTGTAACGTCGGAAGCTCCTTGTTGCTTGAATGCCACGGCTAGAGGGCGCTGTCGTAGCAGGAGGCGAATGGCTACTCGGAAGGAACGTATTTTCCTCGTAGATATTTTCCGCAACTTGTAATAAAATAAAATACAAAGTTCTGAGAGTGGCATCTCTTAAAATTATCATATTTTTAAAGGCCGTATGACCAAATATACTTCACTCTTTATTTACGTCATCTTTAGTGAGGGTATCTTCGATCAGTGCATGACACTGCTTTCCATGGAGGCCCTCAATATGAGAATATGAGACCCATTATGTAGTACCTTTAAGGGTTACAAGGTGCTGTGGCGCATATTGCAGCCACTGCCAGAAACACCGGGGCAAACCCCTTCTCTTAGCGATAAGTGTTACTGGGGTCTTTAACGTGCATTACACAACACACGGGACCTACAGCTTTACGTCCCATCCGAAGGACAAAGCAATAATGGTTAAATGCCTTGCTCAAGGGCACAAGTGTCCGGGCCCGGGCTCGAACCCACGCCACTGTTGCCTCTGAAACACCAGAGCATGAGTCCGGTGTTCTTAACTGCTAGGCCATGACACTCCACTCTTGAAGCTTCATTGTACCAATCAAATTGAAGCTGCTTGATTTAATTTTGTATTAAAAAATAAATAATTTTATTTTGTATACAAGCAACCTTGTATCCTGTCACATCGAAACATAATTTCAATCAAAGATCGAATCGTCATTCTTTAATGATTGCAACATGGTCGTTATCATTGTTCGATACGTGTTAGGTGTCATTTCAGGGGCTTGTCCCTTTAGTCTTTCTTATTTCCGTTTTAGTTTTGAATTCGAAGATTCCACCCTGTAGCACGAACAGCTTTGGCATTCAGGCACGTAGCTTAGTTTACCTGATGGTCCTGCGACTGTGTTCAAGACAGGACTCACAGACGCCGTTGGCCTTTCGGTTCCAGTCCGTGTGTAGCGAACTACAGGCCTGTAATAGCATGTTAGCCATACATTGTTATTAAAATAAAACTTTCAGAGTCATACCATTGGTACGGAAGCGTATTTAAGAAATTACTCCCCCCCCCCACGGAAAAAAAAAATCGGCCCACTATTTCGCCTGGGCGGATTACCATTTCGCCCGGGCGGATTATATATATATATTTATACAGATAGATGGATAGACTGGTTTATTAAAGATCATCGTGGCGGCACATGCCGAATTAGTAGGGGGGCCAATGTGCAGATTTTGGTTCCCGTCGAAATTTCATGTTAATTTATGGCAACCATTATAAATGTAATCTTATGAGTCCTGAGAACAAGAAAATTGATGTTGCCATTATTTCCATTGACCTTTAGTGACCTTGACCTGAGGTCAAAGTTCATGGGTCATTTTCACCTAAAATTTGCCTTTCGGAAGGGTTTGCGAAGATTTTCGAGGCAAGTGAGCACACATTGTATTTGGTTGAGAGTTTCTCCATTATAATAAACGTTATTATTAATGTATTTATGGGTTTTCTTGAAGAAAACATGGGAAAATGTCACTTTTGCCAGAAAAGGGCCGGGTTGTTTTGACCATCTCACGCAGATTCCGCCCCCCCCATGACCTCGGCCATCGAGTGACGAAAAATTATGAAACTTGGTACATGCATAGAACAACATAACATGAACAAACCCAAGAAATTTCATGACTGGGTTAAAGGGTTTTGGAATTACGGCTAATTAATTATTCCTAAGCACGTATGGTAATTCAAATGTGTACACTACGTATATGGGGAAATTCAGTTTTGACGGAGGGTAGCGCCGAAAATATTTCACTGCGCGGCAACCTGTGTTTCGAATTTTGTTTTTGGTATCAAAAGATGTGCAAGACTCCAGTATAAAAAGTCAGGACAGCTCAGGCCGTGAAATAAATAATTTTTCAAGAGTTTCGCGGAAAAAGTTGAAAGAGGGAAAATCCACCCCCCCCCCCTTTTAGGGCCAAAATATGACCAACCCTTTAGTGCCTGGCATCTAAATATGAAATGTTGTAAAGTGTCCTCTGCAGTACCACACTCACACAGGGTGTTTGTCGGTTGAGGAAAATCCCCACTTCTTCATGGTGCTTTTGGTGCGAGCCACTCCAGAGCGGAGGTGATTTAAGCACCTCCAGGTCTTCCATCCTGCATTGGATCCTGTAGGTAAGGCTTCTGCAGGCTTGATTGGCATCTCATGTAGTGGGGGAGACGCCACCAGCCTGGTCAACCCAGGAGGCACACACTTGGGTCTTAATAGCAGGGTTGATCGCTTTCAGGGGACTCACAGTGTAGCACTGCTGTGACTGGTCAAGAGCATCGGTCAACGTCTTCCCTTGGGGGACCGTTCCTTTGAAGACGTACTCTACTCTGCCTTTGAATACTACAAAGAAACGATGGTTCTTCAGTAGAACACCAATAAACTGGGTAAGGGTCAGGTCTGCCGTCATGTCCAGGATCTTCTGAAGGAGTCAGCAACGGTTAACACTGTCAAAAGCAGCTGTAAGATCAACAAAGACAGCGCCGGTGATCTATTTTTTTCTGATGGAAGCAGTCCTTAATGTACCGAGTGAGGTTTAGAAGCTGTCCCGTTGTAGATTTGCCGGGACGGAAGCCTGCCTGCATGTTCCTGTATCAGTTGTTTCTCAATGAAGAGGCAAGAAGGTTGAGGAGGAAATATTCCAGCAACTTGAATGTGTGACTTTGGGACGATAAGTTTTGACATGCATTGGGTCTTTCCCGGGTTTTAGGAGGGCGATTACATTCGACTTAATTTTGCCACACTTAAGGTATTGTTTGTGTGGCGAGGCAGGTGTTGATGAGCTGGAGTAACCAATTTGAGGCGTTTGGTCCAAGATGTTTCAGTTCTTTGGTGAAAATGTTATCCAGTTTGGTTGATTCCCTGTTCTTTATTTATGCCAGTCGCAAGTTCATTAGCAGAGAAGGATTTGATGAAGCCAATTAGGTCGATGGCAGGGTTTTTCTGGCGAAGCCTGGCTTTCGGTCGCTTATTAGGAGAACGTGGCACTTTACCATTTAAATAGCAGTTGTTGTGGGCTATTTGGTTGGCGGTGATGTTACAATGCTGTTCACTTGGCTGAGCTTTTTTTTATATTATACTCCAGGCTTGGAAGCCATATTGGCTTCTTGGCCATATTGGTGGTTACCACAAGGGTTTGCCACAAGCTTTGAAGCTGTTGTGATATGGCTTTTATTAATTCCCCAGATGAGATGGTATCGACAGCAAGACAGTCGTTTTCATACATGCATTTCTATTTCCTGTAAAGTTCAGCACAACGGGATGCTAAGCCTGGGATGTAGTTAGTGCGGCAGCCCTATGGATGTTCTTGCACCACCACATCAACAAACCAGTGTCATAGTTATCAGGGGTTGGATCAATGTCAGCTAGGTGGTGTTTGAGCTCATTGGTGAAGCATTCACAGTTGGCCTTACTAAGTTGAAACAGCGGTGGAATGGAATTGTTGCGAAGAGACAGCAGCAGTCACTTTGATTTCAATAGGGCGATGTCGGGTCTTTGGAATGGGGTCAAGGACCATCTTGATGCTAAGTGAGGCGATGTTGTGGCTCACAAGGGCTAGAGCAGGGTTGAAACTTTATCTCCAGCCTCCACTATGGAAAAACTTCGACAGTTTCGCATTGTGCAGGCATGCAACTGTAAACTCACCAAAAAAGAGGAAATTCCTAAATTCAGAAGACTTTGTACAGTGATTTTCAATTTTGAATGGCAGAAATGAGAATAAAAAAAGAGGAAATCAGCTGATCCGAGGAAAAGTTGCATGCTTGATTGTGAATAAAGCTCAGTTGACTTGCTTCGGCCAGCGATTCAAAAGCGTCGACGTCTGTGCTGGAATGATAGCCAATGATGCTGCTGTGGCTATTAAATCCCTGATAATTATGCGTGGCTTGGGCTGTTTTGTGGATCGTGGCGGTGGCATTAGGATGGAAGACCTGGAGGTGCTTAAATCACCTCCGCTCTGGAGTGGCTCGCACCAAAAGCACCATGAAGAAGTGGGGATTTTCCTCAACCGACAAACACCCTGTGTGAGTGTGGTACTGCAGAGGACACTTTACAACATTTCATATTTAGATGCCAGGCACTAAAGGGTTGGTCATATTTTGGCACTAAAAGGGGGGCAGATTTCCCCCCTTTCAACTTTTTCAGCGATAGGCCTACTCTTGAAAAATTATTTATTTCACGGCCTGAGCTGTCCTGACTTTTTAGCCTGGAGTCTTGCACATCTTTTGATACCAAAAATAAAATTCGAAACACAGGTTGCCGCGCAGTGAAATATTTTCGGCGCTACCCTCCGTCAAAACTGAATTTCCCCATATACGTAGTGTACACATTTGAATTACCATACGTGCTTATGAATAATTAATTAGCCGTCATTCCAAAACCCTTTAACCCATAGTCATGAAATTTCTTGGGTTTGTTCATGTTATGTTGTTCTATGCATGTACCAAGTTTCATAATTTTTCGTCACTCGATGGCCGAGGTCATGGGGGGGGGCGGAATCTGCGTGAGATGGTCAAAACAACCCGGCCCTTTTCGGGCAAAAGTGACATTTTCACATGTTTTCTTCAGGAAAACCCATAAATACATTATTAATAACATTTATTATAATGAAGAAACTCTCAATCAAATACAATATGTGCTCACTTGCCTCGAAAATCTTCGTAAACCCTTCCGAAAGGCAAATTTTAGGTGAAAATGACCCATGAACTTTGACCTCAGGTCAAGGTCACTAAAGGTCAATGGAAAAAATGGCAACATCAATTTTCTTGTTCTCAGGACTCATAAGATTACATTTATAATGGTTGCCATAAATTAACATGACATGCCAACGGAAGTACATTGTCCCCCCCCCCACTAAATCAAGATGACTATACAATTTAGAAACAAAAAAGCTCAAATTAACCCATTTTTTGGAATTAATATTAGTTTGCTAGAATTGTAAGAAAAGTTTGGGGCGCTCATTATTTTTATTTTGTTTGGTAACGGGGCTGTTCATCTCACTTGTTAAAGTTGAGGGGGGGGGGTTGAATGATTTCATATAAATGGTTCATATCATAAACTTGGACTAAACATCCTGACACAGAGTGGTATGAAGGCTTCAAAAAGTAAACAAGCACAAATTGTATTGTTTGAGGGCATTATATTCTTTTAAATTTCGTTCGGAAAAGAAATCCAACTTTTGAAAAAGCACAAATATACCAACTTCAACATAATTTGTTCCCATTGGGTTTATGATTTATAAATGAACAAAATACCACGTTAAAAACGTATTATTGCAACACCTGATGACGTGCAATGACGTCATGGTAATATGTACCACTCCCTGTCGGGTGTTTAGTCCAAGTTTCAAATTAATGATATGAACTGTTTTGCAGAAAACTTGGTTCCAAATCAACCCCCTCCCCCAACTTAAAAAAGAGATGATTAACAGCCCCATTATCAAACAAACGTTTTCACAAAATTGAGCACCCAAAAATGTTCTTAAAATACTTGCAAATTTCTATTAAATCCTTAAATGGGATAATTTCAGCTGTTTTGAGCTAAAAAAAAAGTACTCAAATTGTAATCAGTTCAGGTGGAATAGAAATCCACCCTGGCGGAAAAGTATTTTGCCCGGGCGGAATAGTAATCCTTCCGGCTGAAATAGTAAACCACCCGACGAAAAAGTGGGCCGAATTATTTGTTTTTGTCATGTCCTAAATACACTTTCGTTCATGCACAAAAGCAACATAACTGAACATTTTTTTTTCTCATTTAAATAAACAAAGAGCCATCTGTGTAAGGTGTTTGTAATAATTGTCAAGCATTTTTGGGCTGATCTCTCACAAGATTGAGTTTAGGAACAGTACTGCAGTACAGTACTTGCAGTACTTGTTTTTACGTGGAAGACCTCGTTTGTGACTTTATTCCAGCTTGAACAGTTTTAAAGCATGTTGTGATAATGCTCGCAAATAAATTGTCATTAGAACATAATTACGGTTGAAACAAATGATATATTCATCAGCGACTAATATTAAAACGAAGACCTTTCGTGTCAGCCCAAAAAGAAACTGACCTGCATTACTAATTCCAATAAATCATTGTCAAAGCGAAACTGTCAATATTTAAAATACATTTTACTCACTGGTTTCCTTCGGAGGCAATGTTATCTGTAGATATGAAACTTGGTACATGCATAGAACAACATAACATGAACAAAATCAAGAAATTTCATGACTGGGTTAAAGGGTTTTGGAATTACGGCTAATTAATTATTCCTAAGCACGTATGGTAATTCAAATGTGTACACTACGTATATGGGGAAATTCAGTTTTGACGGAGGGTAGCGCCGAAAATATTTTGATGCGCGGCAACCTGTGTTTCGAATTTTGTTTTTGGTATCAAAAGATGTGCAAGACTCCAGTATAAAAGTCAGGACAGCTCAGGCCGTAAAATAAATAATTTTCAAGAGTATCGCGGAAAAAGTTGAAAGAGGAAAATCCACCCCCTTTTAGGGCTAAAATATGACCAACCCTTTAGTCCCTGGCATCTAAATATGAAATGTTGTAAAGTGTCCTCTGCAGTACCACACTCACACAGGGTGTTTGTCGGTTGAGGAAAATCCTCACTTCTTCATGGTGCTTTTGGTGCGAGCCACTCCAGAGCGGAGGTGATTTAAGCACCTCCAGGTCTTCCATCCTGCATTGGATCCTGTAGGTAAGTAAGGCTTCTGCAGGCTTGATTGGCATCTCATGTAGTGGGGGAGACGCCACCAGCCTGGTCAACCCAGGAGGCACACACTTGGGTCTTAATAGCAGGGTTGATCGCTTTCAGGGGACTCACAGTGTAGCACTGCTGTGACTGGTCAAGAGCATCGGTCAACGTCTTCCCTTGGGGGACCGTTCCTTTGAAGACGTACTCTACTCTGCCTTTGAATACTACAAAGAAACGATGGTTCTTCAGTAGAACACCAATAAACTGGGTAAGGGTCAGGTCTGCCGTCATGTCCAGGATCTTCTGAAGGAGTCAGCAACGGTTAACACTGTCAAAAGCAGCTGTAAGATCAACAAAGACAGCGCCGGTGATCTATTTTTTCTGATGAAGCAGTCCTTAATGTACCGAGTGAGGTTTAGAAGCTGTCCCGTTGTAGATTTGCCGGGACGGAAGCCTGCCTGCATGTTCCTGTATCAGTTGTTTCTCAATGAAGAGGCAAGAAGGTTGAGGAGGAAATATTCCAGCAACTTGAATGTGTGACTTTGGGACGATAAGTTTTGACATGCATTGGGTCATTCCCGGGTTTTAGGAGGGCGATGACCTTCGACTTAATTTTGCCACACTTTAGGTATTGTTTGTGTGGCGAGGCAGGTGTTGATGAGCTGGAGTAACCAAATTGAGGCGTTTGGTCCAAGATGTTTCAGTTCTTTGGTGAAAATGTTATCCAGTTTGGTTGATTCCCTGTTCTTTATTTATGCCAGTCGCAAGTTCATTAGCAGAGAAGGATTTGATGAAGCCAATTAGGTCGATGGCAGGGTTTTTCTGGCGAAGCCTGGCTTTCGGTCGCTTATTAGGAGAACGTGGCACCTTACCATTTAAATAGCAGTTGTTGTGGGCTATTTGGTTGGCGGTGATGTTACAATGCTGTTCACTTGGCTGAGCTTTTTTTATATTATACTCCAGGCTTGGAAGCCATATTGGCTTCTTGGCCATATTGGTGGTTACCACAAGGGTTTGCCACAAGCTTTGAAGCTGTTCTGATATGGCTTTTATTAATTCCTCCCCAGATGAGATGGTATCGACAGCAAGACAGTCGTTTTCATACATGCATTTCTATTTCCTGTAAAGTTCAGCACTACGGGATGCTAAGCCTGGGATGTAATTAGTGCGGCAGCCCTATGGATGTTCTTGCACCTCCACATCAACAAACCAGTGTCATAGTTATCAGGGGTTGGATCAATGTCAGCTAGGTGGTGTTTGAGCTCGCTGGTGAAGCATTCACAGTTGGCCTTACTAAGTTGAAACAGCGGTGGAATGGAATTGTTGCGAAGAGACAGCAGCAGTCACTTTGATTTCAATAGGGCGATGTCGGGTCTTTGGAATGGGGTCAAGGACCATCTTGATGCTAAGTGAGGCGATGTTGTGGCTCACAAGGGCTAGAGCAGGGTTGGAACTTTATCTCCAGCCTCCACTATGGAAAAACTTCGACAGTGTCGCATTGTGCAGGCATGCAACTGTAAACTCACCAAAAAAGAGGAAATTCCTCAATTCAGAAGACTTTGTACAGTGATTTTCAATTTTGAATGGCAGAAATGAGAATAAAAAAGAGGAAATCAGCTGATCCGAGGAAAAGTTGCATGCCTGATTGTGAATAAAGCTCAGTTGACTTGCTTCGGCCAGTGATTCAAAAACGTCGACGTCTGTGCTGGAATGATAGCCAATGATGCTGCTGTGGCTATTAAATCCCTGATAATTATGCGTGGCTTGGGCTGTTTTGTGGATTGTGGCGGTGGCATTAGGATGGAAGACCTGGAGGTGCTTAAATCACCTCCGCTCTGGAGTGGCTCGCACCAAAAGCACCATGAAGAAGTGGGGATTTTCCTCAACCGACAAACACCCTGTGTGAGTGCGGTACTGCAGAGGACACTTTACAACATTTCATATTTAGATGCCAGGCACTAAAGGGTTGGTCATATTTTGGCACTAAAAGGGGGGGCAGATTTCCCCCCTTTCAACTTTTTCAGCGATAGGCCTACTCTTGAAAAATTATTTGTTTCACGGCCTGAGCTGTCCTGACTTTTTAGCCTGGAGTCTTGCACATCTTTTGATACCAAAAACAAAATTCGAAACACAGGTTGCCGCGCAGTGAAATATTTTCGGCGCTACCCTCCGTCAAAACTGAATTTCCCCATATACGTAGTGTACACATTTGAATTACCATATGTGCTTATGAATAATTAATTAGCCGTAATTCCAAAACCCTTTAACCCATAGTCATGAAATTTCTTGGGTTTGTTCATGTTATGTTGTTCTATGCATGTACCAAGTTTCATAATTTTTCGTCACTCGCTGGCCGAGGTCATGGGGGGGGGGGCGGAATATGCGTGAGATGGTCAAAACAACCCGGCCCTTTTCGGGCAAAAGTGACATTTTCCCATGTTTTCTTCAGGAAAACCCATAAACACATTAATAATAGCATTTATTATAATGGAGAAACTCTCAATCAAATACAATAATGTGCTCACTTGCCTCGAAAATCTTCGTAAACCCTTCCGAAAGGCAAATTTTAGGTGAAAATGACCCATGAACTTTGACCTCAGGTCAAGGTCACTAAAGGTCAATGGAAAAAATGGCAACATCAATTTTCTTGTTCTCAGGACTCATAAGATTACATTTATAATGGTTGCCATAAATTTACATGACATGCCAACGGAAGTACATTGCCCCCCCCCCCCCCCACTAAATCAAGATGACTATAAAATTTAAAAAAAAAAAAGCCCAAATAAACCCATTTTTTTTTGGAATTAATATTAGTTTGCTAGAATTGTAAGAAAAGTTTGGGGCGCTCATTATTTTTATTTTGTTTGGTAACGGGGCTGTTCATCTCACTTGTTAAAGTTGAGGGGGGGGGGGTTGAATGATTTCATATAAATGGTTCATATCATAAACTTGGACTAAACATCCTGACACAGAGTGGTATGAAGGCTTCAAAAAATAAACAAGCACAAATTGTATTGTTTGAGGGCATTATATTCTTTTAAATTTCGTTCGGAAAAGAAATCCAACTTTTGAAAAAGCACAAATATACCAACTTCAACATAATTTGTTCCCATTTGGTTTATGATTTATAAATGAACAAAATACCACGTTAAAAACGTATTATTGCAACACCTGATGACGTGCAATGACGTCATGGTAATATGTACCACTCCCTGTCGGGTGTTTAGTCCAAGTTTCAAATTAATGATATGAACTGTTTTGAAGAAAACTTGGTTCCAAATCAACCCCATCCCCCAACTTAAAAAAGAGATGATTAACAGCCCCATTATCAAACAAACGTTTTCACAAAATTGAGCACCCAAAAATGTTCTTAAAGTACTTGCAAATTTCTATTAAATCCTTAAATGGGATAATTTCAGCTGTTTTGAGCTAAAAAAAAGTACTCAAATTGTAATCAGTTCAGGTGGAATAGAAATCCACCCTGGCGGAAAAGTATTTTGCCCGGGCGGAATAGTAATCCTTCCGGCTGAAATAGTAAACCACCCGACGAAAAAGTGGGCCGAATTATTTGTTTTTGTCATGTCCTAAATACACTTTCGTTCATGCACAAAAGCAACATAACTGAACATTTTTTTTTCTCATTTAAATAAACAAAGAGCCATCTGTGTAAGGTGTTTGTAATAATTGTCAAGCATTTTTGGGCTGATCTCTCACAAGATTGAGTTTAGGAACAGTACTGCAGTACAGTACTTGCAGTACTTGTTTTTACGTGGAAGACCTCGTTTGTGACTTTATTCCAGCTTGAACAGTTTTAAAGCATGTTGTGATAATGCTCGCAAATAAATTGTCATTAGAACATAATTACGGTTGAAACAAATGATATATTCATCAGCGACTAATATTGAAACGAAAACCTTTCGTGTCAGCCCAAAAAGAAACTGACCTGCATTACTAATTCCAATAAATCATTGTCAAAGCGAAACTGTCAATATTTAAAATACATTTTACTCACTGGTTTCCTTCGGAGGCAATGTTATCTGTAGATATGAAACTTGGTACATGCATAGAACAACATAACATGAACAAAATCAAGAAATTTCATGACTGGGTTAAAGGGTTTTGGAATTACGGCTAATTAATTATTCCTAAGCACGTATGGTAATTCAAATGTGTACACTACGTATATGGGGAAATTCAGTTTTGACGGAGGGTAGCGCCGAAAATATTTTGCTGCGCGGCAACCTGTGTTTCGAATTTTGTTTTTGGTATCAAAAGATGTGCAAGACTCCAGTATAAAAAGTCAGGACAGCTCAGGCCGTAAAATAAATAATTTTTCAAGAGTATCGCGGAAAAAGTTGAAAGAGGGAAAATCCACCCCCCCCCCTTTTAGGGCCAAAATATGACCAACCCTTTAGTCCCTGGCATCTAAATATGAAATGTTGTAAAGTGTCCTCTGCAGTACCACACTCACACAGGGTGTTTGTCGGTTGAGGAAAATCCTCACTTCTTCATGGTGCTTTTGGTGCGAGCCACTCCAGAGCGGAGGTGATTTAAGCACCTCCAGGTCTTCCATCCTGCATTGGATCCTGTAGGTAAGTAAGGCTTCTGCAGGCTTGATTGGCATCTCATGTAGTGGGGGAGACGCCACCAGCCTGGTCAACCCAGGAGGCACACACTTGGGTCTTAATAGCAGGGTTGATCGCTTTCAGGGGACTCACAGTGTAGCACTGCTGTGACTGGTCAAGAGCATCGGTCAACGTCTTCCCTTGGGGGACCGTTCCTTTGAAGACGTACTCTACTCTGCCTTTGAATACTACAAAGAAACGATGGTTCTTCAGTAGAACACCAATAAACTGGGTAAGGGTCAGGTCTGCCGTCATGTCCAGGATCTTCTGAAGGAGTCAGCAACGGTTAACACTGTCAAAAGCAGCTGTAAGATCAACAAAGACAGCGCCGGTGATCTATTTTTTTTCTGATGGAAGCAGTCCTTAATGTACCGAGTGAGGTTTAGAAGCTGTCCCGTTGTAGATTTGCCGGGACGGAAGCCTGCCTGCATGTTCCTGTATCAGTTGTTTCTCAATGAAGAGGCAAGAAGGTTGAGGAGGAAATATTCCAGCAACTTGAATGTGTGACTTTGGGACGATAAGTTTTGACATGCATTGGGTCATTCCCGGGTTTTAGGAGGGCGATGACCTTCGACTTAATTTTGCCACACTTTAGGTATTGTTTGTGTGGCGAGGCAGGTGTTGATGAGCTGGAGTAACCAAATTGAGGCGTTTGGTCCAAGATGTTTCAGTTCTTTGGTGAAAATGTTATCCAGTTTGGTTGATTCCCTGTTCTTTATTTATGCCAGTCGCAAGTTCATTAGCAGAGAAGGATTTGATGAAGCCAATTAGGTCGATGGCAGGGTTTTTCTGGCGAAGCCTGGCTTTCGGTCGCTTATTAGGAGAACGTGGCACCTTACCATTTAAATAGCAGTTGTTGTGGGCTATTTGGTTGGCGGTGATGTTACAATGCTGTTCACTTGGCTGAGCTTTTTTTATATTATACTCCAGGCTTGGAAGCCATATTGGCTTCTTGGCCATATTGGTGGTTACCACAAGGGTTTGCCACAAGCTTTGAAGCTGTTCTGATATGGCTTTTATTAATTCCTCCCCAGATGAGATGGTATCGACAGCAAGACAGTCGTTTTCATACATGCATTTCTATTTCCTGTAAAGTTCAGCACTACGGGATGCTAAGCCTGGGATGTAATTAGTGCGGCAGCCCTATGGATGTTCTTGCACCACCACATCAACAAACCAGTGTCATAGTTATCAGGGGTTGGATCAATGTCAGCTAGGTGGTGTTTGAGCTCGCTGGTGAAGCATTCACAGTTGGCCTTACTAAGTTGAAACAGCGGTGGAATGGAATTGTTGCGAAGAGACAGCAGCAGTCACTTTGATTTCAATAGGGCGATGTCGGGTCTTTGGAATGGGGTCAAGGACCATCTTGATGCTAAGTGAGGCGATGTTGTGGCTCACAAGGGCTAGAGCAGGGTTGGAACTTTATCTCCAGCCTCCACTATGGAAAAACTTCGACAGTGTCGCATTGTGCAGGCATGCAACTGTAAACTCACCAAAAAAGAGGAAATTCCTCAATTCAGAAGACTTTGTACAGTGATTTTCAATTTTGAATGGCAGAAATGAGAATAAAAAAAAGAGGAAATCAGCTGATCCGAGGAAAAGTTGCATGCCTGATTGTGAATAAAGCTCAGTTGACTTGCTTCGGCCAGTGATTCAAAAACGTCGACGTCTGTGCTGGAATGATAGCCAATGATGCTGCTGTGGCTATTAAATCCCTGATAATTATGCGTGGCTTGGGCTGTTTTGTGGATTGTGGCGGTGGCATTAGGATGGAAGACCTGGAGGTGCTTAAATCACCTCCGCTCTGGAGTGGCTCGCACCAAAAGCACCATGAAGAAGTGGGGATTTTCCTCAACCGACAAACACCCTGTGTGAGTGCGGTACTGCAGAGGACACTTTACAACATTTCATATTTAGATGCCAGGCACTAAAGGGTTGGTCATATTTTGGCACTAAAAGGGGGGGCAGATTTCCCCCCTTTCAACTTTTTCAGCGATAGGCCTACTCTTGAAAAATTATTTGTTTCACGGCCTGAGCTGTCCTGACTTTTTAGCCTGGAGTCTTGCACATCTTTTGATACCAAAAACAAAATTCGAAACACAGGTTGCCGCGCAGTGAAATATTTTCGGCGCTACCCTCCGTCAAAACTGAATTTCCCCATATACGTAGTGTACACATTTGAATTACCATATGTGCTTATGAATAATTAATTAGCCGTAATTCCAAAACCCTTTAACCCATAGTCATGAAATTTCTTGGGTTTGTTCATGTTATGTTGTTCTATGCATGTACCAAGTTTCATAATTTTTCGTCACTCGCTGGCCGAGGTCATGGGGGGGGGGGCGGAATATGCGTGAGATGGTCAAAACAACCCGGCCCTTTTCGGGCAAAAGTGACATTTTCCCATGTTTTCTTCAGGAAAACCCATAAACACATTAATAATAGCATTTATTATAATGGAGAAACTCTCAATCAAATACAATAATGTGCTCACTTGCCTCGAAAATCTTCGTAAACCCTTCCGAAAGGCAAATTTTAGGTGAAAATGACCCATGAACTTTGACCTCAGGTCAAGGTCACTAAAGGTCAATGGAAAAAATGGCAACATCAATTTTCTTGTTCTCAGGACTCATAAGATTACATTTATAATGGTTGCCATAAATTTACATGACATGCCAACGGAAGTACATTCCCCCCCCCCCCCCCACTAAATCAAGATGACTATACAATTTAGAAACAAAAAAGCTCAAATTAACCCATTTTTTTTTGGAATTAATATTAGTTTGCTAGAATTGTAAGAAAAGTTTGGGGCGCTCATTATTTTTATTTTGTTTGGTAACGGGGCTGTTCATCTCACTTGTTAAAGTTGAGGGGGGGGGGGTTGAATGATTTCATATAAATGGTTCATATCATAAACTTGGACTAAACATCCTGACACAGAGTGGTATGAAGGCTTCAAAAAATAAACAAGCACAAATTGTATTGTTTGAGGGCATTATATTCTTTTAAATTTCGTTCGGAAAAGAAATCCAACTTTTGAAAAAGCACAAATATACCAACTTCAACATAATTTGTTCCCATTTGGTTTATGATTTATAAATGAACAAAATACCACGTTAAAAACGTATTATTGCAACACCTGATGACGTGCAATGACGTCATGGTAATATGTACCACTCCCTGTCGGGTGTTTAGTCCAAGTTTCAAATTAATGATATGAACTGTTTTGAAGAAAACTTGGTTCCAAATCAACCCCATCCCCCAACTTAAAAAAGAGATGATTAACAGCCCCATTATCAAACAAACGTTTTCACAAAATTGAGCACCCAAAAATGTTCTTAAAGTACTTGCAAATTTCTATTAAATCCTTAAATGGGATAATTTCAGCTGTTTTGAGCTAAAAAAAAGTACTCAAATTGTAATCAGTTCAGGTGGAATAGAAATCCACCCTGGCGGAAAAGTATTTTGCCCGGGCGGAATAGTAATCCTTCCGGCTGAAATAGTAAACCACCCGACGAAAAAGTGGGCCGAATTATTTGTTTTTGTCATGTCCTAAATACACTTTCGTTCATGCACAAAAGCAACATAACTGAACATTTTTTTTTCTCATTTAAATAAACAAAGAGCCATCTGTGTAAGGTGTTTGTAATAATTGTCAAGCATTTTTGGGCTGATCTCTCACAAGATTGAGTTTAGGAACAGTACTGCAGTACAGTACTTGCAGTACTTGTTTTTACGTGGAAGACCTCGTTTGTGACTTTATTCCAGCTTGAACAGTTTTAAAGCATGTTGTGATAATGCTCGCAAATAAATTGTCATTAGAACATAATTACGGTTGAAACAAATGATATATTCATCAGCGACTAATATTGAAACGAAAACCTTTCGTGTCAGCCCAAAAAGAAACTGACCTGCATTACTAATTCCAATAAATCATTGTCAAAGCGAAACTGTCAATATTTAAAATACATTTTACTCACTGGTTTCCTTCGGAGGCAATGTTATCTGTAGATAAAAATAACCAAAATCAAACCATAAACAAACGTCTACAATGGTTTCTGTTATTAATACCTTCATTGTTTCCTCGACTCATTGCAAAAGTGCATTGTGAACACTTTCGTTTTTTTCCCGATTTTGCACTTTAACCCACAAACATTGAAAACTCATATAAAAATAAAATTACCTTCATATTCGATATGTTAAGCGGCCATTAGAACTTACACAATGACTATACAGGATGCATTTGTTTCCTGGTGTACACATTTATATGAATTTTACATTCGAAACGCAAATATTATTATAGTACATTCTGGACAATCAACAATGGTGTTATGTTTTGAGTATCCATATTTCTAAGCTTTCAAATCTCAAAAAAAAATATATTCAAGATTGCTTCACGGGCTGAACTAACAGGAAACTGATCCTGATATTGGCCCTAATTTAGGATTTGACCTCACCCGTACGCACACTATGATGTAAAAGCACGTGTTAGTTGTTGAATACTCTTACATTAATGTGGCGTCCCCAGTATTCGGCGCTAGGTGACAGGAAAAAAAAGCTACACAAAATGTCCACCGTAAATATGAGAGAAATCTTGAGGCTCCTAAGCAGGTCAGTTGTATCAAATTGATGACGTAAAGTGTACAAAATAAGTCCAAAGGCATTGCATATCAACACGTTATTACTAGCAGCCGCAACTGACCCCAAAAACGTGCAGCTGTCTGACAGCAGCAAAGCAATAACTCGGTAGTTAGACAGCAGTATCAAAGGCAGAGTTTACAGTAAACAAGACTTGCAAACAAACTTACTCTTTCGGCGTTGCCATGATACAATAACCGCAACAAGCACCAGCAGAAGTGCAGCTGCGATACCGACGGCAATGAAGGTGAAAATCGAATGATTCTGCATCGAGGGGTCTGAATATGAATTGGAAAAAAAAAAACATATTTAATCAACGTCCTAATGTACACAAAGCCAATAATCTATATGCACATTGGTAAATTAAAAATTGCTGATAGTTGTCAAATCACTCTGTAGCTTTTCACTGACTACAAAGGGAAATTGAATAATCGAAAAGACGAAAGACTTGGACATCCTGTTTACTGTCACCATTTTGGGGGGTCATTTATAAATTCAACTTGTATTGGAAAAGTCTGTAGGTTTACTTTGTCGTAATTTGTGTCGGACAAGTTGCTTTAAAGGCCACCACAAATCTGTGAGAAGACATAAGCGTCAATAGTGCCCTGACACACTATAGCAGCCTGACATTGGTCAATTAGAGTATTGTTTTGGTTTTAATATTTGTAATTCACATCAGAGGCAAGATCTCATGAGTAAAATTCAAACAAAGCAATCCTATACTTATTAATTTTTTTAAGCTAGTGGTTTGTTTTTTTTCTGGAGGCTTGCTTAAAAAGAAATTATTTTGTATTATATAAGCTGATATTTCTGTGCTTCAGATATCCGGACGCACTTCCTGAAAATGGGATCGACGTCTACGTGGTACGATACGAGTGTAAAGTGAAAGCGAGACAATACGTACACAATTGCACATGGGGGCCTATACACTGTTTATAAACAGGAATTAAAATAAACAAGAGCAACTTAGAATTCCTTTAAAAAAAATGGGCAAAACAAACATAACCCTCAACATCTTCACGTGTTCATTAAGCCAAATTCCTTGACTTTTAATCCCAATGGCATTACTTATTTGCTGTTTAATAGTTTGAGCAGCAGTGAACCATACTTCACCTAATATACATATAGATCGATGTACTGCAAATATAAATTGCTAACCAACGAAGCCTGATGTAAAAAACCCAACTATTCCAACACTTAGTGCAATATCTACCTTCAATGCGCCTCACCGGTAAGGCGGGTACTTTCCGCCTAAAGGGCTCAATTGATTCGTCAATCGGAGTCTTTACATTGTGTGAAAATGTACACCCATTCCCGCGATTATATCCTCAGTTGATAACATCGGCCGTCTTTATAGACCGTGAGGAGCAAATTAAGTTAAAACATAAACTCACTCGGTGTGTTAATTGATGATCCGGAATCTTCGTTGTCGTTTTGGGATGGCCCTTTAGTTTTAAACTCCCCCTTTCCATCTTTAATACATCAATCAGAATCAAGTTAAAATGTCAAAGAAAATACGCTAAATGAAAGCTTATTTCTGAGAAATAATTCCATATTGAAGGTGACAATACAGTCACATGCAGACTGAAACCTGAAGAATTTGGTTTTTAAATCCAACCCTTTCTGAAACTTTTTGTCTCTTCGTACCAAATTTGTAAAGGGTTTTTTTTACTGACAGTTTGTTTTTCCAGATAAAAATATTTTGGAGCAAATAACGAAACTGTAAAAACGTAGTCATTAAGAAAAAAAAAGGTAGAGAATCAGTGTTACCACTCAGAAATTTGAAAGAAAAATGTATTAAAAAGTACATATAAAATATTCAGGAATATTTTGGCCCACATGTACGTTTCTAGCCGAACATATGCACGGGGTAAAGAGCGTCTTACTTTCGAATGTATGTAATAGTTGAAAGAAAGCCGTTCTTCTCAACGCTTTTTCTGTCCGACCCAACGTTATAACATAGTTTCATATTTTCTGGTGCTACGATTTCACAGGATACTATGAAACTTACAAACAAATAGGATCTTCACCAACAAATTAGCAGTTGCTTTTTTGAAAGTTTTCAAATCGCATATCTATTTTGTTTAAAGAAATATATCAATAACACATTGTCCCCAAGGCTCCTGCGAACACGTGCAACGTCCATACTCAGTCTTCCGGTTGCCTAGGCTCTGCACTGTGCGTTGATAAGGAAAGTAAATCAGATTACGTAACTGAACGCCACAGGCAGAGAAGTGAAGTGATTTCACCACCAAAAAAAACCCTCACTTTTGAGCGATATGCCGTTGAAAAATTACATTCAGTATGAATTGAATGTTAAATTATAATAAAATCCTAACCTTAATGTCAGTGAAAAAAAAAATCGCCGTTAATGATGCAAAAACATGAGTACTGATCACTGGTAGAGATTAACTAAACGTCTTGGAAGAATTGTTCGAAAGGGTCCCCAACACTATTTACTTATCTCAATTGCTAGGAATCCTTACCAGATTAAACTTCACGAGCAGTCGAACACTAATATCATCTAAGTATATTCCGAATTTCAGCTTTATCTGTTGTTAAAAGTGCTTGTGTTTCACGTTCTACTATCACCAAGGTACTGTTCGACTCGGATTTTAGCTGAGCAAACAACACTTGGACAGTCATCTATAGCAACGGTGACGTAGCGCGTTATTAGCAATTTATTAGTTTAACTCGGCGTGACTTCGCTTGGGTCTCACTGTCGACAAATCTGGAAGCCAGCCAAACAAGTTTGATATTTATTAATGAATAACTCGTGAAGGAGGCGATGGTACAAATGTTTACTGCACACTATTATGGACATGAACCTTATCAATATTCATGTGCCTTGAAAAGATTTATATAAATTGCAAACACCATTATGTTACAGCTTCGACCAATGGCCCTAACTAAACCTATTTTCCCGATTGTAATGAAAATTAGTGAACATATCAAAACGAATTTTTGCACATATATTTGGATCATTATAAGGGAAACAAACTCCGAAAGTGGCATGAAGATACGGTTTTAAAAACGGAGACATTGATGTTGAAAGGGTTAAGCCGCGAACATCAAAAGGTCTGTGTAATGGTAATTTGAGCTTGTTTCATTCAAAAAAAAATATTACGTAATTGACCAAGCCGTTCGTGGTAACCAGAAGAGCTGTACTATTTCGATGCCACCTTAGAAAGTGCTTTTCGTAGTCCCCTGCTGTCGTGTTTAAGAGGTTATTGAAAGAGCTAGAGAAAACACGGACAAAAGCACAAAGAACTGACAGAAATAAAACACAATTACCTTTTTTTTCATAGTTGCCAAGCAACCGAATATTCGTAACCACCTTCCCTCCTGCCCCCGTTGCCGTGCACGTTAGATTCCCCCGCTGACCAGGCTGAAATGACGGCACGGTAAACGTGCTGCTTGTGTTGTGCAATCTCGTCCCAACTACCCTCGTCTCTCCGCTTGTGTTCTTTCCAGCGAATGTCCAGGTGATTTCTGCCGGGGGTTTGGTGTCTGTGGCCAGGCAGGTGAAGTTGTGGTCGGTGCCTGGTCCGACGTTCACGTCTCCGCTATAAACTTCGCTAGTAGTGGCGTTGATGATGTGCACATCTTTGGGTGGCACTGTGGAAAAGCATTACAACTGGCATAATGACAAGGCAAACAAGAAGGGCAATAGTTATGAAAGAACTTCAGTAGAAATAGAACATTCAGCAACTTCCCCAAATAAACACTTTAATTGATCAATCTAGTCTTCTAGATTCTGTTATCCATTTTCGTTAGTCAAGGTTGCAAAAGAGCAACACACAATAGTCTTGGACATACCTCATAAAGTGACTGCGTCTGAACAGTGAAGCGATTCTGAGAACAGTGCTCCGTAAAGTAAAACATCATATCTTCTTGCTACATTGGCTAAGAAACATGGATACTGGTCAGATTTCGAAACATACTGATTATATGTTCAGTTAACACCTTCTTTGATAACCACTTCTGTGTTATAAAACGGGTTTGTTTTTCATGGCAATCCATGGAAAGCCTACCACCAATTTTCTGCAAAACTTAAACGGGGAATCGTCACACTCAACATTCTATTGCACACGTTTTTGCTTTTATTGGAGGCGCGCGTGCATTTCGGCATGCGCACCTATACAAATTTAAACACCTTAGGTCAAATCAGCGCGCACATAAAAAGTTACAGGGAACATCGTGTCATCTGAGTAGTGTCACATATCGTGGTTGCTGGACTATTCATTCTAGATTTGTACCGCAAACACTTCACCAGCAACTAAACAATGGGAATACATGTACTATGTTTTGATGAAAACAGCTGTATCCAGTTCCGACTTACCATTAACTGTCAAGGATGTACCTTTCCACACCGTCGTAGCCGAATATTGAGCTTCGCATTTGTAGCTCCCCTCATCAGTTAACTCGAGGTCGTTGATCGTCAAATTGCAACCGTGGTTGTCATGGTGATAGTCATACCTCCTCGTCTTGGTGCTGTCCTCGTTTGTGCACAAATCGAGCAATGGTTTGTTGCCAAGCAACCACTTGAAGGTAATATGTGGAAAGCCCAATGGAACTCTTTTGACGAAACATTCCAATGCGACACCACCTCCGACTATCCCGTTCAACATGGAAGTCGTTTCAGTAATTTCTGTTCCTGCATGTAAGAACATAAATATGCTGATGGGGACATATATGTCGTATTTACGAGTTACATCTCGTACGTACCACTTAAATGAATTGTACGTCGTACATACGGGAAATAAGTCGTAAGTACAACATAGGTCGTACATACGGGTTGCAATTCATAAGTCATACGTTCGTATTTGCGAGTTATAAAGCGACGTACAATATACTAATCGTAACTACGTACGAGATATTAGTTGTGTGTATAACATATAACTCGTACACACGAGTTACAATTCATAAATCGTACGTAGGTATGAGTTACATCTCGTACATACGGGTTATGAATTGTAGGTCGTACATACGAGATGCGTTCAAAGTACGTACCTGTTACAAATTATAAGGCGTATGTTTGAATAATGAGTCGTACATACCAGTTATAAGGCGTACGTAAGAGTTATATAAGTCGTTTACCTACATAAGAGATTGTAAGTACGACATACGAGTCGTATGTATGTTCATACAATTCGTACGTACGAGATTAAGTTGTATTTACGAGTTATAAGTAGGCGTAGGTACGAGTTAAGAGTCGATCATACGAGATATAAGTTGTACGTACGTACAAGATATAGGTCGTAGGTACGACATATAAGTCGTACGTATTCGTGTTACAATTCAAATATATTGTCGCTGCCTCCTTCGAAAAGAATATGTTGAAAAAGTAAAGGGTTATGGGGAGCTTGAGCAAATTTGTTTTGCCCCCCTCTCGAAAAAAAAATCCTGCCTACGGCCATTGGAGAGATGTTTTTTTTCTCACTATGTCCCTAATACAGCTTCGTTACATAGCATTGAACTGCGTCAGTTCGGGGCAAGCGCGTTCAGCGCGCTCCCGCAAGGAATCATTGTTTGGGCGGGTTTTTACGAACTGACCGCGTATTGTTTTGTCGCTTCGTACAGACCGAGTTTCAACGCTTTGACTATATTTCGGTCACAATATATTTTCAAGATTGTTTGTTTCTTCGAATCTAGCGCGTTTGGAGGGTTGAAATTTCACGTGAAGGTAGATTTCAATAAAGTTAGTAATATGTAAAAATTAGAAAATCGAAAAATTCATGCGGTTTGCCTATATTGCCGGTTCGTATAAACGACGACGATTTATTCGCTTTAGCCAGTCCAATTCAACAAGCATTAATTAACAATCACTTATGCCACTTGTAAACTAATGTTTAAATCATTACCTCAAGATACATCGATCAAGTGAATAAGAAATGCGCAATTGCATAACGGGTACCAAGGGACTATCCATACACATAAGCACAATCGCTTTTAGAAGCGCCACCGCTTCTCACAACAAATCAAGGCGCAAAATCGCTTCACACAAGCTGATAACTGTGCTGTGGATAATTCACTTATCCGCAGCTCAAAAGCCCATGGAAGAGGGAGGGGTGGTGGATCACATGATCCATCATCACCGTTAGGATAATGGACGTAAGCCAGCATTGGCGATAGTCGCTCGTCCGTCTGTGCTTACCCTCGCACTCAAACTTTGAGAAATGGACAATCTCACCTCTTCCTCCCTGGGCTTAAACTATTCATGCAACTAAACAACCTTTTTTTTTTTGTGGTCGCCCGCTAACCGCTATCGTTCCCAATTAGCGGCAATACTTAACCAATTACCTATCATGTTAGCATCTCTTTAACAAATGACAATAACCAACGGGAAAGTACATGTAGCATACAAATTAAATATAGCTGAAAACACAACTTTACTTATTTACAAACACTACTTGATTAACATACAAACGATTCGCTACTTTCATTTACCACCCTGTTTTCACGGAAATTGTCTTCAACGTGTGAGCCCTAATAACTTTGTGGTCGACTACGACAACAGTTTGTATCTACCATGTATATACATGTACATGCATCTTTCAAGTCTCTTCTACTAAACTCCCGCGCGGAGCCAATCATCCATATAGAGCTTGATTACTTTGCTTTAACTCAATCTGGCGAAAAAAATTCACCCTCGTCAAGCTCGAACAATTCTATTTCTCTAAAGCAACCTTCACAAGAAGGTAAATACTGTGTCTCTGTTTTTTTTTTTTTTTTTTTTTTTTTTTTTTTTTTTACTTCTAGGTGAGTTAACAATAAAGTACAGCTATGTCTGCCTCTTGTTTTGGCTACAAATAAATGAGTTCGGGCAAAAACCTGCTGGACTGTTTTGAAACTCTTCATTTCTATTTTTTTTATTGTTATTGCATGTGCCTAAGATCCACTGGTAGGGAACACACGGGTTGGTTAGCTCAAGTAAGGAACATTTTATGTTGAGTGTGTTTCCAGAAGTGCACTGAAAAGCCGTGAATTAACAATTAAACAGAAAACCGAAACTAAGCGGCCTCTACGCCTTGAGTAGCAATGCTCGCGCGCTTCGAAACCTGAACAAAGAACTCATTTTTCCTGATCGCGACCAAAATGACGCAGACCAGACCTCCGAAAATACTTTATTGCCGTCAAGCGCTCGGGATTGCTTCACCCTCATCTGAAACTTCCCGTATGACATGGCCGCGTTGTGACATTCTACAAAAGGGCCTGTGCTCGATTTGAGCGGAAACCTTCTTATAATATTTTGAATTTCATTTACTAATTTGGTTACTAATAGATAAAAACTGCATGCACTAACGGGTTGACTGCTTTCTCTTTCATTAATTCATAACACGTGTCTCTAAATTACCAAATTTGATCATTATTTTTAAGAGCAGCATTCCTAGTTTTCCTGTTCACAGGAGTATATGACACCTACAAAAAATTACGGGGAAAAATATTCTCAGGATGTTTTCTTCCTTAAACAAGTTTTAAAAACTGAATAAGTATCGCTCCAATTTAAAAAAAGTGACTTTTTACTTTTAAACGTTTTTATATTTGAAGTAGGCTATATGTTCGTACAGTTCATTAAAAAAACGGCGAACATATGGCCTTTAAAACGCCTCTTACGCGCAATATGGCAAAGTCTTCCAAAAAAGACTTGGCATCAACGTAAAGCTTAGGGCTTGGTTGGAAACGTTGACATTCTAACTCGCACTAATTGAATTTAAAAAATACCCTTTTTTCGGGTTTTGTTTTGGTCAAATTTACTGATCATCAATTCCAAAATGTTTTTTTTTTATACATTTCGAATTTTATTTCGTAATTTGACTTCTAATGGGTAGCAACTGCATGTAGTAATAAGTTGACTGCTTTCCCTTTCATAAATTCATCTACGCGTTCATCTACTAAAGTTGCCAAATTGATCATACTGAGCACCATATGTTCATTTTCCTGTTCACGGGGGCTATGACTCCATAAAAATTGAAACAAAAAATTAAATACGTTTGAAAAAGAAATGGGGATGTTTTCTTCCACAAACAAGTTCTAAAAACTGGCTTAATATCGCTCCAGTTACAAAAGAGTGACTTTTTATTTTCACACGTTTTTATATTGAAAGTATATACATGTAAGTACCATGCACAATTCATTAAAAACGGCGAACATGGGGCCTTTAAAACGTCTCTTACTCGCAGTATAGCAAATTCTAGCCAGAAAAAAAATGGCATCAACGTAAAGCCGAGGCTTGGGTGGAAACGTTAAAATTAAAATCATCTAGGGAATCGGAGGGAATCCTGACTATGGCAGCAGTTTTATAAAAAAAAATGCATTTTTGGTGTTTTGGGGGCAAATTTACTGATCGTAATTTCTAAAATGTACTTTTTTTTAAACAATATGAATTTTATTTGCAAATCTGGCTACTAATGGGTAAGAACTGTACGCAGTTACCAATTGACTGCTTTCTCCTTCATATAAATCGAAACACGTTTTTCAAAGTTGCCACTTTTATCATTTTAGGATATTTCGCACTTTTTATGTTCACATGGGTATGTGACATTACCAAACCTCACAAAAGAATAAAATATGGATGGGCAAATAAACTTCAGGATGTCGTCTTCCTGAAAAAAGTTTTTAAAAGTTGGAAATGTCACATTAACTATTTTTGAATTTTGGCACACTTTGGGGCGATTTTGGCCCGCTGTGCGCCGCAAACATATGCGGTTTTTTTTCAAAACGACTCAAAACTGAGTTACGACTTTGTTTGCATGATGACACGACGATATCAACCCTTTAGCTCTTTATAATTACATTTCCATCTCCTCAGCACTTGTCCATGGATTAAAAAAATGGTACGATTAGCATTAGCCCTGTTGTAGGAAATGACTGGTTTAGATTGCTTGCTAATCATCCGTTACATTTGAAACCTTCAGACCCTTAGAATAATAAACATTCCTTAACGTATGTAACAAACAAAATAATGATTCATCATTTTTTCTATCAGCATGAAAATATACTAGAAATACTTACCATTAAACACGATAAGTTCTATTTCATATTTGTGGGGTCCTGCTTCGTGAAACACTTGACAGTGGAACCTCGTGCCATTCAAGGACCCAGAAACATGCGGGATCGTCAAAGCCCCACTAGTCTTGTTAAGTACAGCTGTATAGTTTGCAGTGGTGTCTGTACATCCGGCAATGGTTCCATTATTTGCAATCCATTCGAGTTGGATACCTGCAGCACTGCAAGGTGGGGTCTCAGCCAATTCCGATAAGTTGCATTCCAGGACCACATCCTCTCCCTTCACGGCCGTCAAAATCGTCTCTATGCAAACATAAGAAACAACATTCTAAAATCAGACAAAATTACTACCATCGGTGAACGCTAATCCGAATTTACGAAATGGTTTATCCTGTTTCGGAATCTTTGGCTTTTTGTTGGAATAACAGTTGAATTAACACTAAATTGATCCAAAGGGATTTTAAAAATCTCAACGATTTTTTTTTTATACTGATCAAAACCTTTTTGTCCTTGACTAATATTCTAAATGTTGTCGGCATTATTTTCCTTACCACATGAAACGTGGCATGCAGTACCAAACATGCAGACAAAAATCAACCCGCACAACTGTTTCATTTCTAAAGAGCTTCAATTTGTCCGGTAGTCCCAAATCAGTGAAGCAACTACAATGCGTTGCAACGAAGTAAAGAAGTGAAGTCAAACAATTTAGGAACGTCACTTACATTTCAAGCTAGTCACCGACGAAACCTACGCCAGTGGCTTCTAATGTATAAACAATACTTGTCGCTGGTTATGTAGTTATGTGCATGTCATGCAGGGTCACGTGAATCTGTGCAGAAAGGAAGTGTTCAGAAAAATGATTGCCTATCTAGTACTACAAAAGTTATGAAAACCAAAATTGTTACCAATATGCCAGAAAAGAAAGTGTAAGACGATGTTTTTTTCCGGAAAGCAATTATATAGATGCTCTTTCCGAATGCCATCCAGAGTGCATGTCATGGCACAGAGATACAATTCAATACAATACAATACAATACAATACAATACAATACAATACAAACTTTATTATCCAATTGCGGGAAATTCCATGGCCTTTTCAACTGAATTTTTTTGAAACGCATACAAAAACTTTAATTTAACAACTACACAAATCCAAACTACAGGCATCAATACAACAATAAATAAAAAAAACCATCAAAACTGAGATTTGCGTATGTTCAGTAACAAACGCAGAGTGATCGGGCTGACAGCCTTTTCATTATATACTTCCCAAATAAGTAAGGAAGATATGTTTATGTAGAACAAAGGATCACGAAATTAGATCCCTTCCAGTACACTCAACTGTTTTGTTACAAAAATGTATCTTGAACAGTGTGATAAATTTTAGTAAACACTCTATGTGCGCAAAAAAATAATAAATAAATAAATTCGGATTTGATGGCGTCATCAGTCAAAACGGTAAGTTAATACTGATAAAGTTCGGAGAGGAGAAAATTTAATTGTGAAGTTAAAATAACGTAAGAAAATATATGGGAAACGTAATTGATTGTATTAATAACACCTAACTTCCTGTTTGAAAACATCACAGCATCAGAGATCCCAAGGTGAACATTGTAAAGGATATCATTCTTTTGACTACAAAGATATGACACGTCCTTGCGTCGAAAAACAATAGCGCCATCTTGTGTTTAATTTGTACCAGGCTTTCAACCTGCGCGTTGTATGCAATGAGGTGGTTGTCTTCGTTATTGCCTCTCTGTGATGGTTTGTGGTCAAATTAATATTTAAATTGTATGACAAGGGTTTTTTAATAGTACATTGAAGGTTGTAATTCATGCAAATAAGAAATACTGCATTATTCAAACGAGTATAAACAGCTATAGGGAAGAGGTCACGTTTGGCGGTGGTTTCTGCTTGGAGATTTGTGCTGCACGCGATTTTTATTTGTTCACTTTTGGCATTCATGACCCAGGTGGTATGTCCAGGCGTGCCATACCAATGCAAAAGCGCGCATTGCTCATGCGTCTCGGGTATGTTCTTGTCCACACAAGACCTTTGTTTGAGTTCGCGGTCCAGGCACAATTATGTGACAGAAAGCTCTAAAAAAAGAAGGTGTTTTTAGAGGCTCTAACCTTTTGGGTTAGACATCCACATGTTTATATGCAAGTTAAGAATCATTATCTAGTTGTTATCTACATAGAAAGCGTGACATTAACCTGTGATTTCGGGTTTTTTTTCTTGATCCGCCTCAGTTTTGCTGTGTATAAATTATGTCAGATGACATGTTAGTTTTCATGTAAAAAGTATAGAGTCGGACATTTCATAATAGAAAGTAGTCCCGTTCATTGTTTATCTGTTATACTTAAGGGACGTCGCAAATTTGCTGGGTCAAGAGACATCTTGCGGAATAAGTGTTATGTTTCTTAAGCCTTGTAAGTGTTAACTTTGAAGTTCATTAATGCTGGAACAAATAACTTTAGCTCTTTTTTACGACCTTTGAGTAAAAGAATTTTTATTATCCAATCATGTATTTACCCTCACATTCTTTATGAGCCTACATGTCTGGATTATTTTCACAGTTTAAGAACACATGTGTGACAGAGGTCTTTAGATGACGTTCTGATTATGCCAGGAAGCCTGGAAACGCACAAGTCTGTAAGTTTACTCGATTTACATAATGTAGATGGCTGGACATGGTAAACATGTAATCACCTTATTTTATGAAACGGTTTGGGACTATACTGTACATGTACTTGTATTGGGATTTTGCGTAACATAACTTTCCTTTTCTGTGAACTGTGTTACATTAGGTTTTCATGAACGAGTCATTTTCACACTTGTGTTTATAATCTCTCAGCATGAGACCGTTTAATGTTCAGGGCCTTTTAAATTGATTGACAAGAAGTTGAAGTGCTTATTAACATAAAGGACTGACATAAGTTTTTTTCAATCTCTGTTTTACAGTTTTACCGCCGAGGCAAGAGCAAAGTAGTTCTTGGAATAAAGACAGGAGTACAACTTTCAACTCTACGGTCTCAACGTTTACTTCCTGCCGCGTGGTTAGCTACTGGATAGGGGGCGCACTTGCCCACTCTGAGGCCACGTGTGAGAATCACGTGTACACAATACGCGCCGGAAAGCCTATTTTTCTTTGAAACCGAGGTTTTTGTTGGGCTAAAACCAATACCTACATTGAAGTCAACCATCTGTCCATCACCCAGAGTAATTTGAAGGTAATTATAAGGGGAGCGGTACATTTTAAAAAATGATGGGCTTTTGAGGGGACCGATTTCGTGTTCTTTGTACGATGCGAGCCATGTCTTACTGTGCAACTTGCTAAATTGATAAGTGCATGTACATTGTACATTCACATGCGTACGTGTACAGTGTACATTTACATGTACGTACATGTACATGTACAGTGTTTATGTTAACGTGCACGTTCGCTCCAGACAGGCCTACAAAATCATAATTATTATTAGTCACTGCCAGTCAGTAAGTAGTCGAAATATTGCTAGGAAGTAGGATCGGATTAGGAACAGCCTCAGTTTGTCATGTTTATTGTTTCAGTAGGCGATACAACTTTAAAAGCTATCGCATGCTAGTTGCTACATGTAAGTCATGTACCCTTTCAAATATACCTTCTTAAAAAAACCCAGGGCCTTAATTAAAAACACAGAGCAAGGAAAAGTAGTAAAAAAAAATCATGGAAAAAAAAACAATCATGACAATATAGCTGAGCTAGGCCCTAGCATGCCTAGTAATAATTAATCGGCCTAGAGCCTAACAAAGTAACATAAGCTAAAAGAAAAATTTGAAATGAAACTTGGCCAAAAAGTTATACTAATACTACAAATTCTTATTCTTCCATATAGACCGTGGGCCAGAAATCGTAACGTGCAGAATCGTTTGGAGCTTTTTTGGGGGCAACTTTCTTTCTTTCCTAATGAACTCCTTTTGTGCCACGGATTAATACTTTGGATGTTGCCAGCAGAAAACACGGCATCAAGGTTGAAAATTGCACATTTCCCGTCGCATCTGTAACGGTTTCGTTGAACCGCCGATAGAGGGCAGTAGTTGCAACCTCGAATCAGCTCTTCGTAGCAGATTTAGGAAATCGTGTTGTTTCACCGGGGTAAGACAAGGGCAAGGACGGAACATGGTGGCGCCCGTGAACTGGACGGGCGTTAGCCGAGTTTGTGAAGAAACCGGCGTAACGTAACCGTTTACAGAGACGAGCCTTTCAAGAGTTGGTTTGGAAGGAGAGAGAGATTGTCCAAGAAAACAAGGCCGACTATGCCCAGGCCTAGGCCCGTCCTGCCCACAAATACGGGCGGTTAAAAACCACCATGTTTACGCGGGGTCTACCGTCTAGTAGTCATGCCAGTACCGGACCACAGGCCAGGTAGGTTTTCATGTCGTAAATAGAGATCGTAAACTCGGCTTTATGACTTTGGCTAAGAAAAATATTGTTTTAGTAGGATGGGTAGGCGAGTACTTTTTGGCATTGTGTAGTTCAATTTAAGACACCTCTAATAAATATTAATTATATCATGACTTTTGTTTTACAAACAAGTCCGGACAATGTCATTCATAATTCAAAACTATAGCTTGAGTAACTCCTGCTTACATGCTAATCAGCATGTCAGCTGTAAATACTCAAGCTAATTCAAAACCATGCTCTCTTTCAACAAAATTAAGCAACATGGCATCTTATAAGTAGGGAGCTATTTGTCATGTCTGTATGATTCCAAACCAAAAAGGTGATTGATCCTAGCTGGAGTTACATCAGCCCTATATTATTTTTTTATCATTGGGTGATGACAACCCAATGGTAAAATGTATAGGGCTGAGGTAACTCCAGCTAGATTCATCCTGCTATAGGCATAACAGTCTCTTAACATGACTGTTCTTTTATATGAAAACTGGGTCAAAAACTGAATTACTATTTTTTATATCTTAAAGACATTTAAAGGTCAGAATGATGGCTGATTTTTCCCATCCTTTCAAATCCCATCACCATATGGCAATCTGTGCAGATAAACAGTTGGTATTTGAGAAATGCCATATTTAAAGTAAAGTACAATCAGTTTACAAGTGCAGTACTCATCCTAACAGATTCCAACAAACTCTGGCGTTGGAGTTTGGCTGGTTGAGGATCTTACGGTCCCTCAAAGTCTCTGCTGTTGTGCCGGTAATCTCTCCGAACATGCAAATATATGGGTGTTTACATAAATGTGGAGGCTAGTGTGTGACATTGGGGTCAATTTTTTTAAATAACCAAATTAAATTCAGCTTCACATGGTATTGCAGTCTAGGGTCGATATTTTGTCAAAAACAAAACCATTTTTCTGTAACATGACCCTTTTTACAGTAGCAACATGATGAACTGGTATATGGGACACAAATTTCACCTGTAACAGTGACACCAAATTGTTAATTTCTTTTAGAGCTCTCACCAGGTTATTGTTCAGGTATGGTAAAGACATGTTGCTTTTTAAGCAATTATTTGCAACACATATAAGTTAAAAAAAACTTTAACACTATCCTTGTTCAACATTTGTTGAAAATCAAATATCAAGTTTCAGGAAATTTGACATATTATGATGATTACTAAAATGTAGCTCTCACTTGACATGAAATTATATTATTTTAAGACAAACACTCACTTGTTCTCTAAAAGCAAGTTTGACAGCCAAAACTGCAACTATGAAGAGCAATGAAGATTTACAAACACCACTAGAAAGCATGTTATTGTAAGTAAAGCCTGGTGTTAACCAACATTTCACCTGTAACGCTGACACCAAATAGTCACTGTTACAGAGTGACAATCCTACAACTAACTAATGATAATAGTAATAAATGGTATCAAACCATTTAAACCTTTCTATTTAGTGATAAGCTTGATGGGTTCTACATCAGATACTTGTTTCTGAGACTGGAAGTTTAGTTTGTTATAATAATCATTTCACCTGTAACGCTGACATCAACACCAAAAACACTTTTATCACTTTTCTCCACTGTAGTTCTACTTTTACCTGTCCTATGCCAAAGTTTTTCATTGTATTGAAAAACTTAGTCATTATTTTAGCTAAAAACTCAATCATCAATCACACAGGTGCTTTTGCTTCGTTGTTTCAGCTGAAAATAGGTATTTCACCTGTAACGGAGTCAGTGTTGACACCAAACCTTTATTGCCTTTTATTTCAAATTCTAAGAGAAGGATTCAAAATGAAATGACATCTAAATTTCAAGCCAACATCCAGGATATATTTTTAGTTAAACTTGTTGACAAATACAGTTTGACAAATTCAGAGTGCAGCTGCAAAGTATCACACTGTAACGTTTTTTGATGACGCCAAATTGATCTGCCAATATTTAAAATTGGTATATTTCTTGTACTTCTTTGAATTTCACTTTTGGTCTTCTTTAGTCTCTTTATTTAATAAAAGACTTCAATAATCACTTAAAATTTAGAATAGTTGACAGTTTCTACAAATATTATAATCAATGGTAAAGTTCACCCTGTAAGAGGATTTGCTGACACCAAATGTTACAGAGTGATGGTATTTTTAGCGGGCATGTCAAAATGATACAAAGTTGCCGATGCACGAACGTTGTGTTTATTATTAAGTTTTGGGTTATCATCAATCATTTAGAATTGAAAAGGACCAAATTTATCAATTGAAAGAATAAAAACTGTGCACCATTGGACAAGCTGTAAAAATGTCACGCAATTTTACCAAAAAATGTCATAATTCTGGCTAATTTTTGATCAAAATTATACAAATGCATTGTGGTGATTTTTTTTTTAATTTCAGTGGGTACATAGTGATATGGGCAATAAAGTAAAAACACAAATATTAGCAAGCTGTTTATTTTCACATGGAAGTGCCCCATGAAAGGAAAGAACATGTGAATTATACCACTGGCCTCCACATTTATTTAAGCACCCATATGTGCATGTGTGTCTTTGTCACTCAAGATTATCGATTTGTGTTTGAAACCGAGCAAACGAGTAGCTCCAAGGGAAAATGCTGTCCTCCATTTCCACTGACCCGAGTACAAGTCTCACACTCATTAAATCTGTTTCATTTTCCAAAAAGGTCTATTTTTGTCCTAAATCCAGTCCTCCAATTATAACTACAGAATGTTTAAACTTTCTCTTTCTCATCTCAACAGGTTCTGCAATGTGACTCCCGGTTCAGTTGGCCATGGTTGGCAGATGGGAGAAGAAACCATATATTCCAGTGGATGATCATTGTGTGTGGCTCCTCCTAGTGTCCTCCAGAATATTTGCTGCAAGTATAAAAAGGAACTGCACCTCACGAAATTGCTCCTGTCTGGCTAGGGAATTGCCTTGCCTTGAACTGATTGTGGGAACAACACTTCTCAGACTTGAATGCCTGCCCAGCGATGGTGATGAAAGTGACGTTGATCTTTAAAGACACTTATGCCTCTGTCTATAAGCATGTTTCAAAGGTATGCATATACATGTATTTGTCATCAATGATCTGCCATATTTTTCTATTAGTTGGCTAACACCACCTGTAACTACATGCACGGCAACATGTATGGGTATCTTATCAGCTTGGTCAAGATGGTAGAAATGTGAACTGTAATCATGACTTTCATGAAGGCTATTTCTTCCGTCGATTTGTATTGGTCACCCAAGTTCCAGTTTTAAAGAGTTTATTTTAGGCTAATGACAATAAAATCATCTACAAATAGTTTGTCTGGCTCATAATGTAAGAGAAAAAAACTAAATTAATAGGAAGTTCAGTGATGACTTGAAAAACCATTTTGTCCGCATATAGACAAGGCATAATATAGCCAAAGCATTACATTTTGCATAATTTGATGCTTTATATACTTTGAAACCCCTACAATTATGAAACGTTTGGCATCAGAATACTTCACGTTGGGTTAATGATGTAATTCGGTCATCGACAAAGAGCATTTTTAGCTCTGCATTTGAGAATAATAATGCCTAGGAAATATGTTGTATTATTACATACATTTGTAATTATTTCCCATCGATTTACAATCTTTGGAATTCAAGTTTTAGTCAGTTTGTTTAATTTAGATAAACGACATAATTAAGTTATGTTTCAGCATCACATGGAACATTTTAGTGATACTTTGGAAAAATACTGTGCAAGCATACAACACTGAGTATGACCAAAGCGGTACATGTATTTGCTGAATAATTTCCTACTTAATTAACAAAACAACAATAAACTTTTAATTATGATTTGTTTTGCATCAAAGACTATTTAGGGACAAGTAATTTAGTCATTTACATTGATGGAAACAGTGTGGTATTCCTTATGGATATAAAATCATTAATGCCTAAAAAATCAGATGGTACATGTACATGTAATAAAACATTGCCCACAGATACACAGCTTGCATGTCAAAGCATTGTTTTTTCATTATTATCGTTATTATGAAATCCCTTTGGCTATGAGCGTACAATCTTTGACAGTTATTTATCATTAAGTATTCCAAGTTGGTGACAATCTGAATTGAAAACAAAGGGGCCATTGCCGAGATCCTTAAGGGAATGTTTTGTCAGAGGCCCCAAAAGAGAATGTTTTAACACTTCGAACGAAGATTGTGCTTAAACCTGCCACCTGATAGCTTGGCAACAGATATAATTGAATTCACCACCCTCGAATTGACAAAGAACAAGCATTTGTTTGTTGCCACCAAAAATCTTGAACGGACTTCATTTTCTAGGCAAGATAGTTTTCTGGCCCTCGGTCTAACAAGGTCAAAGCGATGAGGAAGATGCCAGAGCCACAGACGAAGGACGACGTCCGCAAATTTCTTGGCTACGTCCAATACCCGGCGAAGTTAATTCCAAACCTCAGTGAGGTTGCAAGCCACTTCGCCAAATAATAAGAAAGACGTGACATTTCACTCGGACAAGCCCACAGCAAAAAAGCTGTTCCAAGCTGAAAGAGCTTTGTATTACAGCTCCCGTCCTGGCTTACTATGTTGTCCGCAAAGCAATCTTCTCCAAACCCTCCTGTCGGCTCCCATGAGACTGCAGTCTATGCTCCTTAGACTACAGGAGCATACAAGCCTGGCAAGGAGATCCCGATCGGAGACCTGCTTGGCAGAGCAAACCTAACCGACACAGAACCTGACATCAAACCAGTCATCATCAACATGGTAGACTACATCTCAGTCACACCAACACGCTACAGCGAATTACAGAAGAAAACAGCAGACGAGCTGAATGTGCTATAAAGATAATTTTGAAAGCCTGGCCGGATACAAAACAAGAGACGTCACACACCGTACGCGAGTACTGGAACACCAAAGATGAGCTCGCAATATCTGACGGTATTATCTACAAGGGCATGAGAATTGTCGTGCCACCAAGCTTGAGGCGTAACATGTTCGACTTGATCTACGAGTCGCATCTGGGCATCGTAAAATCTAGGCAGAGAGCGAGAGAAGCCCTGTTCTGGCCCGATGCCGCAACAAATAGAGGACCTGGTTCAGGATTGCAGAGCCTGCAATACGCACCAGAACAGATAATCTACTGAGACACCTAAGCCAACAAAGGTACCAGATGTTCCCTGGATCGAACTGGTATCTGACATAATCCAGTTTGAAGGCTCTAAATACCTTCTGACCGTCCACTATTTCTCAAAATTCGTTGAAGTCGACAAACTCAAACATACAACCAGCGCAACAGTCATTGATACCCTGAAGTCACAGTTTAACCGTCAGGGCATCCCTGAGATGCTGTGCTCTGACAATGGTCCACAATACTCATCCACCGAGATTGACACTTTCCGCAAAGAGTACCAGATCATCCATTTCACCTCCTCTCCTCATCACCCTCAGTCCAATGGGGAAGCTGAGCATGCCGTTCAGAAAGTGAAGCGCTTGTGGAAGAAGTGCAACGATAAACACCTCGCGATGCTTGACTATCGCACTACCCCACTCGCAAGCTGTGACCTCTCACCTGCTCAGCTGCTCATGAGTCGCAAACCTCGAAACAAGCTTCCTATTGCACGAAGTCCTTTTCTTCCCTAGGTGCAGAAGACATCTGACATAAAACAGCGACTCAACCAAGACAAGGACAAACAACAACACTACTACACAGTAGTAGATCACCATGAAGCGCCAAGGTCGTACATTGTCCAGTATGGCAACCGCAAGTACCGACGCAATCGACATCTTCATCTATCTACTTACCTGGCAAACAAACAACCCCTATCAGCAGCTATCTAAGTGCCAGAGCAAGACCCTCATGCTATTCCTCAGACATTCTAGTTACACAGACAAACTACTGAAAGTCAGTCTTATCAATTTAACCATAAAGGGGCAGGGTTATTTTGACCATCTCTCAGGAGGGGGGGGGGGGCGGATTCCGCCCCATAAGATCTCAACCATTTAGTAACGAACAAATTTGGAAACTCGGTACATGCATAGAGCAACTCTTCATAAACATACCCAAACAATTTCATGACCAAAGGTTAAAGGGTTTTGGAATTATCGCTAATTTATTATTCATATGTATGAATGGCAATTCTGGTCTTTGTACACGACTTATATGGGAAAAGTCAGTTTTCAGGGCGCGTAGCGCCGGAAAAAAAGTTGCTGCGCGACAACCCCTTGTCCGATTTTTATGTTTTTGGTGTCAAAATATGCGCAAGGCTCGAGGCTAAAATGTCATGAAAGCTTGGGTCGCGAAATAAATTCTGGTGGTGTTGGGGGTGTGGATTCCTCCCCCTCGGCCCCTTTAGGGTTAAGTGAGACAACAAACACAGTTCACAATTGCAACTCAGTCACACAAAGTCAGTTTCCCTCCAAAGTTACAGTTGACAGTTAAATTTACAGTTACAGTTAATTTTACAACTCGTTGTATAAAGAAAGGGAAATTTCAAATGTCACTTTGAGGTTCCTGTACATGTAGTCAGGTTGGCGTAGCGGTACTTTGCTCGCCTTCCACCGCTGTGACCCGGGTTCGAATCCCGCCTGGGCCAATATGTGGATTGGGTTTTTAGTTCCTGCCTGATTCCGTGGGTTTTCCCCAAAATATTCTTCTGGGCTTTTCCTCCCACCTCTAAAACTGTAACTTCTTCTCATTGTCTTCTCTCCACAGGTTTCTTCAGGCTTGCGAGCTACAGTGCCTAGGTTGAGGAATCCTTGGTTTCATTACCAGAAATGATTAATAATAATAATAATGTTCCATTATGCCGTGTACGCAAATTGTAATAAAGCATTGCTTAAGAACCCACACGTAAACACACGAGTACGTTACACCTTTACCTTGGAACCACCTCAACTATGTCCGCTGCACCTCCAAGTAACTAAGTATGATCAGTTGCCTCGTGAAAATGATATTTTCTTGAAATTGATTACATGTTTCCATACAAAGGTTGCCTTTCCAAACGTTGAAATTCGGTGTTAGGCATCGCGAACACCAGCTTATATATTGATTATTCCCTGTAATTTAACAGGGCATTTTTTAATATAAAGCAGCAGGATCATTTACTTGAGGAAATTATTTGCATGTGACTCCTCCGTACCTAGGGGTGCACGTTGAAAATTGACCCCAAATTCATCAACAACGCGTTCAACGGAATTTAGGCTAACTATTTTAAAACACTGAGGGCGCAGTCTTTTGCGCAGGTGAAGCGGCCGGGAATGCTCATGAAATGTATACCTTTTTGTTGTACCTAATGTTAAATTTGTGTGTTACATTTTGATGTATCTTTTTAAAACAATATAGAGCGTCTGCTACCAGGTGATTCACAAACAAACCGTGTCGGGCATTGCCCCTAATGTGTCCTAATGAAAACTGCAAAAGAATAGTCAAGAATCTTTTTTTACAATTACACCGATATTCTATCAATAATGGTGGGGTTGTCTGTTATTGTAGCGTGCCGAGAAGGGAAGGATGGCGACTATAAACAGAATTCTTACAAACTGACAAACTTAATGAAGGAAATGAAAGTTGCAAACATTTTGATGGAAGCACCCTTCTTATTTTTATTGTATTCGTTACTAAACGCACATTGGGATCTCACAAAAATATATACATTTCCTTCAATTTAGCAAACTCGCTTTTCATTATACAAAAAAGTGTTTCAGTAAATTAAATGAATGAAATCCCAAATTAAAGGAGCGAAGCTCCTGACTCTTAATTTCCAGAGAAAACTGCACACTGAATTTAATAACTACTAAGATGCAATTTAATAAATGCAAATCACAAAAAATTGTACATCGGCAAAATCAACACCGAATTTCACTTTTCATTTAAACACTAACCATTTACAATTTGAAGGTGTGTGACCAACCCCGACATAATAATGCAAACATTTGACTCGTCTGACTAAACAAACACCAAGCTGCTGGCAAGAACCAATCATGATCGGAATAAACCCTATTGTAACAGAAGCTCTGATCACCCAAGATATCCAAGCCACGCCCACATTGATCTGCATAAACCAAAGAATTTGGCTTATGAGGAATGCACAAACAAAAATACAAATTCCACACTTGCCAAAAAGAAACGTTCCAGGAGAATTGGTCAGACACGTCAGAAAATCTCATAAAATTAACAGCAAGGTAGTCTATCCATGTACTATGATAAACATGCACTCACATACAATTGTCAAAAAATAACCGGACTAGGTCCGCCAGGAAAACCTGAAAATATCAGCCGAGGCAACTCACCCAGAAACAAACAACTACATTTTAAGACCCATCCTACACATCCTACACAATACCTAGCCAAGCGAGGACAGCACCACATTTCTTTAATTTAAATGGCGCCCTCTTGTGATGATCCAGCAAAATGTTTGAAATTATTAACAACAAACATCCATTAACATGACAAAGTCATTATTGTTTATCTTTTACATACAGTTAGAGAGCGAATTATAACATAACTTTTTTACACGCATTAGTAAAGTCTATATCGACAATGCAGTTGACTTTATATTGTTGTATGACTTTCTCAATTAATTAAATTTCGTATTATATTACACTGAATGCATGGACTATTTATGAAATTACAAAAAAATCATCCTCAACTAGTGTGATAGCATCAAAATACGAATGATATGAATTAAAATTAAAACGTTAGCTACTTTATTGATCTTAAACATTGAAACAGGTTTCTACATGCATTTCAATTAATATACAACACATAAACAGCTTCTCGACTTTATTGCCAATTGTGTTGTTTGACTTAAACCAAATTTAACCCAAACGTGAACAACCACTCCGTTTTCTTTTTCGTTTAACAAAAGTTTATCTGTACAACTACAAGCAGATCCTTATTGTCAAATATGCTTACTAAAATGAAACGGTGCACGACATAAGAAGGATTTATTTACTGAGTACCCACGATATGGAGTAAATGTAAATTCACCATAGGACCGCAAGTCTAAAGTGCCCTTTTTTTCTATCGATTATTTTTTTTCTTCTTTTAGATTACGGTTTCAATTAATCGAACAGCCAATTTGTTTTTCTTGACCGCTTACTTCAAAGTGCATGACGTAAAGAGTATTCAACAGTGACAAACAAACTAAAACGTGTTTATAATTCATGTCTCCCTCTTGTACATTTTAACTAAACAAGCCCATCTTTTGTTTTGTCGCATTTGTTTTATTAAAGAGGTTGTGGAATGCTGAGAATCGTTTTGTTTTTTATATTTTTATATTGTAGAGTAGACCCATATATAGCATAATGACAAACTCCCATTCTTTTCTAATGTGCGTTTATATGTTTATAAAACTGAAATTCATCGAGTAATTTGTTGGTCGGCGAGCGCATAATTGAAATCAACAGTCGTCGGGCTCTTCGTAAAATCAGAAAAAGCGTGACGTAATAAACAGGACTCGTTTATACAACGACTGTTTACTGCTGCCCAACCCGCCCCGTCAACACGTGTGACTCGCAGTCAAGCAGTGAAAAATCAACATTTTGTAAAAGACTCGCGGAGATTGATATTCCTTCTCATTGCTTAATTTTTGGATGAGTATATTGAACAAGGACACGGTGACCTCTGAGCTGTTCTTCCGTATAAATTTGAGCCCCAACTGCCCGAAAAAGAGACCAGCGAAAACACGGATACTGCAACTGGCCAGCTGAAAACGCCAGGCAACGCGGCTCTGATGAGTGGTAGGTCTGCGACGTTTGCGTGAAAAAAACAGCTGCGTTTATATCCAAGGACTCAAAGTATTATGTTCATGATAACATTTTTAGATGAGCATCAACAGTCCTACCGCAACTTTCTTCGTGATTTACAGACAATCTCAAACGTTATTCTGGTGAATATTCAGTCCAAAGAGACGACAAATCGTCAGGATGTTTTCGAATTATACGCGTACGGCACACATAACGCATCACTGCAGTGGATGTGGTCGACCGTGTCCAGAACTAATGTTGTACGGTCAGCAGCGTCGCGGGCCCCGGTCAAGTTCCTTGCTTTGCCTGGTGCTTTTCATGTATACGTTCGCCACAAAAAAAATTAGTCCTCTTCTTTTTTCTTTCCTTGTGCATTTTAACCCTTGTTTTAACATCCTGAAACGATAATTATGAATTTACTTGAATTTTTAAATTGTTAACTTTATTGTTTACCAAAAAAAGCCGTAAAACAACGCCAGCAGACCATTGGACTACCACTTCACCTCGGCCAGTAAACGTGGCTACAAAAAAAGTACAATTCATAAATCATAGTCATACTCCGTTCATAAAACAAAAATCTCTGGACTTACGACATGTTTGGGATCCCGGTTGAAAACAAAATTCACTGGTCCCGAAATTTAATGAGCACTATCATTATTTTTAGTACCTAATGAAGACTTTATTCAAGAAATTCCAGTACCAGAGAATTTGTCATTCGATCAAAAGAAGTTCTAGGGAAAATGGAGGCCTGTCACATTAATCAGCACTAACGTAAGGAAAACTACGCGGTCTTTTTTCTACGCATTTACCTTCAATTTGTGTGTGACAACGCGTGCGCGTATGCTGCGCAGATAATGGAGGGTCGAGGATACATTTGAACGGGTCTACTGTTCTTCAAGATTGGCAATGGACAAATGGTCCAAAACAGTCTTCCCTATAAATCATTAACAAATCATATCTCTATTATTTCTTGTCCAATTTCAACAAATCTCTTGAGAAAAGAAGACTCTTGCCGTACAAAATGTACAGTGCATGATCAGCGCTCTATCCGTTAATTTGGCTGAAATCCGATATCGTGTTTTCGCACGGGTACCCTTCGGACAAACTGCATGGCTACGGAGGATTCTTATTCCTCCATGCAGACACCCGGACGGGAAAGCTGGAAATTTATTGTAAACAAAATGTGTAGTGATTACAGCCAGCGACTGACACAATTATAGGCATATAGGTTTGCCTTGGCCTAGTGAGTTCGCTACCCGTACACGTATCAACAACGAATTATTTTGAAATTCCAACACCGTTTACCGGTGTCAAAATCTACGGTCCCAGCGGCCGGGCCAGCGGCACAAGTACACCCGTGAATTTCCAGCCAGCTTTACATAGCGCGTGTCACGGTGATGCGATGTGTATGTGAACGATCGAACGATGTTTATGTATTACGCAGACATTTCTTACTATGGTTGGCCGTTGGGGTAAACACAAAAGAATGATCCCCGATCTATAAATAAAATGATGTGTAACTATCAAAACACTGAATAATCAATAGAAAGTACCAAAAAGTCAATGGAGATATCTTCCTATTAAATTCTGAACTTGCCCATTAGAATTTGGGGGGTAAAAGCTGTTGCCAACTACGGTTGAATTTATGGAGCATGTGGCTGCCCATACAAAATGTCGTTCAGTGTAATTGTAAACAGAGTCATGTCGTTGCGCGGAGTGGTTTGCAAAAAGTTTCGCTGGAACTACGCTGCATCGGGAGTCCTGTTTATTACGTCGAGATTTACTATGTTTTGTTTGCTGCCCCCAACGACGACTTTTACACAAATTGCACGTTCGGGTCGAAACAGGACCTGAAAAACAGCTCTCAAAAGTACCTTTTGTATCCATTTCATGAAAGAAACAATAGTCGTTTTTATTTCATCACACCCTAGGCTACATATACCCGAAAAATGAAGGAAATGTCTTCGAGCATTCCACAACCTCTTTAAGTTTCAAGCGTGGATATGTTAGGCTTGAAATAATATTTTTTTTGTTTTAAAGGTGATTCTTTTCCCCATAATATATTGCCGATACGGCGATAAAAACAACAAATAAAAAAACAAGCACCAGGAACCAGATTGAACAGATCGTTTTCTTTTTACGGGAAAGAAAAAAAAATATGCAGATATTTTACTTACGTTTGGTATTTCTAGTACTTATAGGCCTACGGCTATTTAATTCGATTTTTTTTCTCGCATGAATTCTTCAAAAGTTTGGCATTTTATGTTTCCAAATTGCAAAAAAGCCATCCAGAGATTTGGAATCGTTTGGAATTACGTATACATGTACGTATCGCAGCAAAAGTAGGTAAAGCTTTTGACTTGAGAAATGAATGCACTTTTTAGGAAAAATAAAAAAACATCTTCGTTCTTTTTTTTTCTGGCGGAAAATGCGGTTTCTGATATTTTTGTTAGAATATCAAAATCGTAACGGCGTCCGGCTCTACGTGGAATGGTAAAAAATAAACTGTACTCTTTTACGCCATCTAAAAGAAAGCCTTATTTTCACAAACTGGTTTTCGATTAATTGAATAGAAAAATGTAACAAAATAATCGGCAAAAAAATACTTTCGGCCATAATTTATTAATTAACAGATCATACACTGAAGAAATGTCTGGGTAAAATTTTAAACCAATTTTGGGGTTACGGAATTTGGGTTATATTTTTGGGTTAAAGCAATCATGAATGACTCAATTTTGGTTAAATCTGCACATTTGTTTCTGGGTTAAAATTCTGAGTTAAAACTGACTTAGTTAAAATTCTCGGTAAATTACTTGGGTTATTACGGGAACGGAAAAGTGGCCGGATACGGAAGGTAAGAGCATTCATTTCCTTCTCGGTTAGAGTTAACCGTATAGTCTATTGTACAATTGAGATGATTGGCAACTGATTATGATAGTGAATGATTATTAAAGGTAAATTCCCGTTACTGAACATTTTCTGAGTGTCGGAAATACGTGCACTTCTCCTGTATACCGTTTAGCTCTTGTACATGTAGTTTTATTTTACAAAACGTGTTCTTTATCTTATCGTTTGTTTTTCGTATTCTGTCTTTTTCAGAATGAGCTTATCAGGGCTTACCGTCCAAGGGATTACTAAATGCTTACCCTGCAGTACCTGGGCCTTGGTTTTCCAAGCCAACGAGACCTTAGCCGGAGTTTTCCAAGGAAACTTCCGATAGACCATAATAAAGACATAATTTCCAGGAAACAGGCAGATTTGTATTTCTCCGAGCCCTTTTTACATGCGTTAGCCGACCGAGCCTATTTCTTCAACAGTCACTGTGTCCCCACTCCTATTTTGCTCTTTGACCTTTGTCATTCCTAAACATCGATATTAGTGTGAATAATTAGACCCAAGTTCTAAGTAAATACATGCATATAGCCCAAGCTGAGAGTTAAATTGACCCAAAGTTATAAATAAAAACAACCCAAGCGTAGCTTCATAGCCCAAGTTTAGGGTTGAATTGACCCGAAGTTATTAGTAAAAATAACCCGAAAGAACTTTATAATCCAAACTTTGGGGGTAATCCTCGAACTGAACATGTCGGCAATTAACGCACAGTTAAATCTGCATCTGCCAATCCCGTACCGGAGGAGGGATCGGGTTACCCCGGAGGGGGCGTGGTGGAGCCCTCTCTTCTTTGCCCTCTTCCTCCAAACCATCCACACTCTGCCCTTCCACATCCCAGCTTAGGGCGTCGTCTCTGAAAAGAGGCGGAGTCTCGACAGGAGTTGATAACAGCAAGTTGTCGATGTCTGCGTACTGGGTGGGAGGCTCCGTGGGGATGGGCGGGACGTCCAATGGGTTTGTCTTGGTGTGATGGACGTCTGCGTACATGAGGACCTGCCAAGACAAAAAGTTAGAAATGACTCTTATAAATGCAAATTTTATAAATGGAAAATTTATACACATTTTTAATTTGACGGAAAAGTAACCAGAGATGCATATTTTTCTGAAAACTTGAAAGAATATATTAGTTATAATGTACATACTTCCTTAGAAATAATGGCGGCGGGTTGTTGGTTGCTGGAAGACGGCGTATCACTTTGCTCCAGGGAGCCAGGGAGTATAACAGTCTCCACTGACCTATTGCCTGAAAAAAAAACAGGCACAAAAGAAACTAAAACATCAGTTTTGAAACTAAAAAATCCAAACTCGTTGAAATGAGTTGAAGAAGTGTAGCATGTCAAAAATGTTTCAGCAAAGCACGTAACATTTATGAAGATGCAGTCAGGATGCACCACGTGAAGTGTAGGCCCTATATCACGAAGTTGGAGGAAGATCAGACACGAAGCAGGTTTTAAATCAATGTAACTGAAACGTGGAGTAAAGACTGTATTGAGTAACTCTTGAATTGATTACCAGGATTGAAACGTCGGAAGTTCCTTGTTGCTTGAAGGCCACTACTAGAGGGCGGTGTGGCAGCAGGAGGCGAATGGCTATTCGGAAGGAAAGCATCACTTTCTACGTAGATATTTTCCGCATCTTGTAATAAATTTACGAAAATCCTGAAATGGGTATCTGCTAAATTTTGTATTAAAAATTAAGAAAACTATTCATAATGAAAAGTTTTGGGCCCAAACGCGCAAAAGATCACTGTGTGTGAGACAGCTCCACAGCTTGTCCAATTGACCTTGCGATTTGCATACCACACGCAACACGCTGGCCAGCCTACCACATAGGATCCTCCATTCTCAAAAGGTACATCGTGCACACTGAGGGACGACCTTCTGTATACACCACATACATCTAGCAAGCACGGCAGCCTTTGTGTAACTTTTTTTGGCATTTCAACGATCCGTTCACATATATTTTGTCGCAAACCACGAGTGTTTCAAACACATAAACTATGCATAAAATGACATTGTTAAATGAACAACTTACAAGAACAAAAACTGGACTAAGGTAAACAGGTTATAAAGATTCAGTGCCAATGGCAAGTAAGTGCATTTAGTAAAGCTTCAGCAAGTCAATGAACATTGTCACAAAAGTGAACATTGAGGCCTAAAATATACACTTCAAACTTAAACGAAATTAGTGACATGTAACATAGAGCTGTATAATACAGCTCTACGACATGTACACGTACATACTGCATGATAATCCAGGCAAACATGGTAATACCCCCCGAGTCAGTGGAACGGCCCAACACAACAATGCGGGCTTAGGTCACGTGCACTGACAAGACTGACCTCTACAAATCCAGTCTCTGGGGGAAAACTTTGACGAAAAAATGATCAGTGGTTTCTTAACCAATAAAATCGAACTTTATATTAATGGAAAGAGAATGTCATCCTCTTTACAAAACTGCTATCTCCAGTGTGCTCTGACATTGGGTTCTTGAGATACGTGGAGATAAACAACCGAAGGTCTCTCACAAACTGTCATGTTCTGTTCCGCTCCATAGACATTTGCCTCATACCCCACATTTTCAAAAAAAAAAATAATGATCAGTGGTTTTTCTGCTTTTCCAAGCCAGACGTAGTAGACTTAAAGCCAGAAGAATGAATTTTCATAATCTGCAACCCCCAGATTTGTGCGACCGTCCGTTCTGAAGATACAAGGAATTTAGTGTAAAAAATGGGCTATCTTTGTGGTCATTTCCCACGTTAAAGCTTGTGTGGACATTTCCGGTTGAGCAGATGCGCGCTACTTTTCATTATGTTGAGAGTTCGATTCAATAAAGAAACAAACGTGTATTCTGTCACACTGAAACGCAACGTTTAGTGATTGCACAATCTTTAGTGATTGCACATGACCGTTATCATTGTGCGATGCGCGTTAGGTGTCATTCCAGAAGTCTGTTCCTTTAATCTTTCTAATTTCTATTCAGTTTTGAATACGAATATCCCAACCCTGGCACTTGGGCACTAAACAGTTTACCTGATGGTCCAACGACTGTGTTCAAGACAGGACTCACAGACGCCGTGGGCCGGTCGGTTCCAGTCCGTGTGTAGTGAACTGCAGGCCTGTAATAGCATGTTAGCCAATCATTGTTACAACAATGCAGCTTTCAGAGTCATACCATTTGTGTTCGTATATGACAAGTTGCATGTGTTCCCCAGCTGAATCGTACAGCTTTTATAGGACAACAATGCATAAACAACCTTACTCAGTTTTTTTTCTCATTTAAATTAACAAAGACCTATCCCCAGTGACAGCGCTCTGTGTAAGGTGTCATAGTATTGTCAAGCAGTTTTGGGGTAATTATCTTACAAGGTTGAGTTTGTGCCAAGTGTCATGAGATTATCACTCTGTCCATGAATTATCTATTCTTCTCAGGGAACCCACATGGACAGTATTGTCAGCTGTCTCCTTCGAATTTAAGGAATGGTTCGCTGTATTTTGTTTCACCTTGAAGACCTCATTTGTGACTTTATTCCAGCTTACAAAGTATGCTGTGCTAATTTTCGTACGTAGTTTGTCATTAGAAAATGTATAAAGAATGGAAACCTATCTTCAGCAATGACGATCATGAAAATGAGATTTAATATCCTGGAAAACCTATCGTGTAAGCGCAAAAAGAAACCGAACCGCATTACTAATTCAAATAAATCATTGTCAAATCAAAACCCCTTGGACAATGCCAATATTTATACAACATACTCACTGGTTTCCATCGGTGGGAATGTTATCTGTAGATAGGAATAACAAAAATCAAACCAAAAACAATAGTCTACACTGATTTCTGTTATTGTGACCTTCCTTGTTTACCTCGATTCATTGAAAAAATGCGTTGTGAACACTTTCGTTTTTCCGATTGTTCACTTTAACCCACAATAAAGAAAAATTCATATCAGGCCAAAAAAAAAAAAAAAAAAAATAGTCGGTCTCTGGTCAGACCGAAGTTCCGGAATTGATACGGCGACGCGGTTTTTTTTTGTGGCTTTTTTTTTCAAGCTTCAATTGTACAGACAAGGTGGGTACTATTTGGCTTTTTTGTGTCCTCATTATACATTGGTGTCCTCCATAATTTGCCTTGGTGCAATTTCCCCATTCCTTGGTGCTCCTTGGTACAAAATGTAGCTTCCGTGTTAATTTGAAGGAAAAAAAAAAGGTTGACGATCATGATTAAAATTCGACGCGCGCGCTGACCAGAGACCGAGTTTGTTTGTTTTTGGCCTAAAAACAAAATCACCTCCATATTCGATATGTTAAGCGGCCAACATAGCTTACATAATGACTATACAGGATACATTTGCTTCCTGGCGTCACGAATCGATATGAATTTTAAATTTAAAATGCAAATACCGTTTTTACATTCTGGACAATCACCAATGATGGTCTATTTTGATTATCCATATTTCTTAGTTTTTAAACCTCACAAAAAGTATTTTACGATTGCTTTTTAGGGCTGAACTAACAGGAAAGAGATCCTGATGTTTGCCCTTAATTAGGATTTGACCTCACCCATACCCACACTATGATGTAAAAGCACGTTTTGGTTGTTGATTATACTTTTACATTTATTTGGCGTCTCCAGTATTTTGCGCTAGGTGGCAGGAAAGAAAAAGCTATGTTAACCCTAATCAGGCCGGGTTATTTTGACCATCTCTCAGCCGGGGTGGGGGGGGGGGGGCGATCATCATGAACACACCCACGAAATTTCATGACTATAGGTCAAAGGGTTTTAGAATTATGGCTAATTAATTATTTAAATGTACGAATGGTTATTCTGCTCTGTGTACACGTATATGGGAAAATTAAGTTTTCACGGCACGTGGTCCCATTTTTATGTTTTTGGTATCAAAAGATGCGCAAGGCTCGAGGTTAGGAAGTCATAACAGCTTGGAACGCGAATTTGTTTTTAAGGCTATCGCGGGGAAAAAAAAATGAGGGGGGGGGGCAGATTCCGCCCCCGTCCCTTTTAAGGTTAAATGACCACGTAAATATGAAAGAAAACGGGGAAGTCTCTATAGTACGACGTCCACATCCCATTGGACTATGCGTCCCATTGGTCCGAAGTTCCATTAGTCCGACGTCCAATTCATTATTAGGGTTAGGGTTTAGAGTTAGTCAACCTCAACCAGTGGAACTACACATTATTATGTTTCATTGGACCAATGGGGCGTCGGACCGGTGGGGCGTCGGACCGGTGCGACGTCGGACCAGTGGGACGTCGGACCAATGGGCAGGCGCGGTTCTACGTGGGGCTAGGGGGCTGTAACCCCCAAAAATTAGGTCTAGCCCCCCCAAAATAAGTTCCATAAAAAAAACAATTGCATTAGCAAAAAGAAGGATTGTGATGTACATGCGAACGGTCTCCCCTAAAGAAGAAATAGCCGTGACAAGGGTGCATTAGTTAATATAGTGTGACCGATTTTAGGATTTTATTGGCGCTCCCCATTGAAAATTTGGCATGAGCCCCCACCTATTGATTTTCGGAGGCCTAAGTGTCTGGAAAAAATAACCGGTCAACATTTCAGCACGCCTCCCTGAAAAAAATCTGGATCCACCGTGCTAGCCCCCCCCCCAAATATTGGTTCTAGAACCGCGCCTGCCAATGGGACGTTGGACAAAGAGATGTAACCAAAGAAAAATTGAGGTCCCTCAACAGGTCACTTGTCCCAGATTCATGACAAAGTATATATAAGTCCAAAGCTATTAAATATCAAAATATTACTGACCAGAGAAGCTTCATCAGATATTCATCAGCTGCGGTGCAACATAGCACAGAGAGGCACAAGAACAGCAGATCAGCAGATCAGCAGCGCAGCAGCATAAGTATTAACAGCGCAACTACTGACTGACAGCAGCAAAGTTTATATAAGTCCAAAGCTATTAAATATCAAAATATTACTACAAGCAGCTGCAACTGACCAGAGAAGCTTCATCAGACATTCATCAGCTGCGGTGCAACATATCAACTGACAGGCACAAGAAAGCAGAGCAGCAGATTAGCAGCGAAGCAGCATCAGTATCAACAGCGCAACTACTGACTGACAGCAGCAAAGCAAAAGCTCGGTAGTATAGTAGCAATACAAATCGGTTTAAAAGGGTTTGCAAGAAACTTACTCTTTCGGCGTTGCCATGAGACAATAACCGCAACAAGCACCAGCAGAAGTGCAGCCGCGATACCGACGGCAATGAAGGTAAAAATCGACTGACTCTGCATCGAGGGGTCTGAATATGAATTGAGAATTTTTTTTTTTTTTTAATTAACGTCTTTAGGCCAAAAAAAAGGTCTCCGGTTTCTGTTATGGAGCTTCCCCAAAAAGTGGTGCGGCAACGCTTTTTTTTTTACCTGTTTTTTTTTTTTTGCTTCAAATGTCGGCTGATGACTGCAATTGGTGCCCAACTAAACTTGGTGAAAATATATGGGAGTCCAGAGAGGCCACATAAAGCTATTCTCGATCATAACCCCATCTAAAAACACGTTAAAACTGTGCAGCAGCAGGATTCCAGTCCAACCAGTGAGTTTGGCAGTTTTGAGATACAAAAAAAACTTTTTCCTTTTGCCGACGCGCATGGCTACGGCGACGCGCGCGCATACCAGACACCGGAGACTTTTTTTTTGTTGGCCTTATGTACACAGAGCCAATAATCCGAATGCACATAACGATGTAAAGGTTAAAAATTAAAAGTTAAACATTGCTGATAGTTGTCAAGTCACCAGTGGCGTAGCCAGGAATTTTTCAGGGGGCGCCCTGGGGGCTTGAACATTCCATGGGGGGCGTCATGTAGATCAATGATAATTTTTTTAGAAACTCAAAATCTCAATGGGGGCGACTGGGGGACAAGGTTTCATGGGTTTCATTGACTACAAAGGAAAATTGAAATATCGAAAAGACGAAAGACTAGGACATCCTGTTTACATCACAATTTTTGGGGGTCATTTTTAAATTCAACTTACATTGGAAAAGTCTGTAAGTCTGTAAGTTTAGTTTGTTGTAATTGTGATTCACAGAGGCAAAATCTCATGAGTAATTTCAAACAAAGTAATCCTATAATTATTATCATTTTAATCCGAATGCACATTACGATGTAAAGGTTAAAAATTAAAAGTTAAACATTGCTGATAGTTGTCAAGTCACCAGTGGCGAAGGAAAATTAAAAAATCGAAAAGACGAAAGACTAGGACATCCTGTTTACTATCACAATTTTTGGGGGTCATTTTTAAATTCAACTTCTATTGGAAAAGTCTGTAAGTTTACTTTGATGTAATTGTGTCGGACAAGTTGCTCTAAAGGCCACAACAAATATGTGAGCAGACACACAATAGCAGCGGTTGAGATTGGTCAATTAGAGTATTTTGTGTTTGTTTTAATAATTGTGATACACAGAGGCACAATCTCATGAGTAAATTCAAACAAAGTAATCCTATAATTATTATTATTTTATCCGGAAGGCACTTCCTGAAAATGGGGGCCACGTCTACGTGGCACGATATGAGTGTAAAGTGAAAGCAAGAAAAATGTACATTCACAAATGCACATGAGGGCCTATTACAATGTTTATGAACAGGAATTAAAATAAACAAGATGAACCTAGAATTCCTAAAACAAAAATTGAGCAAAACAAACATGAGCCTTATCTATTAGGTCGAGCAGCAGTGAACCATACATTACCTGTTACAGCTAGAGTGATGTACTGAAGATATAAACTGCTAACCATCGAAGCTTGATACAACAAAAACTGTTCCAATAGTTAGTGCAATATCTACCTTTACTGCACCTCACCGGTCAGGCGGGTACTTTCCGCCTAAAGGGCTCATTTGATTCGTCAATCGGAGTCTTAACATGTAGAGTGTAGAGCATGAGGCGCAAATTAAGTTAAAACATAAACTCACTCGGTGTGCTAATTGTTGATCCGGAATCTCCGTTGTCGTTTTGGGATGGCCCTGTAGTTTCAACCTCCACCTTTCCATCTTTAATGTGTCAATCAGATTCAAGTTCAAATGTCAAAAAAATCACAATATACGCTAAATTAAAACTTATTTCTGATAAATAATTTCCATATTGCAAGTGACAATACAGTCCCAATGCTATTCAGACGACATCTGTTGTTAAAAACGCTTGTATTACCCCTTCTACCATCACCAAGTTAACGTTCGACTCGGATTTGAGCTGAGCAAACCAACACTTCTTCTATATTAGGACAGTCTTCTATACCAGGGGTGACGTAGCGCGTTATTAGCAATTCATTAGCTTAACTCGGCGTGAGTTCGGGAAGCCTGCCCAAAGGGTTGATATTTATCAACCTGGAACATTCCATGGGGGGCGTCATGTAGATCAATGATAATTTATTTAGAAACTCAAAATCTCAAGGGGGGGGGGACGACTTGGGGGGGGGGGCGACAAGGTTTCATGGGTTTCATTGACTACAAAGGAAAATTGAAAAATCGAAAAGACGAGAGACTAGGACATCCTGTTTACTATCACAAATTTTGGGGGTCATTTTTAAATTCAACTTCTATTGGAAAAGTCTGTAAGTTTAGTTTGTTATAATTGTGTCGGACAAGTTGCTTTAAAGGCCACAACAAATATGTTAGAAGACACACAATAGCAGCAGTTGATATTGGTCAATTAGAGTATTTTGTGTTTGTTTTAATAATTGTGATTCACAGAGGTACAATCTCATGAGTAAATTCAAACAAAGTAATCCTATAATTATTATTATTTTATCCGGACGCACTTCCTGAAAATGGGGGCCACGTCTACGTGGCACGATATGAGTGTAAAGTGAAAGCAAAAAAAATGTACATTCACAAATGCACATGAGGGCCTATTACAATGTTTATGAACAGGAATTAAAATAAACAAGATGAACCTAGAATTCCTAAATAAAAAATTGAGCAAAACAAACATGAGCCTTAACATATTCAAGTGTTCATTTAGCCAAATTCATTGACTCTTAATCTCAGTGGGATAGCTTTTTGCTGTTTATCTATTAGGTTGAGCAGCAGTGAACCATACATCACCTGTTACAGCTAGATTGATGTACTAAAGATATAAACTGCTAACCATCGAAGCTTGATACAACAAAAACTATTCCAATAGTTAGTGCAATATCTACCTTTACTGCACCTCACCGGTCAGGCGGGTACTTTCCGCCTAAAGGGCTCATTTGATTTGTCAATCGGAGTCTTAACATGTAGAGTGTAGAGCATGAGGCGCAAATTAAGTTAAAACATAAACTCACTCGGTGTGCTAATTGTTGATCCGGAGTCTCCGTTGTCGTTTTGGGATGGCCCTGTAGTTTCAACCTCCACCTTTCCATCTTTAATGTGTCAATCAGATTCAAGTTCAAATGTCAAAAAAATCACATTATACGCTAAATTAAAACTAAGTTCTGATAAATAATTTCCATATTGCAAGTGATAATACAGTCCCAATGCTATTCAGACGACATCTGTTGTTAAAAACGCTTGTATTACACATTCTACCATCACCAAGTTAACGTTCGACTCGGATTTGAGATGAGCAAACCAACACTTCTTCTATACCAGGACAGTCTTCTGTACCAGGGGTGACGTAGCGCGTTATTAGCAATTCATTAGCTCAACTCGGCGTGAGTTCGGGAAGCCAGCCCAAAAGGTTGATATTTATTAATGAATAACTCGTGAAGGAGGCTATAGCAGAAATGTTTACTACACACCATTATGGATTTGAACCTTATTAAAACTAATGTGGCTTAAAAAGATTGATATAAATTGCAAAACAATATTATGCTACAGTTTCAAACATATCAAAACGAATTTTAGCAGATATATTTGGATCATTATAAGGGAAACAAACTCCGAAAGTGGCATGAAGATACAGTCTTCAAAACAGGAGAAATTGATATTGAAAAGGTTTACCCGCTGTCGTGTCTGCATGTTTCAGATGCGAGGAGCCATGTTGAATAAACGTGTGTCATGAAGTTGTAAGCCAAACTGAGCTGGAGCTGTTGTGGTGCTCTCTGCGTCCCAGTTGTTTAAATACGAATCCCATATAAGGATATAACATAGGCGACGAGGGTAAACAATGGAGAAAACCGTGATTCCCACCTTCGACTGCTTTTCAGAGCCGGCAACCCTCGGGCCGCGTTGGGGAAGGTGGCTCACGTCGTTCGAACTGTACGCGGACGGTACGGGCCACATCGTTTGATCTGCCACTGCACCCGAGGTAAAGCAAAGACGACGGGCGTTGCTGCTCCACCTTGCGGGCCCAGACGTTCAGGAATTTTTTCAAACCCTGCCGAACACGGGTGACCCTGCCGACTACGACGCTGCAAAAAAAAAAGCGCTGAATGCCTACTTTGTTCCCCGGAAGAAAGCGGGATTCTCACGGCAAACATTTCATCAGTTGTCACAGAAGGAAGGAGAGACTGTGCTACAATTTGTAACCAGACTTCGGAGGGCGGCCAGGGATTGCGATTTTGGAGGGGAAAAGGACAATCAGATCAGGGATGCTGTGTTGAGTAAGTGCAAATAAATATGTTAGACGCAAACTGTTGGAAACTGGGGCTGAACTGACACTGGATAAGGCACTGCAAATAGCTGATAAATGTGAAAAGGTGGAAGGAAAAATGGATGCACTGTCTGGTAAAAGCAAAGACCCTAAATCTGACTCTGTCAACCGTGTGTCAGACAAAGGTACTTGCTACAGATGTGGTCGAACCGGACATTTCGGCCGTGACTCGAACTGTCCCGCGAGGGGTCAGACATACCAAAAGTGTTCTGGCATGGACCACTTCGCAAAGAAATGCAAAACAAAAATCCAGCCCAGAGTCAACCAAGTGGGTGAGGAACACATCAACCCCGATGCTTCACAAGATTACGCCTTCCTCATCCGAGAGGGACCACATTCGAACATGTTGAAGATCTAGGTGGGCGGAGTCGACCTTAACATGCTGAATGACTTGGGAGCCACGAGCAATATCATCGACGAGCAGACTTGGGACTTCCTCAAACGGAACAAAATTCAGTGTGAATCCCATGTAGCCCCACCAGACAAAAAGCTGTGGGCGTATGGCGCAGACCGTCCCCTGTCACTCAAGGGTACGTTCGAGCGCGAAGTGCAGGTATCGGGGCAGATCTACCCGAGCCGAATTCATCGTCATCAAAGGAAAGGGAGTACCGTTACTTGGCAAAGACATATCAACAAACTGGGCGTACTCCAAATCGGAATCAATGCTGTAAGCGGTCACGCCGGGGCTATAGATGAGGTCAAAAATGACAGATGCGCTAAGAGCAGCTCAGCTATGAGCGGTGACATGGCCAAGCAATACCAGCAGCAGTTTCCTGGGGTGTTCGGAGGCGTGGGTAAGCTAAAAACTGAGGAAGTTAAGCTCCACATCGACACATCAGTTTCGCCAGTTGCGCAGCCCCTTAGGCGAACGCCATTCAATTTGCGCAGTAGAGTAGAACAAAACAAACGCGAACTAGAGCGCCTTGACATAATCGAAGCCGTTGATGGCCAGACACCTTTGGTCAACCCGGTCGTTGTGGTACCGAAACCGAACGGTAACATAAGACTTTGTCTTGACATGAGACGCGCGAATGAAGCGATCATACACGGCCGTCATCCAATTCCTACTGTGGATGAACTTTTGCAAAGCATGAACGGCTCAAAGGTTTTCAGCAAATTCGACCTCAAATGGGGTTACCACCAGTTGGAACTCGCCCCGGAGTCGCGAGGGATCACGACGTTTGTCATGCATTGCGGTCTATATCAGTTCGAACGACTTCTGTTCGGAGTAAGTTCTGCGAGCGAACAGTACCAGTACATGATCGCAAAAGCGCTAGCAGGTCTTGTAGGCGTAGAAAATATCTCAGACGACATAATTGTACATGGCCCTGACCAAAATACTCATGACAGTAGAGTGCTGGCAGTGTTGCGCAGATTGCAGGTGCTCGGTCTTACCCTGAATGCTGAGAAGTGCCAATTCAATATGAGCCGGCTAGTATTCATGGGGATCCTGTTGTCCGAGAAGGGCATTGGTCCCACGCAAGAACGCGTCAGAGCCGTATCCGAATTCAGAGAGCCCGAGAACGTATCAGAGGTTCGGAGTTTTCTCGGCCTAGTTGGGTTCAGTAGTAGATTCATACCCAACTTCGCTACTCTGTCCGATAAAACGGCACCGACGAAGGCGATAGGTGACGCGAGCCCAGTCGGCTTGGGTGCAGTAATAGGTTCGGGAACAGCGTGACGTTTTTGGTTCCAAACTGCTATGCGAGCCGCAGCCTGACCAATTGCGAGAGAAGATATTCGCAAACAGAAAAGGAAGCGCTGTCGTTGGTTTGGGCCTGCGAAAGATTCCATTCCTATATCTACGGACGCGACTTTGAGCTTCTAACTGACCACAAGCCACTCGAGGCCATATGGATCCCGTTCCAAACCGTGTGCCCGAAGTGAACGCTGGGTACTTCGCTTACAACCGTACAATTACACAGTTGTATACGTCCCCGGACGCGAGAATATCGCTGATGCCCTGTCACGCCTCTCAAGTGGCAAGGGCAAACCGGAACATGCCCATGGCGCGGATGAGTATGTTTGTTTCGTAGCCGTATCTGCGACACCGCGTACCATGACCACGAGGCAAATCGAAAACGCATCTACCGAAGACGGTGAACTTGCCAACGTGAGAGAAGCAATTCGCACTGGAAAGTTCGAAAACTGTAAGGCATACGCTCCGGTCGTAGGAGACCTGTGTATCATGGGACAGCTTGTTCTGCGTGGAACACGCATCGTCCTACCACAGAAATTGAGGCAACAGGCACTCGCTCTTGCTCACGAAGGGCATCTCGGCATTGTCAGCACCAAACAAAATCTCCGCACGAAAGTTGGTGGCCGGCAATGGACAAAGCGGCGGAAAAGTTCTGCAAATCGTGTCACGGATGCCAAATTGTATCGCGACCTAATCCCCCCTGAACCGCTTAGGCCAAACCCACTCCCGGATGGTATGTGGCAAGATCTGGCAACCGACCTGCTTGGGCCACTCCCATCGGGACATTCTATACTACATTGTTAAGGAAATGTCTGTTCATTAACAGTTGATTCTATTGTCAATTGGCATTGCAGGAGTTACTGTTTTTGCACAGTATATTCTACTGTTTCTTTTTTCTCTGTACATTCACAGCAGATTCTACTTCAAATGATATTGTTCATTTACAGGGGATTCTACTGCTTTGCAACAGATGATTAAGTGTTGTCGTTTTGTAACCTAACAGCACATTCGCTGTTTTTTTGTTCCTTAACAACTCCCTGTTGCTGAACAAAAGGTTATTTTTGTTTAAACGGTGATTATTTGATGGGGGCCGATGAACGACAAAGTTTTCATGTTTGTATCGAGGATTGCGAATGACAGGTCCTATGTGAGCCTCAGTACACAGATATTCTCGTTTAATGAACGTACTTCACATGCAGATACTTGTAACACGTCATGTTATGGCGGTGCTATCGATACAACCCATGAAGGTTCGAATGTAGATACTTGCACGTTGGCTTACGGCGAGTCATGCTGCAATGACAACCAGGCAACTTTAAAATGATGTTGTCGTTGACAATCAGGCTTACAAACTGAACCGCTTTTATATAGCGCTTCTCATTGAGAATAACAGTCATTTACAATACAAATACAAACATGTAAGCAGAAACGGATTAGTAAATTTGCTCCAAAATGCTACAACATCACACTCACGGTACGCAAACGCACGGACGCAACGGGAAGTTGTATGGTACTGTATAGTCCGACTCCCGCGCGCGCCTTCCTTGACAACATACTGGTACCCTTCAGCGTTTATGCCACAGTAACTTGACCGACAGCGATGTCACTGTGTTCTAACTTAGTCGAAAACGGGAGGCTTGTTCAAAACATGATGTTCCTTGTGCCTGCACAGAATTTTAGTTTAACAGCGAATATTCCATAACCAAACAGAGAAATGGATAAAAATGTACGTAGGCAGGAACAAATTTGTTGATTTACAGAAAAATCCGAAAACAGTAACATCTAATGTAATTTTACAGAAATTTCAACAGAAAAACAACCGTTAAATAACTCAATTTTTTTTTTACAGTGTAGGCCTATTTGCGTTTAATGGCGCACTGTGGTATTTTTGTGGGCCAACGAATTTTTCAGAGGCCGTAGGCACAGAGCCTACAGTGCCTATTAAAAAATCCGGGATAATCAGTTGGATCAACTGCTCAGCTTGCAGTTGAAAACTCGAAAGGGCGGGGAACGCACTGGTCCTCATTTGACGTAATAGGGCGCTCTTCCCCCTGTTCCTATCTAGCTTTATTCGTAGTAATTAACGAACTCCGTAGAGGAAATGGAAATAAGTAGCACGGGTTTGAAAACAGTCGTCACCATCTCTCTTTTGGTTTAATTTTAATGGAACATTTGGAAGGGGAATGGCCCTTGTTGCATTTTTTACCCAAAACAAAAAATCAAAATGTTATTCATGTACGTTTTTATTTTGTTAGAAACAATTAACGTGAAAAAACGCTACCGCTATTGAAGGAAATTACATTTGAAACCTTCAGAAGTAAGTAACCATTGAATATAAAGATTCACGATTTTTTTTCTCCATGCATGAATAATATACTAAAAAGACTTACCATAAAACACGATAAGTTCTATTTCAGATATGATGGTTCCTGCTGCTTGTAACACTGAACAGTAGAACTTTGTGCTATTCAAGGACCCAGAAACATGGGGGATCGTCAGAGCCCCGCTTGTCTTGTTAAGTACAGGCGTATACCCCGCAATGGGCGATGTAGATGTACATGTGACAATGGTTGATCCATTTACAACCCATTCGAGTGCTGCTGTACCACTGCATGGTGGAGTCACAGCCCAGTCGAGTGCTTTGCATTCCAGCTCCACCTCCTCTCCCTCCACGGCTGTCAAAATCGTCTCTATGAAAACGCATTACAAAAATACCAAATCAGTAAATACTCTCATTTGTGAACGTTCATCGCGACTTTCAAAATTGATGATCCTCTTGTGAATGTTGGGCCTTTTTGTGGGAATAACCGTCAACCCAACACGAAAGAGATGCAACATGAGTTGAAAATTAACATCACAGTGTTTTAGTTTTCTTCAAAATATCTTTGACATAATTTGACCTACCACAAGAAAGGTGACATACGGCACCAAACACGCAGATACAAATCATCCCGTATAACGGATTCATTTTGGAAGAGATTCAGTTGTCTGTCAGTCCCCGAATAAGTGAAGCAAATCCAACGCGTTGCAGCGATTACAATGAAGTGAAACCGAAATAGGGAAATGGTGTTCAACGTAATATTCCAGTGTGTCGCAGGTTGTGTAGCTATCACGTATTATTTTGACCATCGCATATAAGGTCACGTGACTCTGGGCAGGCATTACAACAATTGCCTATCCATTGCAATGCGTATATCAAGTAATAAAAAATACAAGTTTGACCAGTTTGTCAGAATTCAAAGTGTAATGTTTATTTCAAGAAAGGCGGAAGGCTTCTACCGTTTTGCACGCAAAGGATTCAGGATTCAGATTCTGGAATTCTGATAAACCAAAATGTCTACCTGGTTGTATCTTCCTCTATTTTTCTCTCAGATTTCTTGGGGATGACAGATCCTGTGCCAACGAAAGTTCTCTGGTAGCATCGTTAAATTTTGAGACTGTGAATGGATTGTCTACATTCGGGGCTGTCAAAAGTCCAGACAAAGCAACGACGTATGTCTATACGGGGTAGAGGTTCACATGCAATGCAACATGGACATGATTGTACATGTCCATGTCCTTGTTTACGGATACAATATGTAAATGTATGATATCTTAATATTGCTGCACGTAATGTACCGCAAAGTGCTCAGAATTTCATCATATTTTGTTCTTATAAGACGAGGTGTTATTTATATTCTGTTCGTGAAACATTTTCAATAATTAAAAATCCAAGCTTCTGGTAAATAGCAAAAAAAAATGGTCGAGACCTTTATATTTAGCTTATCTATTACATTATTAATATCAACATAGCTAATTCCATGAAAGAAAATGGGTACAAAGTACTTAAAAATCATGATATTAATTAATGTTGTCATGTTAATGAGGAAATAACCAACAAACAGAACAATTTTACTAAGAAGAATCAGAGGAAAGATCCTAACTATCTGTCTGCTGGTCTGTTTCATGTCTGTGTGTCACGTTTTTCGTCAATCTGGCAAAATGGATTCATCAAGCCTTGTCACGCTCAGTTAGAGTCCACATGCAAATTGAGGTAAGGTAAACATGACTCCACCCAGCCAGTTATCAAGAATAGAAGTTGGAACGACTGTCATAACTGTTTGATTTGTTCCTGTGTTTGTTAAATTTTTCCGTCCACGTGCCTACCCCTCTCTCTTAGTTTGTTGGTACGTAGATATCAATGTAACTATATGTATGATTCAACAGTAAACAAAACACTATTTACACTTCGGAGTCAAAATTATGAAGAGAAAGGATTTGCAGGCAGCGTGCAGAAACGCCGGGCCGCGAATTATTTTTTTGACAATATCAAATGAGGGCTCTCTCTCTTTGTCTCTGCGTTATGCATATTCATGATGTCCACTTTCTTAATTCTAAAGATTGAACATTACAATCTTCGAAGCGATTGATTTTCTTCCCAATCTAATAAATTGAATGTACATTGAAAACGATCGAGGATATCGCCTTGCGCAGAATTTACGAGTCACTCAAGGTATGCAGATGGTGGATGGGCTAGCGGTGCGTGCCCGGCTGCGAATTAATTTTTTTCCCAAACAACATCGTATGGATGGTTGTCGAGCGTCCTCTACGATATATTTTTATCATACGTACGCAAGTATATAATGCCATGAAATATCGTTTGCTGTCGAGCGCTTCAATGGCTCAGCTGGATAATAATGGTAAGCTTTTGAGATCGGAGGGTGTGAGTTCGGATTCCGCCCCTCCCCCAAGATCTCGACCATCGAGTGACGAAAAATTTTGAAACTCAGTACATGCATAGAGCAACCCGTCATGAACATACCCAAGAAATTTAATGACCAAAGGTCCAAGGATTTTGGAATTATCGCAAATTAATTATTCATATGTATGAATGGCAATTCTGGTCTGTGTACACGACGTATATGGGAAAAGTCAGTTTTCACGGCGCGTAGCGCCGGAAAAACTTTCGCTGCGCGACAACCCCTCGTCCGATTGTTATGTTTTTGGTGTCAAAAGATGCGCCAGACTCGAGGCTAAAAAGTCTTAAAAGTTCGAGTCGCCCCCGGCCCCTTTAGGGTTAAGTGAGACAACAAACACAGTTCACAAATGCGACTCAGTCACACAAAGTCAGTTTCCTTCCCAAGTTAAAGTTGACAGTTTAAAATTTACATTTACAGTTAGTTTTACAACTCGTTGTATAAAGAAAGGGAGATGTCACATGTCACTTTGAGGCTCCTGTGCAGGTTGGCGTAGCGGTACTTTGCTCGCCTTCCACCGCTGTGACCCGGGTTCGAATCCCGCCTGGGCCAATATGTGGATTGGGTTTTCAGTTCCTGCCTGACTCCGTGGCAGGATTCTCATTGTCTTCTCTCCACAGGTTTCTTCAGGCTTGCGAGCTACAGTGCCTAGGGCACTTTTGAGGAATCCTTGGTTTCATAACCAGAAATGATAAATAACAATAATAATGTACCATTATGCCGTGTACGCAAATTGTAATAAAGCATTGCTTAAGAACCCACACGTGAACACACGAGTACGTTACACCCTTACCTTGGAACCACATCAACTATGTCCGCTGCTCCTCCAAGTAACTAAGTATGATCAGTTGCCTCGTGAAAATGATATTTTCTTGAAATTGATTACATGTTTCCATACAAAGGTTGCCTTTCCAAACGTTGAAATTCGGTGTTAGGCATCGCGAACACCAGCTTATATATTGATCATTCCCTGTAATTTAACTACGCATTTTTAATATTTATAAAGCAGCAGGATCATTTACTTGAGGAAATTATTTGCATGTGACTCCTCCGTACCTGGAAATATTGAAGAACATATGGGGTGCACGTTGAAAATTGACCCCAAATTCATCAACAACGCGTTCAACGGAATTTAGGCTAACTATTTTAAAACACTGAGGGCGCAGTCTTTCGCGCAGGTGAAGCGGCCGGGAATGCTCATGAAATGTATACCTTTTTGTTGTACCTAATGTTAAATGTGTGTGTTACATTTTGATGTATCTTTTTAAAACAATATAGAGCGTCTGCTACCAGGTGATTCACAAACAAGCCGTGTCGGGCATTGTCCCTAATGTGTCCTAATGAAAACTGCAAAAGAATAGTCAAGAATCTACTTTTACAATTACACCGATATTCTATCAATAATGGTGGGGTTGTCTGTTATTGTAGCGTGCCGAGAGGGGAAGGATGGCGACTATAAACAGAATTCTTACAAACTGACAAACTTAATGAAGGAAATGAAAGTTGCAAACATTTTGATGGAAGCTCCCTTCTTATTTTTATTGTATTCGTTACTAAACGCACATTGGGATCTCACAAAAATGTATACATTTCCTTCAATTTAGCAAACTCGCTTTTCATTATACAAACAAGTGTTTCAGTAAATTAAATGAATGAAATCCCAAATTAGAGGAGTGAAGCTCCTGACTCTTAATTTCTAGAGAAAACTGCACACTGAATTTAATAACTACTAAGATGCAATTTAATAAATGCAAATCACAAAAAATTGTACATCGGCAAAATCAACACCGAATTTCACTTTTCATTTAAACACTAACCATTTACAATTTGAAGGTGTGTGACCAACCCCGACATAATAATGCAAACATTTGACTCGTCTGACTAAATAAACACCAAGCTGCTGGCAAGAACCAATCATGATCGGAATAAACCCCATTTTAACAGAAGCTCTGAGCACCCAACATTTCCAAGCCACGCTCAAATTGATCTGCATAAACCAAAGAATTTGGCTCATGGGGAATGCACAAACAAAAATACAAATTGCACACTTGCCAAAAAGAAACATTCCAGGAGAATTGCTCAGACACGTCGGAAAATCTCATAAAAATAACAGCCAGGTAGTCTATCCATGTACTATGATATACATGCACTCACATAAAATTGTCAAAAAATAACCGGACAAGTTCCCGCCCAGAAAATTTGAAAATATCAGCCATCCATTTTCAATCCCCCTGAATCCCATGTCAAGGAGTTGCAAAACAGCCTTTAGCGACTTCAGAACCGACTTTTTTCCCAAACTTAATTGAAATTCACGAAAATTAAAATCCGGCTAACATGGCGGCCATGTCACCACGATACACCCAGCCCTTTCACAGCCCTAGAAATATCTGTCCAAAATACAACAAAATCATCAAAAATATATCATAAACTTTGTCTACAAAAACACTCTTGCAACTCCTTAGCACATGTGTATAAAGAGGATAATTTAAGCCGAGGCAACTCACCAAAAACAAACAACTACATTTTAAGACTCAACGGAAAACACATCCTACACTATACCTAGTCAAGCGAGGACAGCAACACATTACTTCAATTTAAATGGCGCCCTCTTGTGATGATCCAACACAATTTTTGATATTATTAAAAACAAACATCCATTAACATGACAAAGTATTTATTGTTTATCTTTTACATACAGCTAAAGATCGAATTATAACTTAACTTTTTTACACGCATAAGTAAAGTCTATACCGACAATGCAGTTGACATTTGTTGTTCTATGACTTCCTCAATTAATTAAATTTCGTATTATATTACACTGAATGTATGGACTATTTATGAAATTACCAAAACAATCATCTTCAGCTTGATAGTATCAAAATACAAATGATTTGAATTAAAATTAAAACGTTGGCTATTTTATTGATCTTCAACATTGAAACAGGTTTCTACATGTATGTTAATTAATATTATAAAACATAAACAGCCTCTCGATTTTATTGCCATTTGTGTTGTTTGACTTAAACCAAAGTAGGTAAAGCTTTTGCTTTGAGAAATGAATGCATTTTTAGGGAAAAATAAAAGCATCTTCGTTCTTTTTTTCTGGCGGAAAATGCGGTTTGAGTAAAATGCGACGATTAAAAAAACAATATCGCCTATATATCGATATCTTTTTGAACTGAGGCGATTCTGATATTTTTGTTAGAATATCAAAATCGTAACGGAGTCTAGCTCTGGTTAAAAATATTTTGTTTAAGAAGTTTTAACTGTACTCTTTTACGCCTTCTGAAAGAAAGCCCTTATTTTTACAAACTGGTCTTCGATTAATTGAATAGAAAAATGTAACCAATTAATCGGCACCTCGGTTAATTGAGTAACCGAATAATACTTTCGGCCATAATTCATTAATTCACAGATCATACACTGAAAAATTGCCTGGGTTAAATTTTAACCCAATTTTTGGGTTACGGAATTTGGGTTATATTTTGTTTAAAGCAATCATGAATAACCCAATTTTGGTTCAATCTGCACATTTTTTCTGGCTTGGAATTCTGGGTTAAAACTGACTTAATTAAAATTCTGGGTAAATTACTTGGGTTATTACGGGGACAGAAAAGTGGCCGGATACGGAAGGTGAGAGCATCAATTTCCTTCTCGGTTAGAGTTTACCGTATAGTTTATTATATAATTCAGATGATTGGCAACTGATTATGATAGTAAATGCTTATTAAAGGTAAATTCCCGTTACTGGACATTTTCTGAGTGTCGGAAATACGTGCACTTCTCTTGTATACCATTTAGCACTTGTACATGTAGTTTTATTTTACAAAACGTATTCCTTATCTTATCGTTTGTTTTTCGTATTCTGTCTTTTTCAGAATGAGCTTATCAGGGCTTTCCGTCCAAGGGATTACTAAATACTTACCTTGCAGTACCTGGGCCTTGGTTTTCCAAGCCAACGAGGCCTTAGCCGGAGTTTTCCAAGGAAACTTCCGAGAGACCATAATAAAGACATAATTTCCAGGAAACAGGCAGATGTGTATTTCTCCGAGCCCTTTTTACATGCGTTACCAAGCCTATTTCTTCAACGGTCACTGTGTCCCCAGTCCTAGTTGCTCTTTGACCTTTGTCATTCCTAAACATCGATATTAGTGTTAATAATTAGACCCAAGTTACTTGACCAATTGAATGGAAAAAAGAAATTTAATACAACCAATTAACTTAATCAAAATAAATTACAATATTTACAATTGACATTTAATTACAATATAAATCCCCACCACCAACATAAGAATACCGGCACGGACACGAACAGAGACATCGGGTTACGGGTGTCGACGGCCTCCAGTGGGTGACGTCCAGTCCATGGGATCCTGGTCGTCGGCGCGGCGCTTCCGGTAGCTCATCGATGGAACATTCAGGTGAAAAAGCATGTCCCCGTTCCAACCAAAAAAACCCTGAAATTCAATTATCAATATTACCTCCAAATTTTATTCTACTTCACACAGGTTTTCTTTCCCAAACATTTTAAACAGAAACCCATCATAATCTCATGCTTCGCTCAGTTATTCCAATACAAAATAAATACCAGTAACTTGTGTCCTTAGCATGGCCCTATTACAGTTCAAAATTTGCTGTCTCAAGTTTCAAATAATGATACAGGCATGACATGAATACTTACAGAATAAATCTGGCTTTTGAGGTAAGTGACTTAGTAGCCCCCCGAACTCGGCAAACCCATTGCCAAACGGGCGTCTTCAAAATTCATCGGCATCAGGCCGGCAATAAAAAAAATTGTGCGCCTATCCGTCGGCCTTCCCCAAACTGGAGAGAAAAACAAGGGCCTCAATATCCCCGTGTCCTCGAGCCGGTGAGTAAGCTACTAAGTGACGCATCACTCCAAACATTTCATTTTATACCACTCCAAACACATTTGTTGGGATTAACCACCCCGATCCTAACAGACCAACAGCATTGCAGCTCTTAAATTCTTAAACCATTCTTCAAATGACATTCTACAAATGGGGGGTTCACCTGAGCAATTTGCATGTTTAAACCAAATAAGGAACAGAGTTCTTTGTATAACACCCAAGCAGGTAAACCTTTCCCTGTGTGGTAGTTGACAAAAGATATCTCAACACGCGAATGCACATGGTTTAATAAATTAAAGTGGCAACTAGTGACCATTAAATTTGTAATTTAAAGTGAGTTTTATTACATGTATTAAACGACCATGATTTTAACACTTCTTCACCAAATTTCATATAATCATAAACAATAATCTCATACAACAATAACAAGGACTCTTATCCAATTATAAGGACTAAACGTATACAATCACAATCATAATCAAACAGATCCCACAAAATAATTAATTTCTTATATATATTGACGTTTGTGACACTCTGGCCAAATACAAGCTACAATTTCTTTGGTCAATCTTTGAAGCCAGACCGATTGCTCCTCGGGTAATGACGGAAAACTGGCAGGCACCTCACATGGATCATGAATTTGTGAAAGTTTTATGGCCAACATTGTTGCATAAGCCTCAGTGGCAAACACAATCAAATCAACAACAAGGTTGAAGTTTTCCATTACTCTCGCCTTCATTGATCTATGACCACATTCCTGCTTCAGATGGTAAAGGGTGCCTCTGTCTTTAGAACTTTTTCCAGTGAAGAGCTCGTTTATAGTGTCTTGCATCAGCAGTCCCCTTCGATGAAACTCCTGGGGGGACTGAACAAGACCTTCTAATCTGTCTGCCGGAGTTTCTCCACTGTTTCTGCCTCGTTTGGCATCGCACATTCTTTCAACTGATCGCCCATCACCAAAACATACAATGGGGTGTACAGCGGATTCAGCGGATGGCACAAATTTGTGGAGATACTTCATGATTTGGATGGTTCCTGCTGTTGAGGATGGGTTCTCCTCCACCACTCCCAAGTTGACTATCTCACTTTTCTGATGCATCTTTATGAAGTGCTCATGTTGGGCGACATCAGAACCTTTGGTGTTTTCGAGACAAGGCAGATGAGACTTTAGAATGGCTTCCAAAATGACAGCCATTCTATCTTTCAAGGCATTATAATCAGCTACAGAAGGTAAGATTGAGGACATTGGAACATCTTCAGCCTTAACTACCTCCCTGTCAAGGTCTTTGGTGAAGGGAACGTGATTCTTGGCTGCAAGGGTCAGTGCCCACATTTTGAACTTGTTTCCGTGCTGCCTTGATTGATGCCTTGCCGTTGTTTGTATCTGGACATTGTCCCAAACAACACAATACCCGGGATCATCATCAGCAGTCTCACACTCTACAGGAACTCCTCCATCTTCAGCCTTATCATCAACACCAGTTGTCACCACCTGTTGACATTTTAGGTCACTGCCACTCTGAGAAGACGATGACTCCAAGATACACACCCTTCCAGTGACTTGTGGCATTTCCTTCTCTTGAAGATCATCTTCATCAGATGTATCGGAAGATGTACTTACAGGACAGCTTGTGATGTCAACAAAATCTTCACTACTACTGTCACCATCTATCTCGGTTCTGTCATCACTGATCCACAAGCTCCTACGAGCTGATGTACCTGCAACTGTAGCAGCAGTGAACTCGCTCTCAAGATTGGACTTCCACCATTCAATCTTTCGTCTTGAATCCTTCCGAATCCAGTCAATAGTTGATATGGTGCCATGGGGGCCCTTGGAAATCCCCATATGTTGCATACACTGCAGGAGCTTTTGACTGCACCCGTGTTTCCACAATTGGACACTCATGAAGCCCTGTAGAAACTTGAATACACGACTTTTGTGAGTATACAAGATTAAAGACAATATGAGACCCATCCTTTGATTGATCTGTGTTACTCCAGCTGTCTTTTGGTTGGCGAGAGCAGGTAAAGCAGCCTCAAGAGCACCCATCAACAAAGGCATGTGTGCCTTTCCCCCATTAACAACCGCCTGCCAACTCCATTTCTCCATATTCTCTACTGTTACATGTTGCGAAAACAATGATTTCTTTGGATATGAAGATGATTCCCTTTTTACTTTTTTTCTGCAAGATCTTGATGAATGCCGATTTTCCACTCTGTGACTTCATAAGTGATGCAATGGCTCTGTCATACTCACTCCTTTTGATGCACTTGATGATTCTTTGTTTGGATACCCAGTTGCATTTGGTCTGTTTCACTTGTGTTTTTGGCGGTGTATTGAAGAACCTGTCAACTTTGGCACTTGGTTTGCAAGGGGTGCTAATGACACGCTTTATCCCTTTTTTTTTTTTTAGGTGTTCCCTTCAATTTCGATATGCACGCATGACACACAAATCCATCATGTGCAAACCTGTCTTGTGAGATGCCGCTACTTTTAAGAGAGATTCGTTTCCAACCATGCTTCCGTTTTTCAAAAGGCTTTTGGCAATTCAGGCAAACACCTTGGGGTTCATTTTGAACAAATATGTTATCTACATGTAGACCCAGAAAGTAATGAACAAAATTATAAATGTTTCCGTAATTTATGAATAAGTGCAATCAAGAAGGCCGGTCAAACCCAGAAAATCTTATCACATTCACACAGTACAGTATGTACAGTTAATACTGTCAACTATTTCCAACTAAAACTACATGGTACTTAGAAAGTCAATGTACATGTATGCATTCTATGCTACAGTGTTTCATGAAGGAGTTGCTAACTTGTAACTGTAATTTCAGCCCTTTTGTTATTTTTTTCCTAGTAGATTTAAATATTTAAATACTTCTGCTACTGCGGATGATTTTGAAATAAGACTTACTCTGTTTTGGGGGATTCTCTACATGTTAAAATGGTTTTATTAACATAGATGTACTGTATTTCTAAAATGACAGTTTACAACACATACATGTAGTTTTCCTGTCTACGGTACAATGTACGTAAAAAATATGGGATAACATTTTTCAATAAGTCATTTCTTCCTAAATTGTACTGAAAATAGGTTTTTTCCCCACTTAATTTACTCATAGATCTGAACCAGTGGGTACAGATACAGTTGTTCCAGTTAAATCAAACAAATTACAGGCACTATAGCTAGATAGCTGGAACAGTCCGTCAAACTTACAACAGAACATGAACATTAACCTCAATCTATTAGTGTATTATTTGTATAGCACCTCTGTTGTCAAAGAAGCGAGTGATGATATGCCTGCTCACGTCAGCCACTGTTGAATGCAGTTCAGATCCGAGTTCCAGGTGTCAACCCCAATCTGTATATAAAATAAATAATGTACAGCCACCTATAAATAACTAAAAAAGAACTGCAAACTGAAATCAAATGTAACCTAACCTATGATAAACTAACATCGATAGGGAAATATTTTTGGTTTCTTCATGCTACTGAAACTAACTCCCCTCCCCATTTTGGATTCTAAATGCTCTGTGGTGTTATCTGAGGCAAATTCTGACCACTTTAACCATTATTTTCTAAGCAAAAGATATATTGTAGTACATAATAGGGCCCTGTAAATGAGACACGAGTTCAAAAATCTGGGGGGGGGGACATTTGATATTGTGTCCCCCCACCCTTCAAAAAGTGTGGGGGGGGGGGACCCAGTGCCCCTGTCCCCCCAGGATTGACGCCCATGGCGTCATGGAGATCAATAATATTTTTTTTAGAAACTCAAAATCGCAGTGGGGGGCGACTGAGGGCGACAAGGTTTCATGGGGGGGGGGGGGTCGCCCCCACCCCTCCCCGTGGCTACGCCACTGATTTTAAGGAATTTTAATTGGTCTATTATTATTATTTAGCTTAAATGAATGGAGGAAAAAGTTTGTGCGTGGCCGATTCGCGTGATACCGCTGACTGAAACTGTGTGACCCACGGACCACCTGTCTATAATATGTGTTCCGTGGTGTGAGCGAGCAGTGCAGTGGGTGTTAATACGCATTTTAGATTATCATTATGCGCTATGTCACGCCGGTTGTCAGCTTACTGGTCCGCGGTCGCCGGTCGAAGGGTCGTTTCTCAGTGGTCATCATTTGGATCATTCGCGACTATTTAGATTTAGATCAATGATAACTTTTTTTTAGAAACTCAAAATCTCTGTGGGGGCGACAAGGTTTCATGGGGGGCGGTCGCCCCCCCCCCCGGTGGCTACGCCACTGACCACAGAGCATCGAGAATCCAATTTTGTTCGGGGCCCTTTAAGAGGGCTCCGAACCTCACGCCTATAGCTCAGAATACCGATAGCTGATTCAATGACTCCAACCTCGAAAACGATGTTCAAATAAATATCTTTTGCTAAGAAAATATTAGTAAAAGCATGGAGGAAAGTAGTAAGAATTGCTTCAGATCACACCACCGAACATCTAGAATCCATTCTTTTTTTCGGGGCCCTTAAGCGGGCCCCGAACCCCCACGCTGTAAGGCGCTTTGCGCTTCGTGCTCGCATCAGCTCTGATCAAGGTATGCCCCCCCCCCCACCTTTGAGAAGCGATCGACGCCCCTACATGACGCCCCCCCCCCCCCTCAACGGCCCCCACTGAAAAATTCCTGGCTACGCCACTGGCGACAGTGTCCATGGATCAACCAGGTATTTGGCTATGGACTCTTCTCTTTCTCCGCATTTGTCAAGATTTTTTTGTGAGGGATTAGCCCTGGTGAATTTCAGATCAACTGCATTAAGGAGAGATTAAATTGGGACAAAGAGGCTACACCACCTGAGTTACTTGACTGCTTTAGTCAAATTGACTGTTCTGGATCTTCAGGGTACACACACCCACCCCAGCTTTGTAGGACACGCTAATGCTAACCCAGGGAACGCACAACTTGGCGTGCCCTTACAGAAACATTGACTTGTCAATTCCCACAACAAAAATTAGTTTGATATTATTACACAAATTACCAAGCTGTAACAGTTCTTGGGCTTGAGCATTAAGCATGTAGAAATGTTTAACCAACTTTTATTATACTTTGTGATATATTAATTTCATTGAAGGAAGCCATCTGAAATTGCAGAATAATCTACTTTTGACATGCCAACCGTTAAGTATGGAAACATTGATCTGTCATTTCACATGTACGTTTAGTAAGATATTCCAAGGGGAAGTTCTTCCAAGCTATTATACAGTTTAAAGAACGGTATGCATGTAGACAATTTTTACAGCATATTTTTAAGCATCAAATATTTAGCATCAATAACTAAATCTTTTACAGAAAGCCTCTTTAGACGGTGTGTTTTCCTTGCCCCCAAAACAATAATTGGTCGATAATCACAATGTTGTTTGCCAATTATTGAATTTTAAAGGCGATTTGAATTGTGAAATAACACCTAACAAATCCTGATTAAAATCCCACAGGGCTAGGATATGAATACTTTCACCACATTTATTGTTTAGACACAACTGATAATAAAGACAATTTGAGTAGAGATAAGACTCGAAGGTTCTTAACATGGGCAATTCACTCAGTTAGAGAAAATCGTCACCGTTTAATAGCCGCAGCAACCTGTCTTTAAATACCGAACGTTAAACGTAATCTTTAATAGTCCCTGTAGGCGTATGAGGGCGCTGTAGCGAAGCCATTTTGGGAGTATAAACACACGTTTGCAAAGTTATTGACGCATGCTTATATGCTGATACTACTTAAAACTTGCATTTTGCAATGATAAAATGTTCGATGTTAGTAAAGTAATTAAACTTTATCCATAAACGAAACTTTTCTAGTATTTGCAGCCAGAAGATGGCGTTAATACAGCGCCGTCGGTGGATGAAACAATTGCCTATTGAGTAACTCACTTCCATCTCCTTTAGAAACAAACCTGGTTTATACTTCTCTTAACGGCTTGGGCCAGGCACATTACTCTTTGTTTATAACACTTAAAGTATTTTGCTCAGCTTCAGCTTAGGTGCATTCCTTTTACCTACATAAATCGACAAAGTATAGTCCAGTATATTTTCAAATTTTATGGTTGCTTGGCTTTAATTGAATGCCACACCCATAGTCAGTGGGTGAAAAGTTAGTTTGCTTTAACATCGCTTGCGAAAAGATGATTATATACAAGGTAAACACTGCTGTAAGAACACCGACATTCCATCAATAAGTGAGGTTGTATTTTATAACAATAACAAACAGTTATCGCCCTTCAATATTACTATGTCATAACTGTTTATACTGTAGATTAAGACATTCAGCGAATTATAACATTACTTACAGTATAGTAAAGTGTCTAGGCTAAATCGGAATTACCATGCTTTATTAATTCGTTAAATTTCGAATGGGTGAGACTGGATCATTATGGATTGTTTATGAAGTGATATTTAAAGAAAGCCCCGAAAAACGTCTGTGATATTTTCAAAATAAAATACTATACCCACCGTGGATTTACATTCAGGCTCCTGTATTGATCCCAAACATTACAAATAATTAGCATATAGTTTTAGTCAATATTATACAATTATGTTGTTCTTTGACTAAAATCAAATGCACCACTAACGTAAAAGAAACATCTATGTTTCATTCTTCATATAAAAAAGCTTACTATACATGCACAAAAAAACCCCGATGTTCACTATGCCTACTAAATGTAAAACGGTGAGCACTATTTGAAGAAGAAAAGAATGTATCTACAGATTACGCATGATATAGAGTAAATGTATAATTATTATGTTTTTATCAATTCACATATCATAACAAGAATCTGAAGATCATGTTTAATTGGTTTACTCGCTTGGTGATCTTGAAATTGCACTTTTTGCTATTCGGGCGAATCAAAATGCAGTGCGCCACCAAGAGTTTGCCACGGAGAGTTACTTTTTCCCAGTGCATTCTGGGAGATGGCCGACAAATTCGCAGTGCGGGACATTTGAAGTTGTTATCTTCTCCGGTGAGTATAGATTCGTAAGCGAATGATTCGAGTATCTATTTGCCCTTTTCTTTCCGTTTTATCAATATGATGTTTTTTGAAGGCGTCAGAACGTTATCCCAAAATCTATAACAAAATAGCTTAAGTTGTCTACTTACGCTTGTTCAAATGAGCCATGTTTTGTCGACCGTTAACTTCAAAAATGGACTCTCCACGGCAAAACACTTGATGGCGCACTGCATTGTGAATCGCAGAAATTAAAGTGCACCCTTTAGTTTAATTGTTATACACACCTACATCTGCCAACCCCGTACCGGAGGAAGGATTGGGTTACCCCGGAGGGGGCGGGGCGGAGCCCATTCCATCCTGTCCTCTTTCTCCAGACCGTCCACACTCTGCCCCTCTTCCCACAGGCTGGGAGCGTCGTCTCTGAAAAGGGGCGGGGTCTCGATAGGAGAAGATATCAGGAAGTTGTCGATGTCTGCGTATTGGGTAGGAGGTACTATGCGGATGGGCTGGGCTTCCAATGGGGGTGTGTTTGTGATGCGGTCTTCGTAGGTATGGACCTCCTGAGCACGTAAAAAATAAAACTGTTTTAAGGCAAATATCAGAAAAATCGCAATTGAAAGAAAAAAACAGGGCAAAGAATCGATTTGCCATCGCAAGGACTCAGTTCGCCTCAGCAGGGAGAAAGTGTTGACGAAACGTCTTCTGACTATTTAAACACATAGACTCAACATCCAGGAAAGGAATGACTAATCATTTCATTTCATACCTCCTTTGCCATTTGAGATGGTATATTGTAGCTGACCCTCTTAGGGTTTCCCACTTCCTTTGGTGTCTTCCCCTTTTACTTTGTTTAACGATTCATGCACTGTCAAAATCTTGTGCTAGCTCCATAATGTACATTTACCCACCCTTACACAGGCATAGGCACAGGGTTACTTTCTTTGTTCTCGTGTATTAGGCCCAACAAAGTCTCCGGTTTCTGGTAAGGAGCTTGCCCAAAAAGTAATGCGGCGACGCGGCTTTTTTTTTACCTGTTTTTTTTTGTTTCGAATGTCGGCTGATGACTGCAAATGGTGTCCGACTAAACTCAGTGCAAATATATGGGAGTCCAGAGAGGCTACATAGGGCTTATCCTCAATCATAACCCCATCTAAAAACACGTTACAATTGTGCAGCAGAAGGATTCCAGTCAAACCATTGAGTTTGGCGGTTTTGGGACATCATTTTGTATTGAAAAAAAAAGTTTTCATTTTGCCGACGCGCATGGCTACGGCAACGCGCGCGCATACCAGAAACCGGAGACTTTTTGGGGGGCCTTATTTTAACCAGAATTAATTTCCTGGGCTAAAATTCGGACTTGATATCCCTTTCCTTAAAATCTCCAATTTGCGGCACATCAACCCACCTTGGAAATTCCTAGTTTTTGAGTAACAAGTATAATCTATTTCGTGAAAAAAAACGGTACCCCGCAAGTCGGCGGGCATTCTTTGTGGGATACCTCCCATTGTTCCTGTATCCAATAAGGCAGTGTTTATACGTTCCCACATGGTGAACGCCGGCAATTGTGGACGCCCAATTGCCCCTATAGTCCTCTTTCCTTTGTTTGTACTTTTTAGCGACAGCTCTCATTGGTTTTGTACACGATTTGAGATCGGGCCACGTTCGGGAGATCGTGGACATATTGTCTGTGCCTCAATTCTTATGTCCTTCACGCACACACAACTTTGCGTCTCACGCTCTAATCACACACACACAACACATTACTTTGTTTGTCATGCCCTAATCAATCTCGTCATTCACCATGATAGTTACCCACTACCACACTCCTGCCATTTGCCTCCGATGGTTTTGTTAAGACCAACACGTGGCCAGTACATTTTCTTCAAAAATAATGGATCAGTTTTGGAGTAGACAATATAAAACAAAAATATTCAAATTTCAGTAAAATCGAACCAGTGATATTATTTTAACAACTTGAAGGAGAGTATTCAAAATTTTTACATAGGCGGCTGGTTGTTGGTTGCCGGTAGATGGCACATCACTTTGCTCCTGGGGGTCAGAGAGGTGAACAGTCTCCATTGCCCTATTGCCTGAAACAAAAGATCAGGCAAAAATATAAAGAAAAACGAACATCAGTTTTGAAAATAAAATCATCCAAATCGGAAAAAGTTTGTTGAGGTTTTAAGGAGTGAGGAATGTTAATCTTCCTTTCAAGCGCATAACATTTTTTTTAAAGGAGTGTCAAGATGCACCACGCAATTGTCTAAAAATGGAGGGAGATGTGACATACAACAAAGTTTATAAAAATCCAAATACGTTATTTAGTGTTTCTACGACTTTATTGACGGAACTATAACGTCGAAAGTTACATGATGTTTGAATGTCACTGCAGATGGCAGTGTTGCAACAGCAGGCACTCGGAAAGAAATGAAGATGTTTGTCGTAGATATTTCCCACATCTTGTAATAATATTAAGAAAGTCCTGAAATTGGTATCTCCGTACAACGACCATATTTTCAAAGTGTTTTAAAGGTAAAACTAGCAATATACTTCTTTGCCGAAAAGGTTATATTGCGATGGAAGGCCTCATGTCTACCAATCAATTTGGAGCAGCTTGATTTACCTTGGTATGGGCAATAAGAAAATAATTTTGAGAAATTAATCAAGAAAGAAGCTAATTTCCAGCCTGTCACACCTAAACCGAAGGTCAAGCAATAACAGTCTTGTATAGTTCGATGCGCATTGTGACATTCCAGGTACCTGTACGCTTGCTTTGTTCTAATTCTGTTTCAGTTTGGATATGGAAATCCCACCCTGAAGTACGAACAGCTTCGGCACTCGTGCATTAGGCTTAGTTTACCTGATGGTCCTGCGACTGTGTTCAAGACAGGACTCATAGACGCCGTGGGCCTGTCGGTTCCAGTCCGTGTGTAGTGGACTACAGGCCTGTAATAACATGTAAGCAAAATATCGTTAGAAACATAAAGCTTTCGGAGGCACACCATTGATGCTTTTATGATATTGTTACCATCCCTTCCTTCAATGATTGTGTGATTAATGTATTTCTTTCTCAATTAATGCTTTCTGTTATTGTAAATAAACCCTTGTTATGTTGCATCAGAATTAAGCCACCCCAAACAAAACGTGTTATGCCTGTAGCTTCGCAAGAAGATAGAGGGCGCTAGTCTGGTGACCTCATTGACATATCAATTACAGTCAATACGTGTTTAGAGAATAAAACAAAAGTCCCTAAAAAGTCTTTCTTTTTCAACTCACAGGAATGTAATTTCCTTAATCTGTTCTAAAATAAGTAATCTTGATATTTTAGGGATTACAATGGATTATTTGGGGAGTGAAAGTTCATTTATCAGACCATGTGACATGTCAGTACACTGTATGTTTTGCATACAGACAATGCATTTTAGTCACAATATGAATGAGCTGTTATATCAAGAAGCACAGGGGAATTCCAGGAGATAAAATGTAGTGTTACATGTATTTTAATCCAATATTTCTCTTTCTGATTTTGGCTCAGTAGTGAGAAATTACAGAGGTTTTGGAAGTTATGAATGATTAATTAACTAGCTACTAATGATTTAATGTCTTGATGTAAATGTCTAGTGTTGAGGACGTTGAAACAGTTTAGAAAAGAGACAGAATACCATACATTCTATGTAATATTTTGCAGATGAAGTGTAATGTTTTCCAACATGAGAATATTGACTCTAGGGGAACTGAGTTCTGGAGCTAATTCAAGAAGCATTTTATATGGTTATAGATCATTCTTCTGTGTACAAAGACTTCATGCTTAACATGTTAGAATTCATGAGGTGGATGCTATAAAATTTCATTGACTAGTTTATTGCAGTTTACTAAGAATTGACCAGTTATTAACAAATTTCAAGTTAAACACAAATGCAGTGTGGAAATTTTTTTTTTTCGATTTACAGTCATGGCCAAGTGAGTAATTGTGCATTATAAGAACAGACAGTCATGGGCGTCGCCAGGATTTTTTTCTAGAGGGGGGCAAAAAATTGTTTTGCCAAAAATGCTTGTATTTCTCAACACATTCTCGATTTATCAGTTTTAGAGGGGGGGGGGGCAGTGACATTTTGCCCCCCCCCCCAACTCATTAAATTTACACCACTTTGTCTTCGCGCCTCTTTTTCCTTTTTTTTCTTCTGTTTTTTCTTCTTTTTTTTTTTGTTGCTTTTCCAGGGGGGCAAGTGCCCCCCCCTCGCGACGCCCATGCAGACAGTTTACATGTAGAATACTTATATAGGTCTAAAGTAATGTATGTTGGGTCAGGGGAATAATCACTGCACATGTAAATGTTCTTGTATTTCGTATTCATGTTATTTTAATTTAGTTTCATGTAATTGAGTTTATTGGCATATCAATTACAGTCAATGTAATGTGTTTAGAGAATAAAACAAAAGTCCCTAAAGAGTCATCCTTTTTCATCTCACAGCTCCTTACCTGGTAACAATATGTTGCATTTGTTGACCGCCTAAATCCTGCAGATGTGCATAGGACATCTGCATATATATGTTTAGCATGTTAAGTGTACTCATTTGTTTCTGTCATTATCACTTACACTTTTTTATCATGTTGAGGGTACTCATTTCTACTGTCTTTATCATAAACATTATTTATTTATTCTTTTCGTTTATGTATATGCATGTAAAAAAAAAATAACATTGTGATTTTATAAAACGTGGGAAAAATATCTTCCGCATAGACTATCATTGAAATTATAATGCAATGACCTCTCGTGTAAGCGCAAAAAGAAATTGAACCGCATTACTAATTTCAAAAAAACAAATCATTGTCAAAGCAGAACCCCTTTTGACGATAGCAGTATTTATACTATACATGTATTTTACTTACTGGTTTCCATCGGAGGGAATGTTATCTGTAGATAGGAATAAAAAGAAGAAAAAAAATCAAACTAAAAACAAAAGTTTACATTGGTTTTGTTATTATTACCTTCATTTTCACCTTGATTCATTGCAAAAGTGAAGTGTGAACTTTTGGATTTTCTGTTCGATTTATACTTTAACCCACAAAAAAAAAAGAAACTCGTTGCAAACTTAGGATTACACTGCGTTCTAGACAATCAACAACAATGATCTGATTATCTTTATGACTCAGTTTTCATCTCAAAGAATACATCTTTCTCTAACTACTAGCTAGCCTCAATACAAAAAAATCAAGGGATCTTCATGTGCTGAACTAACAGGCACGACACTCACTGCACTGATCGTGATGTTTGCCCTTATATGGATCGAATTACCTCACCAAACCAATACTGATATATTTAACAAACCATGTGGTGTAAAACACGTGAATTTTTTATTACTCTAACATTAATTGAAAGATGATATTAATATGTGATTTCTTCAGTAATCGGCGTAAAATGACAGAACGTATTTTTAACGTAAACTGTAAATACTTCCACTATAAAACTTGAGTTTCCTATGTAGATCAAATGAATCAGATTGGTGATACAAATTCCTACAGCTGTACGTTTATACAAGTCCAAAAGAGTTGACTATTAACTGCTGCTGCAACTTGCCAGACGAGTTGCAGTCGTTGTTATCAGCAGCTAAGGTGCAACATGGCAACACAGAGGCAGGGCAATAGAAACAGAGCAGCAGAGGGCAGCAGTATATATCAGTGCGATTTGTGACAGAGGGGTACCTATAACAAAAGCATTCCTGAGATTCTAAGAACAGAATAACCAACACAAAACAGATTGGGAACCTCTGCCACTATCTTGCTACATCAGTGTCAGTACCAACAGAGCGGCAGCTACTGAATGACCGCATCAAAACAATGGGTTGGTGTACAGTATCAAAAGTAGGGATTGCAATAAACAGAGTTCGCAAGGAACTTACTCTTCCGGCGTCTCCAGAAGACGATGGCCGCAACAAGAACCAGCAAGAGTGCCACCGTGATACCAACCACAGTTAAGATGAAAGTCAACTGACTCTGTTTCGATGAGTCTGAAAATGGAGTGGAAAAAAATAGTTTAAATAGTCTTATAGTCAATAATCATTACAATGCAAAAATCCTGCCATATTTATGACATCACTTTGCCTACAATGGCAAAATGAACAGTCGAAAGATGAAAGCCTCTGGCGACAGAAATCCTATTTAAATTTGCCGAATTGTTGTTCCATTATTTAACCTTGCTAGGATATGTTTAGCTTGTGATAAGTATGGGACAGGCTGCTCAAAAGACCTTTAACAAATCCGTCAGAAGACAAACGGGTCTACAACCTATTATGCGTGTTTGAATTGGATTCAAATAGACCTTGGCAAAATTAATCAGTAAATCCAAAGAAGGTCATTCTTTAATTACTAGTATTGTCAAAAGGAAGTGTTTTCTCTTGACGCTTATATCGAAATCAAATTCAAATCAAATTAAAGTTGATTATTCAAATTAAAAAGTATAGAAATTCAGCTTCCACTGGCATTTCTGAACAATGACATTACATAAAACCACAATTAAACTAAATATAGTACAATACACACATGACGCTTGCTGAAAATGAAAGTACATTGTATAATACAAGTTGATGTGTGCGTCAGATATGCTTCCCGAAACACTTTCTCTAAATAGGTTTGACATATACGTGTCACGAAATGAAAGCAAACTTAAAGCAAAAAAAAGGATACAATAATACAGATAGTATAAGCCTACACAGTTTATATTTTAGTAAACTAAGAGTGGCAACTAGTTATAGCCTAGAATTTCTGAAAATTATATATTAAAAACCAAATATGGCCATAACCTTCTTCGAATTTTCCCCTCACTTTTTATCCCAATGGTATTGCTTTTTGCTCTTTGCCTATTTACATTCATGCCATTATTTTGAGCAGCAGTGAGCCATACACTCGTTTACAGACAGATCGAATTAACACTGAAGACAATTAGTATAAACGACGTTTGATGTAGCAAAAACTTTCCAAAATTCTTTTCCACATGTACTTTTATTGCACCTCCCGGTCAGACTAGTACTTTTTCCCAATTTTCCGCAATTATCTCCGCAGCTGATGACTTATGTGTGGCTTTCATCTTATTACCAATTATGACATACACTGTCCGCCATAAAATATGAGTGTAAGGCGTTAGGTGCATACATTTACTAAGTTGACACAAAACTAAACTCACTCAGTGGGTGAAATGTTGACCCGGAATCTCCGTTGTCGTTTTGGGAAGGCTTTGTTGTTTCAAACTCCCCCCTTCCATCTTTAGTACGTCAATCACATTCAAGATAATATGTTAAAGAAAATTACTAAGAAAACTAATTTTTGATAAAGAATTTCAATATTGTCACAATTGAAATTCAACCGTTCTCAAAACGTTTTTCCAATCTTACAAAACTGTACTTTTTTCAGAAAAACAAATTGGAGGAAAAAAGAACCTGTAACAATGAATTCATTCAGAAAGAAAATACAAAATACTCTGCTAAAATGTCATACTCTTCCGGTGTCTCAAGAACTGTTCCAGTGAAATGATTACTTGTCCATCAATCAACAATTACCCAGCATTCCCAAGTGTCTGCCGCTCAGGAGTCTCCCAACGCCTTCTTCCAATCCCAATGAATTTGTTTAATCATTAATTAATGGTATATGCTCGGTTTTTATTTGTACCTTTGTATTCATTTCACAGTTTCATAATTAAACCATCTTGTTCATGTTGTGTTGTGGAAGATTATCTGTGCAAATCTTGTTTGGTTTCTTTGTTTCATCTGAGAATATTCAATCGTATTTGGTGTTCTGAATTCAGTAATACTTTGAAGATTTTTTGGATCGTAACGATAATAGTTTAGCAGTGAAGTCTTGACATTAAGTAGACATTTTTTTTCCAGAAGAAATAACTAACATATTATTGCTCCCCAAAGAAAACCGGCTAATGCAAATATGTGCCACATACTATAGTTTGGTGCAACCTTAAGAATGCGTTTTCGTATCGTCGGCTGTAGTGTTTTAGGTTGTTCAACGAGCAAGAGAAAACGATGACAAAACAAGAAGAAGTGACAGAATTAAAAAAAATCAATACCATTTTGTTCATAGTTGCCGAGCAACAGAATATTCTTGACCACCTTCACTCCCGCCACAGTTGCCGTACACGTTAGATTGCCCCGCTGGCCAGGCTGAAACGACGGCACGGTGAACGTGCTGCTGGTGTTGAACAATCTCGTCCCAACTACCCTCGTCTCTCCGCTTGTGTTCTTGCCAGCGAGTGTCCAGGTAATTTCTGCCGGGGGTTTGGTGTCTGTGGCCAGGCAGGTGAAATTGAGGTGGGTGCTCGGTCCGATGTACACCTCCCCGGTAAAAACGTCGCCGGTAATCACGTTGATGATGTACACATGTTTAGGTGGCACTGCAGGAAAAATACAACTGGCATTACAACAAAACGGCAATTATTCTAAAACAACTTCAGTTAAAAAAAAAATAAAAAAAATAAGAAATACAGCATTCGGTAACATCTGGTGTCCACGTTTCCTTGATGGGGCTCATCTGATTGTGAATGATGAAGACCTATAATTGAAGAGAGTAACGCGATTATTACAATCAATCAACCTTGTTTTCTTGACGCTTCGAGCAGCATCGTTGCCCTTCATCAGAAGTTGTTGATATCATCGGGGAAAAAAGATTAGAGAATAATGAGACAATAGTAGGCAGTAGGGCATTCAATTAATGAATTATGTACTTAACACCACCTATTTCGCATAATCCAAAGCACCACCTACAGTCAGAAACATGGATTGGTTAGAAAATAAGGTCATTGCTACTGCTAGCCCAGAACAACATAAAACCCAATCATTTGAAACGGTTATGTAGCTGACGTGTTCACAGTTGTACAGAAATGGACTTTTCAACGCTTGACAGACCACCTCAACTCCACAGACGAAACAAGTTTACCTATGAGTAGGAAGAAGATATGCTTATTATTTTTTGGGAAATCCTCTTGTCACAATGACAGTAAGACCACAGCATACACGGATCAGTACCTGAATATTTAACTCAAACCACACTCTTAATCTAAAAGTCAATGATGAAATTTAGAAAAGTGCTATAAAAAACGTGTATTAAACCTATGAGTAACATCGAGGGCCAGAACCCCCCCCCCCCCCAAAGGATATGTATGAAGGGGTCACTGAAGCTATTTAGTGATTCATGTTATAAGCAGGGGTGCCCACAACATGTAGACCAGTTACAACCTGAAAGCCAATTTCTTGTGCACCCGAAGGATAGACGTGGTGCATGTTACACGTACCGTGGACTCCGTCAATGGAATATGCAAACTTTGCAGCAGTCTTACTTTTTGTCATGAATATGAGAACTGTTAAAAAAGCGGTCATTTTGGAGACGGAAAGAAAACTTGCAGTGAGACTAAGTACAAAAAAGATGAAGAAACCGTGTCTTACAGGTAATAAACAGGAGCACAGAGAAAGTTTTAATGGTGAACTGCAATCAATCGGCATGTAGCTCGGAGAAATCACGCATTGGGACAACAACAGAGTTTTAGAAAGAGAAACAGTTACATTTACAAAACGGGTGAAAGAAGCAATCTGCATTAGAAAGACCGAGAACAAAAACAAGGACGAGGGGCTATGCTGAGTCACGTGTTAGACCGGTGTCTGGCTCGCTCAACCTAACGACCAGACAGTGACAACTGCTGCTTCTTATAAGGGCAACGATGTTGCTCGAAATGTACAAAAAAGGAAAGGAAATTTTATCATGGAAACGAGTTTCTCTCCAATTAGGTATCAACAGTGGCGTAGCCAGGAATTTTTCAGTGGGAGGGGGCGCTGGAACATTTCATGGGGGGCGTCAAGCAGGGGGCGTCAATCGCTTCTCAAAAGTGGGGGGGGGGGGGGGCGACATACCTTGATCATAACTGATGCAAGCGCGAAGCCCTTACGGCGTGGGGTTCGGGGGCCCGCTTAAGGGCCCCGAAAAAAAATTGGATTCAAGATGTTCTGTGGTGTGATCTGAAGCAATTTTTTACCTCTTTCCTCCATGCTTTAACTAATATTTTCTTAGCAAAAAATAATTATTTGAACATCGTTTTCGAGGTTGGAGACATTGAATCAGCTGTCGGTATTCTGAGCTATTGGCGTGGGTTTCGGGGCCCGCTTAAGGGCCCCGAAAAAAATTTGGATTTTCGATGCTCTGTGGTGTGATCTGAGGCAATTTCTTACCACTTTAACCAATAATTATCTTAGCACAAAACATAATAATTTAAACGTAATTTTCGAGGTTTTCTCAGTTAAAGGCATAAGACAATTTTGTGAACATTGTTTTTGAGGTTGGAGTCATTGAATCAGCCACCAGAATTCTGAGCTATAGGCGTGGGGTTCGGGGCCCGCTTAAGGGCCCCGAAAACATTTGGATACTAAATGCTCTGTGGTGCTATCTGAGGCAATTTCAGACCACTTTAACCAATATTTTATAAGCAAAAGATACATTGTAGTACATAATAGGGCCCATGGCGTCATGTAGATCAATGATATTTTTTTTAGAAACTCAAAATCTCAGTGGGGGGGGGCGACTGGGGGGCGACAAGGTTTCATGGGGCGGTGACCCCCGCCGTGGCTACGCCACTGGGTATCAATGTTTGTTAGTCAAGGTTGCATAAAAGGCTGCTTTTGAACAGTGAAGTGTTTCTGAGAACAATCGCCATTGTATATTAGACGTTCCGGCAAGTATGCTCCGCATAGTATACAAGGTTATGCATTGGTAGAGAAACATAGATAACGACCAGTTTTCAAAACCCTATTGAAGGGAGACCACGTGCCCCCTCAGTTTCTATGCCAAAGGGTTTCATTATACAAATGATTTGTATGTTTAAACACTTTGATTTGCATAATGTGATCTGCGATCTGTGATCTGCACAAGGGCAACTTGTATCAAGTCTTTTCCTGTCGAGTTCGTGCAGCGAAGAACATTACAAATTCTCTCTGTAAATTCTCTCGATATAGGAGGCCTAATGTAAATCACTTTGGAAGGGTAACTTCCTCTGAACTTTTCCAGTGAGTGTTGCTGTGGTTTATAACAAAAACAACAATTCTATCAGAGAATTTGGGTACTTGCGGGACAGAGATTATTCATTGACTCTGTTGTAGCGTACGTACAAAGCCAGTCGTTTGTTGAACTTTGACCTTCACATTACATTACTGTGCCATTTATTTGTACTACGTAACGTAGGCTTACTATTGAAATGCTATCTTGTTGAGGAATACATTTAAGTTCAGGAGATTGTCGTCATCATGGTAAATGTTTTTTATGATATGATCCGTTACATTATAATCAGATATTTGGTTAACGCCTCCCCGAAGAACCACTTCTGCCTTAAAATTGATGATTTTTTTTATGGCAATCTCTGTCAAACCTCATATTTTAAACTTATTTTCTTATGCGGCGACCGGAAAGCATATTCGGGATAGTGTCACCCTCACAATTCTGTTGCACACGTTTTACTTTGATTACTTCTGCGAGTGCATTTCGGTAAGTTTTAAACACTCTGTTGGTTAAAACAGCATTGAGTACGCGCACACACCTTTTCAGCGAACAGGGTGCAACCAGGAAAATGTCATTCATTGTGCTTGCTTGACCAGGCTACCTACATGTGTACCATAAAAAAACATCAACATTGGATACACCATAAAAATAGTTTTATTGTGCACAGTTGTATCCAGTTTTAACATACCATTAATTGTCAAGGATGTATTTGTCCACACCGTCGTAGCCGAATACTGAGCTTCGCATCTGTAGCGTCCCTCATCAGTTAACTCGAGGCCGTTAATCGTCAAATTGCAACTGCGGTTGTCATGGTGATAGTTATACCTCCCCGCGTAGGTGATGTCCTCATTTGTGCACGCATCGTGGAAGGGTTTGTTGCCAAGCAACCACTTGAAGTTAATAGTTGGAAAGCCCGATGGAACACTTTTGAAGAAACATTCCAAGTAGATTCTCCCTCCTGGTATCCCGTTCAACACGGAAACCGTCTCAGTAAGTGCTATTCCTGTATGATAAGGGAACATTGAAATAATATTATCATGGATAATCTTTCTGTTTTGCACACTGTAACAATGAAAGAGCCTGGGTTGAATTTCGGAAATGCAATATGCGATTTATTTCATTCTAATAGGCAAGTTGACACAATCTTTCTAATTAAGAGAATTTTTGCTTTTAATAAACAAGCATGCGCGGCGATATCAGAAAACAAATACAAGGGAGCCCTTGCTATGGCTGTTTCAGAATCAATATTGGGAGGGGCGGAATAAGTGCTCCGTAGGCCCTACTCCGCCCAAGGCGCCGGCACAAATTTCTTGTTGATGATATTACAGTACAAAGTACCACACAAATCAACCCAGGCCAAGGCTCTAAAAGCCCGTGAGCAAAAACGGTGCCAATGGCTTCTCGAAAGTGGGGCCGGTATGTGCATCTTGGTCAAAACTAATGCGAGCGCGAAGCCTAAACGACATGGGAAATCGGCGCTCTATGGTGCAATCTGAGGCAATTTCTGACCACTTTTAACCAATTTATGTTAGCAAAAGATCATCTTTTAAACATCCTTTTCGAGCTCGGAGTCATTTAATCAGGTATACTATTCTGAGCTATAGAATTAAATGTAGGCTACAATGTTTTAGTCGGGTCCAAAAATATTGTGAAGGGGTGGTTGGATGGAGGGGGGGGGGGCGAGTTGAACGACATGTTCATCCGTCCCCCAGCGATTGACACCCATGGCACCGTGCTTCAGAACGACATATGCCTACATTCTGTACAGAGTCAGTTGGTGACATCGAAAATTCGGAGTGAGACCCTGAAACTTTTTAAAACCTGCTGTGTGTGGGTGTGTGAGCATGTAAACACCGGCAATCGTGGAACAAGGACAAAAGGGTTAGGCCACAAACAATACGTCCACGATTGACCAATAGTCTACGATTGAAAATCGGGTACAAAACCAAGAAAGCTGTGTGTTAAAAAGTAAAAAAAGGAATGACGATTACGGACAATGGGAGGGGGGGGGTTCAACTATTGCCGGTGTTTACAAAGATAGGTGTGTGGGTGTAGGCCTATTTGCGTCTTATGGCGCACTGTGGTATTTTTGTGGGTCACCGAATTTTTCAGAGGCCGTAGGCACAGAGCCTACTTTGCCTATTAAATAATCCGGGATACACTGTTAAAACCGTTTGGCAAAATGGGTTGATAATTCGACCAACGCTGGTCGAATTATCAACTGCCTACATTCTTGGGCAAATTCTTCCCAACAGTTTGACGGTTTTTATCCAATTCAACCTAATATGAGGTAATTTCATACCAATGCTGGGTAAATAACATTGCCCATCAGTGTTTTATTCACTTTTTTTTTTTTTTTTTTTAAAGTGGATCAACTGCTCAGCTTGCAGTTGAAAATTCGAAAGGGCGGGGGACGCGCTGGTCCTCATTTGACGTTATAGGGCGCTCTTCCCCTGTTCCTATCCAGCTTTATTCGTAGTAATTAACAAGCTCCGTATAGAAGAAATGGAAATAAGTAGCATGGGTTTGAAAACAGTTGTCCGCCTCACTTTGGTTTAATTTTAATTAGTGGAACATTTTGGTATTGAAATGGCCCTTGTTGCACTTTTTACCAAAAACAAACATTCAAAATGTTATTCATGTACGTTTTTATTTTGTTAGAAACAATTAACGGAAAAACGCTCACGCTATTGAAGGAAATTACATTTGAAACCTTCAGATGTATGTAACTAATAAATATAAAGATTCACCATTTTTTTCTCCATGCATGACAAACTTACTAAAACGACTTACCATTAAACACGATCAGTTCTATTTCAGATATGATGGTTCCTGCTCCTTGTAACACGTCACAGTAGAACTTTGTGCCATTCAAGGACCCAGAAACATGGGGGATCGTCAGAGCCCCGCTTGTCTTGTTAAGTACAGGCGTATACCCCGCAATGGGCGACGTAGATGTACATGTGACAATGGTTGATATATTTAGTACCCATTCGAACGTGACACCCGTACCACTGCACGGTGGAGTCACCGCCCAGTCGAGTGCTTTGCATTCCAGCTCCACCTCCTCTCCCTCCACGGCTGTCAAAATCGTCTCTATGAAAACGCATTACAAAAAACAAAAAACCCAAATCAGTAAATACTCTCATCTGTGAATGCTCCTCGCGACTTTCGAAATTGATGATCCTCTTGTAAATGTTGGCCTTTTTTGTGAGAATAACCGTCAACCCAACGAGAAAGAGATGCAACATGAGTTAAAAATTAACATTACAGTGTTTTAGTTTTCTTCAAAATATCGTTGACATAATTTGACTTACCGCAAGAAAGGTGACATACGGCACCAAACACGCAGATACAAATCATCCCGTATAACGGATTCATTTCTGAAGAGATTCAGTTGTCTGTCAGTCCCAAAATAAGTCAAGCAAATCCAACGCGTTGCAGCGATTACAAAGAAGTGAAACCGAAATAGGGAAATGGTGTTAAACGTATGATTAATTCCAGTATGTCGCTGGTTGTGTAGCTATCACGTATTATTTTGACCATCTCATACAGGGTCACGTGACTCTGGGCAGGTATTACAACAATTATTGCCTATCCAGTGTTCGGTGCGTAAATCAAGTAATAAAAAACACAAGTTTGACCAGTTTGCAAAAATTTAAAGTGTACTGTTTATTTCCAGAAAGGCGGAGGGCTCCTACCGTTTTGCACGCAAAGGATTCAGGAGACTGTGCGTGACCTCGCAGAAATTCTGATAAACCAAAATGTCTAACCGTTCGTATCTTCCTCTATTTTTCCCTCAAATTTCTTGGGAATGACAAATCCTGTGTCACTGGAAATTTTTGGGTAACATCATTAAATTTTGAGACTGTAAATGGATTGTCTTCATCCCGGGCTTTCAAAAGTCCAGACAAAGCAACGACGTATGGCTATTTACGGGGTAGAGGTTCACATGCAATGCAACATGGACATGATTGTACATGTCCATGTTTACGGATATAATATGTAAATGTATGATATCTTAATCTTGCTGCACGTAATGTACCGCGAGGTGCTAAGAAATTTATCATATTTTGTCAGCATGTTCTTTTAAGACGAGGTGTTATTTATATGCATGTGAAACATTTTCAATTATTAAAAATCCAAGCTTTTGATGAAGAGGGGGACAAATGGTTGAGACCTTTATATTAAGCTTATCTATTACATTATCAATATTAACATAGCTAATTCCATGGGAAAAATTGTGTAAAAAATGTTAAAAATCATGATCAAATTAATTAATGCTGCCATGTTAATGAGGAAATAACCAACAAACAACAATTATATGAAGAGGAATCAGATAGGAAAGATCCTATCTGTCTGTCTGATGTCTGTGTGTCCCGTTTTCTTTGTGTAAAAGGCCTAAAGAGTGTGCACTAGCACGAAATACAATGGCTAAGGGAGAGGCCTGAGTATTGTATGCAGGTCCATACATGGTATATATAATTATGCTCAAATATCACCGTTTCTTGAAGTCAGGCTTGTCACGTGATGTGTTTCGTTCAGACATTGAATAGTTTAATGCTACACTTTATCTCTATAACGCACAACATGACGTTGATGATGAAAAAAGTGGCAAAATGGATTCACGAAGGCTTACCATGCCCAGTAGGAGTCCACATGCAAATTGAGGTAAAATAAACATAATTATCATAAGACCTCCCAGTAATTTTCAGTATGATCAGTTCCCTCGTGATTTTCTATTAACTGGTCACATTTTTCATACAAAGATCGCCGTTCCAAACGGTTGAAATTCGGTGTACGGCATCGCGAACACCAGCTCATATAAAATAGCCACATCATCATTTCCTGTAATTTAACAGGGCAAATCATTTTCCACGAGACCCATCCGTACCTTAAAACATTGAAAAAAATAGGAGGTGCGATTTAAAACTTGACCCCAAATTCGTCAACAATTGACGGCCTTTTAGGCCGAAGCTTCGTAAAACGGGATTTCGGCTAACTATTTTTGGACACTGGGGGCGCTGTCTTTTGCGCAGGCAGAATCGGCCGTGAATGCTCTTGAAATGTATAAGTTTGATTGTAACGAATGTTAAATTTGTGTGTTATATTTTGAAGTATTTTTAAAAACCAATTTAGAGCGTCTGCAGCCAGGTGGTTCACAAACAAACCGTGTCGAGAATGTTTCCTAATAAAAACTACAAAAGAATAGTCTAGAATCTTCTTTTACAATTTATATGGTGTTTGGTTTTAACTGCCGCACTTATCGCTTGCAATCGGCGAGTTACAATATCTACACAAGCGCAAGTATACCAAAATGTTATCAATAATGTTGGGGTTGTATGTTTTTGTTTATACGTGCCGAGAGGGAAGGATGGCGACTATGATCCTTTAATTACAATCCTTACAAACTCACAAACTTGATTCTGGAAATAAAACTTGAAAATATTTGATTGAAGCTCCCTTTTGATTATTTAATTCGTTACTAAACGCACATTCGGATCTCAGAAAATATATACATTTCGTTTACTTTACCAAACTCGCTTTTCATCATACAAAAATGTGTTTCAATTAATCAAATTAGATGCAATCCCAAATTAGAGGAGTGAAGCTGCTGGCTTCTTAATTTCAAGAGAAAACTACACACTTAATTGAATTACTACACATGGAAAATTTAACAAATACAAATCATAAAACAAATTTATACGCCGGCAAAATAACATCAACACCAAATTTAACTTTTCATTTAAACACTAAACATTTACAATTATAAGGTGTGCGACCAAGGCAGACAGAAAAATATATATTTCAAAAATATTGCAAACATTTGACTCGTCTGATTGAACAAACACCCAACTGCTGACAAGAACCACCAATGATGGGAATAAACCACATTGTAACAGAAGATCTGAGCACCCAAGATATTCAAGCCACGCCCACATTGATTTGCATAAACCAAAGAACGTGGCTCATGAGGAATGCAAAAAAAAACCCACCAAATTCCACACTTGCCAAAAAGACACGTTCCAGGAGAATTGGTCAGACACGTCAGAAAATATCTTTAAATTAATAGCCAGGTAGGCTATACATGCACTCACATACAATTGTCCAAAAAAAAACCAGACAAGTTCTCGCCAGCAAAACCTGAAAATGTCAGCCATCCATTTTCAATCCCCCTAAATCCCATGTCAAGGAGTTACAAAAACCACCTTTTGCGACTTCATTACTGACTTTTGTCCCAAACTTAATCAAAATTCAAGAAATTCAAGACCGAGCTAACATGGCAGCCATAACACTCTGACACACCCAGGCCCTATCATAGCCCAAGGAATATCCATCCAAAATACAACAAAATCCTCAAAATATACCTTAAAATGTGTCTGCAAAAGCACACTTGCAACTTCTTAGTACATGTAAATAAAGAGGGTAATCAAATAGCTTAATTTTAAAACCCAACGGAAAACACAACGTGCTTAAATCGAGGTGGGCATAATGTAAGAAATACCTAGCAAAGCGAGGACGGCATCACATTACTTTAATTTGAATGTTGCCTTTTTGTGATGATAAAACAAAATGTGTTACATTAACAACAAACATCTCCAATAAACATGACAAAGTTATTACTGTTTATGCTTTACATTCAGCTATAGCGCAAATAACAACATTGTTTTTACAAGCATTAATAAAGTCTATTTCTACACTGCAGTCGACAACATTATATTCTTTTTATGACTTATTAAATGTTGTATTATATTAGACTGAATTCATGGACTGTTTATAAGATTCTATGTTTTACAGAAATCATCCTGAAATAGTGTGGTAGCATCAAAATTCAAATAATTTGAATTAAAATGAAAATGTTTGCCAGTTTTTTTTATCTTAAACATTGAAACAGTTTCAATTTTAATTTACAATATAACATAAAAGCCCCTCGACTTTACTCCCAGTTATGTTGTTAGACTTAAACCAAATTTAACTTCAACGTTAACATCCACTACGTTTTAATTTTTGTTTAACAGACGTTTAACTGTACAAGCGGATATTGTCTAATAGGCCTACTAAAATTGAAACAGTGCACGATATAGGAACATTATTTTACAGATTACACGCGATAATTATGGAGTAATTTCAAATTCATCACAGGACCGCAAATCTACGACGATTGTTTTCTAACAATTATGTTTTTTTCTTTTCTCTTACGGTTTCAACAAATCAAACAGCCGATTTTTTTTCGAAGGCTTAATTTAAAATACATGACGTAAGGAATATTCAACGACAAAAAAGCAAGCGGTCAATGTTGAGATCCTGATCCTCGAAAGCAAACAGTTGTTATTAGCTAAAGCGTGTTCACCATGCATGTCATCCATTTGTACCTTTCAACTAATCAGGCCTGTCTTTTGTTTTTGTAATTTTTGTTTATATCAAGCGTGGATATTTAAGGCTAAAGAAGCATTTTTATTGTCAAAGGTAATGCATACTTCTCCCCACAAGTGTTTCAATTTTCTTTGACTTTCTTTTTCATATTTACCCCAATAAATATGTATATTTGTTACGAATAAAGTTGTTGCATGTGACATTACTAAGCTCCATTTTTCCTAAAATCATTTCTGTCAGCGAGAGTGTATATTGTGGTGAAATATCCCTCTGATTGGTACGGGTCTTATTGAGCTGCTCGCCCAGTGACCCTCAAACTGAACATATCGGCAATTAGCGTGCATTTCAATATGATTTCAAACACAGTTGGGCCTACATCTGCCAATCCCGTACCAGATAAGGGATCGGGTTACCCCGAACGGGGCGGGGCGGAGCTCTCACTTCTTTCCCCTCTTCTCCAACCCATCGAACCTTTGCCCCTCTTCACCGAAGCTGGGGCGTCGTCTCTGAAAAGGGGCGGGTCTCGACTGGAGTTAATATCAGGAAGTTGTCGATGTCTGCATACTGGGTGGGAGGCTCTGTGCGGATGGGCGGGACGTCCAATGGGTGTGTCTTGGTGTGATGGACGTCTGCGTAAATCAGGACCTTCCAAGACAAATAGGTAGATATTACTATTTTTAGTGCAAAATCACGACGTCGCATTTGTCAAATTAGATTATTTGACAAATAATTGTATACACATTTGTAATTTGACAGAAATGTAACCCAATTGCATATTTGTTTTGATAACTTGAACGATTGTAATATTGGTTTAATTAACAGACTTCCTTAGAAAGGGTGGCGGCTGGTTGTTGGTTGCTGAGACTCGGCATATCGCATTGCTCCACCGGGGACCAGGAAGGACAACAGTCCCCACTGCCCTGTTGCCTGAAACAAACAAAAGCCAGGCAAAAACTAAAATGGAACATCAGTTTTGAAAACCAAAATCCAAAGTCGTTGAAAAAGGTTGAAGAAGTGTGGCATGTAAAACTCTTCCTTGAAAACACATACGATTTTTGATTATGTTTCCGGATGCACCACTTGAAAACAGTGTTGGTCGTATATCAATAAAGTAGAGGTAGATCGGATATTAACTCGACGTTTCGATGTGTACACTTACCGAAACGCGGAGTTAACGAATCACTTTATATCGGATAACTCTTTGAATCAATTACCAGGATTATAGCGTCGGAAGTTCCTTGTTGCTTGAAAGCCACTGCTAGAGGGCGGTGTTGCAATCGGAGGCGACTGGCCACTGGAAGGAATGGATTTTCTTCGTAGATATTTCCCGCATCTTGTAATAAATTTACCAAAATCAAGAAACAGGCATCTCTTAAAATGGCAATATTGTTTTAAAGGTAGAATGATTATTAGACTTCGATCACTGTTGGAAAGGATATAATGCGTAAGGAGGCCTTATTAGACCCATTCAATTGAATCAGTTTCGTTTTATTTTGTATTAAAAAAGAAACTAATTTGAGACTTTAGTTCATTAAAGAAGTTGCATCCTGTCACAGTGAAACAGAACGTCAAGCAAAGAGCGAATCGTCATTCTTTACTTATTGGACATGATCATTATCATTGTTCGATGCGCGTACGGTAGCATTCCAGCGGACCTGTCCCTTAAATATTTCTAACTTCTGCTTAGTTAAGTTTTGAATACAAAGATCCCAATCCTGGCACTTAGGCATTGTTTAGTTTACCTGATGGTCCAACGACTGTGTTCAAGACAGGACTCACAGACGCCGTGGGCCTGTCGGTTCCAGTCCGTGTGTAGTGAACTACAGGCCTGCAAAAAGCATGTTAGCAAAATATCGTTATAAAATAAAGCTTTCAGATTTTTGATTTTGGGGTGCTTATCACATGTCACATAATGTCCATAATGTCCAACTCAAAATCATGAGTTTTCACAGGACAACAGAATAGGGCGATTTTTACTGAGAGCATGTCTTTTTAAAATTTATTGAAAGACCTATCATCAATGAGGACACTTTGTGTAAAGTGTATTGTCAAATAGTACATGGCAGTTTTATTACAAGCATGAGTATTGCACCGGTTTGTGCGACATTATCAGTCACGCCATGACAAATTACTGGCTGTAGAAGGCATAGAGACAGTATTCGAATGGCTTACTTAGAAAGAATTGTCTGAAACATCTATAAGTTGTCATTTGTGAATTTATTCCGGTATGCACTGTTTCAAAGCGTGCTGTGATAATGCTCGTATATATGAACATGCATGCAGGTTTGAAAAATATCTTCAGTTAATGACGAACATTAAAATGAGTTTTAATATCCTGGAAGACCTATCGTGTATATAAGTGCAAAGAAACTGAGCTGTATTAGTAATTCAAATAAATCATAGTCAAAGCAAAACCCCTTTGAATATCAATATTTAAAATACATTTTACTCACTGGTTTCCATCGGAGGGAACGTTATCTGTAGATAAAAGTTAGGACAAAACCAAACCAAAAACAAACGTTTCAATTGGTTTCTGTTATTATTACTTTATTTGTTTACCTCGATTCATTGCGAAAGTGCACTGTGAACACTTTCGATTTTCCGATTTTACACTTTAACCCACACAAATTGAAACTTATAACAAGTCAAAATGACCTCCATATCCGATTCATTAAGCGGCCAGCATAATGTCTATACATGATAAATCAGTTTCCTGGTGTAACGAATTTAAATGACCTTTACATTCGAAACGCAAATATGATTGCAGCGTTTTCTGACATTAAAAATACTGTTCTGATTATCTGTATTCCTTACCTTATTATTTCAACAAATAATTATTTTACAATTACTGGCAAACATCAAGACAAATATTTGAAGATTGCTTCATGGGCTGAAATAACAGGCACATTGCACTTAATGCAACTGATTGTGACGTCTTCCCTAATCTAGGATCGAACCTCATAATTACCTATGGATGTAAACCAGCCTTTTCATATAAAAGCACGTGTTAACTTTAGACCTTTTCAGTGATGTGGCGTCCCGAATAATTGCCAGTGTGGCAGAAAAGTCTACATTTCCACTGTTAGTTTGTATGCTATCAAGGAACACTTGAGGTTCCTAAGCGGGTCTGTTGTACCAGATTGATAACGCAAAGTATGCATAAATCCAAAGGCATTGCATATCAACATATTATTACGGGTGCATAGCTATGTTCCCCAATATCGATGTACCCCAATTAATATCGATGTACCCCAATTAATATCGATGTTCCCTAAAAGCCTCACCTTAACCCTAACCCCATAACCCTACATAATCCGAAGGATTTCGGGGAACATCAGTATTTGGGAAATCGGTATTGGGGAACATCGGGTAGACCCCATCAGTACCAAAGCCAGTGTTTACATATACAGTAAACGGGGTTTGCAAACAAACTTACTCTTTCGGCGTTTCCAGAAGACAATCGCCGCTACAAGAACAAGCAGAAGTGCAGCCGCGATACCGACTGCAACGAAGATCAAAGGCATCTGACTCTGCATGGAGGGGTCTGCATATGAAATGTAAAGATGCGGTTAAATAAATCTTGATAGATTTCAAATCTCTCTGTCGTTGTATATTATCTACAAAGGATAATGGAACAATCGAGGAGATCAAAGTGTGGCACATCATAATTACTATGACCACTTTTCTTGGTCGTTTATAAATCCAACTTATTGGAAATGTCTGTAAGTTTCGTTTGTCGTAATTTGTGCCGGACAAGCTGCTTTAAAGGCAACGACAAATATGTCGGAACACAAAATGGTCATTACTTTCCTGATAGCCCTGATACTGTCCTGATACACAATATTGGTAAATCTGAATATTGTGTTTGTTTTAATAATTTGGATTCAAAGAGGCAAGATGTCATGAGTAAATGCAAACGAAGTCATCCTATAAATATTCATATTTCTTAGCTTGCGTTTTTTTCTTGAAGCTTACTGAAAAAGAAACTAGTATGTATTATAAGATGATATCGCTGTGCTTTAGATACCCGGAAACACTTCCTGGAAATGGGGTTGACGTCTACGTGGCACAAAATGAATGCAAAGTAAAAGCAACCAATAACGTACAGAAAGAATTGCATATGTGGGCCTTCAATGTCTATAAACACGCTTTAAAACAACCAATAGCTGTCTACGGTTCCTAAAAAATAAATATTAACAAATCAAACATGACCATTAACATTTTGACTCCTAATCCCAATGAAAGTGGTGTTTGCAGTTTGTCTATATACATCGATTTCATTATTTTCAGCAGCACGAAGCTATACTCTACCTGTTATAGATAAATCGAAACACCATTGAAGATAAGAGCTAACAACACCCAAAAAAATACTCCAATGTTTTCATGCAACATCTACTTTTACTAAACCTTGCAAGTTGTTGGAACCTTCTGCCTAAACGGCTAATTTGATTGGTCAATCAGAGTTCTAACCTTTTGTGAAATTTACTTAATTGACCGCGATTATATCCCAAGTTGATAAAGTTGTCCGACTGTAATGATTGTAAAGCGTGAGTCGCAAATCAAGTTGAAAAATAAACTCACTCGGTGTGTTAATTGATGATCCGGAATCTCTGTTGTCGGTTTGGGATGGCTCTGTAGTTTCAAAAATCCCCCCTTTCATCTTTAAAACGCCAATCAGATTCATAATAAAATGTCAAAGAAAATCACATACGCTAAAATACTGAGAAAACTAATATCTAATTTCAATGTTGCAGGTGACAATACAGTCACAATTGCAATTCAGACTTAAACCAAAAGAATTCTTTTTTAATCCGACCTTTCGTAATAGCTTTGGAATTCCTACAAAGTAACGACATGGTAGCAACGCATTCATTCAAAATCCAGAGGATCAGTTTCACATCACCTGGATGGAAAAAGTGCATAATGCGTACGCCTAACATGTGCGTAACGGAGCATATGCACGAGGCCAATAGCGGCTGTGTTTGCGTCCGTTAACATGTAATCTTTAACAAAGTCGTTCTAACAGCGATGCCTCCGTCCAAACCATCGTTATTGTAAGTATATTGTTTTAACATAACAGCATAATACCAGACAACTACGATTTCACAGGATGCTTGATGCTTTATTAAAGGCTATTCGATAACAATTTGGCAGTTACGTTTTTCGAATGTTTGCAAAACATATCAATATGTATTTATTTCAGAATAAATGGCATGTTTTGTCCCTCCTACAGTATTTTGTTTTATCCAACAAGCCAGGAACAGCGTCGGGTGAAAAAGAAGAAATGACACAAAGACAAAAAACTCTACCTGTTTCTTGATGTTGGCTGAGCAACATAATATTCGTGACCACCTTTCCTCCTGCCCCAGTTGCCGTGCATGTTAGATTCCTCTGCTGACCAGGCTGAAACGACGGCACGGTGAACGTGCTGCTTGTGTTGTACAATCTCGTCCCAACTACCCTCGTCTCTCCGCTTGTGTTCTTCTCAGCGAGTTTCCAGGTGATTTTTGCCGGGGGTTTGGTGTCTGTGGCCAGGCAGGTGAAGTTGTGGTCGGTGCCTGGTCCGATGTGCACGTCTCCACTGTAACCTTTGCCGGTAGTGGCGTTAATGATGTGCACATATTTGGGTGGCACTGCAGAGAAGCATTACATTTTGCATCAAGACAGGACAAGCAAGAACGACAATTATGAAAGAACTTTACTAGAAAATCAGCATTTATCAGCACTCCCCAAACAGTGGTTACTTCAGTTTGACATTCGAGTCTTCTTGTTTGTTGTGTTCGTTGTTCATGGTTGGAAAAGGACCGGGACCTGCCTGACCCACGATAACAGTCTTGCCCATACATCATGTGAAGTGACAGCGTCTAAACAGTGAAGTTGTTCTGAGAACGCCCGGCAGGGTAAATTCAACGTTAAGGCCAGTATGCTCCGTAGAGTATTTACCTCCTATGTTCTTGCTACATTTAATAAGAAACAGAGATACCGGTCAGATTTTGGAACACACAGATCAGACGTCCATTTAACGCCTCCTTCGAGAACCACTGCTGTGTTGAAAAAAAGATAATTTGCATGGCAATACATGGAAAGCCTCGTAGGCCTATCGACTTTTTGGACGACTAATGTAGCTAAGAAGGCGGAAACGGGGAAGGGGGACCCTCATAAATCTGTTGCACGCGTTTACATTGGAGGCACGTTTTTGGTGGCACGCGTGCACATCGTCAAGTTTTAAACACATTTTAATTCTATGTGCCGATGACGTCACACAATGCGTCGCTTTGCTCACGAAATGAAAAAACCCTCCAAATTGGACAAAAATTTATCATTAGTCATTCGAAGACATTTTCGACCACTTCGCAGTAACAACTATCGAACATTTTTCTCTTTTTCGGTTGCTTATGATTTAGTCTTCCCTTAATAATAGTTATTTCAAAAAATATCTTTTAATAACATAAAGTACACAAAGAACATTTCGCGTCCCGCTTTGATCTTGAAAAGGAAGGAAGAGGCCATTTTTCCTCCAAAATTGCCGTACGACCTGGCTATTTGTCAAGATGGCCGCCGGCTATTTTTTGTTTAATGGCCGCCACTTGACTTAGAAAATGACATAACAGCTTTATATGGGCTAGATGCAACAAACTAAGAGGCCAAAATGATGTCACTGTTTAAAATTTATATTTTTTTTTTAACTAGGTATCCTCCCAAAAGGAAGCAGGCGAGGGTGCGAAAAATAGTTTTGTTTTTTGGGCCTAAACATGTTATTGCACAGGCGGGAACGTTTCCTACATCCTCGGTCCCAAAATGCCTGCACGTCGAATCCAATTACAGACTTAAACAATCAGAAATCGGAATGAGGCCTGCCACCAAAATTGGACGGAGCACCATGAACGGCTAAGATATACGGCCAGTGTTGGCAAGCGTGGTCGGCGGACCAGCATACACCTTGGAAAGAAAAAGTTTTTGTTTTATCCTGAAAAAAAAACACCCTGTGGTGTTTAATGCAATGTCCTTTTAGAACTGCTTGTTTTCTTATGTTTTAGATTGGGATCATTGTTTGTGGTATTTGTTATACTTATGTGCAAAACAAAATGTGTATGTGTAATCCAACATGACGGTTGCCAATGATTAACTTATCCATGAAAGACCAGTTGTTTCAATTAAAACAGTTAGATCCAGTTTGAACTTACCATTAACAATCAAGGTTGAGTTTGTCCACACCGTCGTAGCCGAATATTGAGCTTCGCATCTGTAGCGCCCCTCGTCAGTTAACTCGAGATCGTTAATCGTCAAGTTGCAACCGTGGTTGTCATGGTGATAGTCATACTTCCCTGTCTTAGTGGTGCCCTCTTCTGTGCACACATCGTGCAAGGGTTTGTTTCCAAGCAACCACTTGAAGGTAATATTCGGAAAGCCGAATGGAACACGTTTGACGAAGCATTCCAAGGCGATACCTCCTCCTATTATCCCGTTGAACATTGACGTCGTCTCAGTAATTCCGATTCCTGCACATAGGAATATCAAGAATAAATGAGAAATAGTTATGTTTTGCAAGCTTTAACGATAAATGAACCGACACACGGCCATACAAAAAAATGGGGTGGATTCTACCTCCTTCTAATTTCGAAAAAGCAGTATCCTCTTTGTTTAAATTTTGGATATTCGGGGAGACCAACCAGCTAGTCGGCAGTGCTAACTCGAAAATGCGGGGAAAGGTGGGCACATGGACCGCATTTGACGCTAGGGGCAAACTTTATCCCTATTTCCGATCTGTCTTTTGTTCATATTCCACAATTCAATGGAGGGAATGCATGTAGCACCTATTAAAAGGGTCTAACACTGCTATGTTCGTTTATTTTAAAAGGAAATTGACGGAAGGGACTTTTGTCATATTAATGTGCTCCTGATAAAAACATGTTCCTCTATTCAGCCTTTTTATCATTTTTTTTTATCTCAACCGTAAGAATAACGTTAACCCTGTTGCAGGGAATAACTCCCTGTAGAGAATTACTAGATTGCTTGCCGATCAGCCGTCACATTTGAAACCTTCAGGCCACAAGAACTAACTCCCGTAACTTATGTAAACAAATAAAAACAATGATTCATTATGTTTTCCCATAAGCATGAAAATATATTAGAAATAATTACCATTAAACAGAATGAGTTCTATTTCAGATGTGGTTGTTCCTCCTAGGTGTAACGCTTCACAGTGGAACTTTGTGCCATTCAAGGACCCAGGAACATGAGGGATCGTCAAAGCCCCGCTTGTCTTGTTAAATACAGGCGTATACCCCTCAATGGTCGCTGTAGATGTACATGTGATAATGGCTGATCCATTTACAATCCATTCGAATGAGACAACTATGCCACTGCATGGTGGAGTCACCGCCCAGTCGAGTGCTTTGCATTCCAGCTCCACATCTTCTCCCTCCACGGCTTTCAAACTCGTCTCTATGAAAACACATTACAAAAAATCCCAAATTAGAACAAAATACCCTCATTTTTGAATGTTCATCGTGAATTTTGAAACTGATGATCCTCTTGGAAATTGTGGGCCTTTCTGTGGGAATAACCGTCAACCCAACAAGAAAGAGCATTACAGTGTTTTTGGTTTCTTCTAAACATCGTTGACATAAATGACTTACCGCAAGAAAGGTGACATACGGCACCAATCACGCAGATACAAATCATCCCGTATAACGGATTCATTTTTGAATTCAGTCGTCTGTCAGGCCCCAAATAAGTGAAGCAAACCCAACGCGTTGCAGCGATCAGAAAGAAGTGTTATGTAGTTATCACGTATTATTTTGACCATCTTATATAGGGTCAAGTGACTCTGGGCAGGTATTACAATAATGATTGCCTATCCAGTGTTCGGTGCGTATATCAAGTAACGGACACCAAAAGCTTGATCAGTTTACCAGGATTGAAAGTGTAATGTTTATTTTCAGAAGGGCGGAGGGCGTCTACCGTTTTGCTGGTTAGGTTAGACGTTGTGTTGCGACTTTAATATTTCAATAGCGCCACCATGCGAACTAATGCAGCGAGCCGACACAGCAACCGCGGGAAACGGCAGGCCTTGGTCTGGTTACGGATGGTAAGCAAGCTTATTTCCTTTTTAAACCCAGTTGTCATGTTTATTGTTAACTATAAAGCCTGTGATTTTCCCAGTTATTGATCACTAGTTAATGATTGCACTGTTTGAATCTACATATGATAAGATTTCAATTGTTTGGGATGGGCGAAAATAGGCCACGCCACACGAGGTGTCGGAAATAGGCTCCTATTCGTCAAGTTTATTACCATGATGATTTAGATGTTGAATAGTTTACCCTCAATTTATGATTGCCCTTATTGTATTTTCCAGAACGATCTCAGCCATTATCAGTCTCTCCACCGGGCCAACTTTCCCCACTTGTTATCGAATGAGGATGATGGGACATTTGAAATAAAACAGGGTTCCCGCCTGCCCAGCCAGTGCTCACAGAACACACAACTTAAGGACTCCCTTGTGTCTTTATTTTTCTTTTTACGTTGCATGGTTTGATTCGCGAAAACCCGCCGCCAACATATCTGCCGCCGCGAGAGGGCGCTATGACACCAGCAAATATTGCCAACGGACTTGTCAGTAGCAGAGTCTAGGGTTGCAAACCAGTAAATAAACTGTCAGAGACCCCAATAACCCGCTGAGCAGCGAAGTGGCGATAAAACTCTCCACATTTTCCAAATATCTTCATATTGTTTTTTTCAATGGGCCATTTACGCCAAGCTTCCATGTAAACCTCACCCCAACTATACACCAAAAGCCTGTAGACTCCCATTGGCCAGACCCTACCCATCCCATAATTGTTTTTTTTTAATAATTAATTGACTAAAAAGAAATAATCCTGCGCAGTGTCTTATTTGATTAATTGATGTATGGGTCATTTTTACTAAATATAATAAGTCCTGAAAAAGTGTTTTATTTAACTAATTTCTGAAACGATTTGTAATGCAAAAAAAAATATTAGTTATGCAAGAAAATCAATTAGTAGTGCCGGAAAATCAATTAGTTATGCTAGAAATTCGATTAGTAATGCAAGAAATATAATTAGTTATGCAAGAAAAGTTATTAGTCATTAATTTGTCATGCATCTCACGGTGCCTCACAGTGTACTAGCTTTATTTTCGTGTTGTGTTTTTCGTCATCATCGTCGCTTACCCCAACATTTTCCTAAAATTAACTTATAAGTCAAATCTACAACATTTGGGTTCGACATTAAATATCACTATAGTAGTTGGGCGAGTCTAAAGAACAATGCACGGTAAATACACAATTGCATTTAGTACAGAGTTTACTCCAGTGCGTAGCCGCCAAAGAATACTTGTGTGATCGTGTATACTTTAAATAGCGGTCTGTTTGAGCCTATCCCTTACCATTCTTTAGAAGCACATTTCAATACATTTTCAATCGAGTCTAGGTATAGGCTTATACTGGCTAGTAAAATCACAGTGCTTCAGACTACATTGCTCCTCTGCAAATATTAAGCATTATTTTGATTATGCTTACCTATAATCGAATTATTGAATTTGCAGTGACGTAAAAATACTTCGTCAAATCTGATTTACATGACTATGCAGATTAGTCATTTGACGTTTGAGTATTAGACTGTCAATGAAATTAGTCTTTCACTGATTTTATTATGTCCAGCAATTAATATGATTCGTATTGCATGGACTAAGATTTGTCATGCCCCTGAAATAATTCGTCATGCCCCTAAAATACATCGTTATCTGACTAATCACTTGCATTACTAATTATTTTCCGGTATTTGACGACTTCTTTTCACAGCGACTGACTAAACAAAGTTTTCAGTGATGTTTCCATATTGTTTTCTTTTCTAATTTGTGGATTTGGAGAATTTTTTTAAAGGGGAAATAACTCTGAATTCTATCAGGTTCAAATTTGTTTTTCTTTCTCACATTGTTAGAAAGTAAAGTTAAAAAACCTCATAAAGCGCACACCCCATTTGGGCTTATGTCGTTCGGGGAAAAATTCGCTGGGGTGCGCGAATTCATTTTTTCCCAAACGACATCCTTACAATATTAAAAGAGGACGCTCTCTCTTTGCGTTATGCTTATTCATGATGTCCAGGACTTTAGAGAATAAAGTTATAACAATGAATAATGGTGTTTAAAAAAATAATCACTGGTTGTAATGGATAGCAATAATGGACTGGTTGAATGTAGTCCTCACTTCAAATCAGGTGATCCGAGTAAGAACCTCCCATTGAGCGTTTTCCACGTCTTGTCATTTTACCTTTAAGTAACTAATAACTTCCGGGGGGGGGGGCAAATCATTTTTTTCTCCCAGAATTCCTCAACTTTTCCATTATATTCACAATTTATCATTTTTCCGAGCGTGAGCAGGGGAGCATTTGACCTAACCCCCCATAAAAATTAACAACAATATAGCTTGGCACCTCTTCTTCCTTTTTTTTTGTCTTTTCCCTTTTTCCCTTTTTTTTTCGTTTCCTCTTGGTATAAAAGAGAGAAAGGCGGTCCTAAGCTTCTTCCCCCTTGTTTCTCTATCACCGTAACAACGCCCATGTAGCTTTGTGATCATTTCCGTTATTTAACAAGGCAATTGTTAAATCCATGAAGCTGCAGAATGATTTACATATGGAAAATAATTTGCATGTGAGACTCCTCCTGTTCCCTGCTAACATTAAAAAAACTTGGCAGGTGCGAGTCGAAAGCTGACCCCAAAATCGTTTGAATACCAAACGACGCCCTCTGAAGCGCCGAAGCCCGCGCAACCGGAACTTTGCTATTATTTTCGGAACACTGAGGGTTGTTGTCTTTTGCGCAGGCTGTAGCGGCCGGCCGTGCATGCCTCTTTAAAATATATATTTCATTGCAACGAATGTTCAATTTGTGTTATAGCTTGAAGTATTTTTAAAACCCATTTTATAGCGTCTGGCAACCAGGTGGTTCCCAAACAAAACCGTGTCGAGACAATTGCCCCTAATGTTTCCTAATGAAAACTACAAAGGGAATAGTCTAGAATCTTATTTCTTTACAATTTATAGTTGTTTGGTTTCAACTGTCGCACTTATCGCTTGTAAACGGCGAGTTACTAATGTCAACATACAGCTGCAAGTACACCGCTATTCTGGTCAATAATGGTTGGGTTGTATGTTATTGTAGCGTGTAGGGGGAGTGATGGCGACTATCAACCTAACAAAAAAATCCTTACAAACTACAGACATTAATTAAGAAAATATAAGTTGAACACACATTTGATGGAACCTCCCTTCTGATTTTTATTTAATTCGTTACTAAACACACACATTGGAATTTCTCACAAAGTATGAACATTCCTTTCAATTTAGCAAACACGTTTTACATAATATAAAAAAAGTGTTTCAATAAATTAAATTAAATAAAATCTCAAATTAGAAGAGTGAAACTCCTGGCTTCTTAATTTCTCGCTGAGAAATTTAATAAATACATATCACAAATAAAATTATGACGCCGGCAAAATTAAAGCAACACCAAATTTTAGTTTTTATTTAAACACTTAACAATTTGAAGGTGGATAAAAGCGACCAACCGAGACAGAAAATACAGATATTTCACAAATAATGCAAACATTTTACCTGTCTGATTAAACAAACACCCATCTGCTGAAGAACTAAACATGAGGGGAATAAATCCCATTGTAACAGAAGATCTGAGCACCCAATATTCCCATACCACGCCCAAATTGATTTGCATAAACCAAAGAATTTGCCTTATGAGGAATGCATAAACAAAATACAAATTCCACGCTTGCCAAAAAAGAAATGTTCCAGGAGAATTGCCCAGACACGTCAGAAAATCTCATAAAATTAACAGCCAGATTGGCTATCATATACAGTTAATTTTAAGTGAGTACATGTGCACTCACTTAAAATTGTTAAAAGTGACCGGTTCTATCTTGCCAGCAAACCTGAAAATATCAGCCATCCATTTTCAATCCCTAAAGCCATTGTCAAGGAGTTGCAAACACCTTTAGCGACTTCAAAACTTTATCCCAAACTTAATTAAAATTCAAGGAAATAAAACCGGGCAAACATGGCCGCCATGTCACGCTGACACTCCCAGGCCCTATCACAGCCCAAGGAATATCCGTCAGAAATAAAATTATAATTCTCAAAAAATATACCTTAAATATGGCTACAAAAACACTTTTGCAATTCCTTAGCACATGTAAATAAAGAGGATAATTTAAGACGAGGCAGCTCACCAAAATAAACAACAACATTTTTAAGACCCAACAGAAAAGACAACATGCTTGAGTCGAGGTGGTTCACAACACAACAAAAGCTACATGATGTACAACATACGAAGCTGCGAGGCCAGCACCACGTTACTGTATTTTTAAACGGCGCCCTCTTGTGATGATAAAACAGAATGTGTTACATTATTAACAGACATCTCTCATTAACAAGACAAAGTCATTATTGCTTATGCCTTACATTCAGCTAAAGAGCGAATTATAACAGAATTTGTGTACACGCATTAGTAAAGTCTATATCTACAATGCAGTCGACAGCGTTATATTCTTTATGTCTTTCTTAAATAAATTTCTTATTATATTACACTGATTTCATGGACTGTTTATGGAAAAAATCATCTGAACTAGTGTGATTACATCAAAATACAAATAATTTGAATCAAAATTCAAATGTTGGCTACTTATTGATCTTCAACATTGCTGTGGGCTGAGTTGATGATGATGATCATGATGATGAACATTGACAAAGTTTTCAATTTTAATGTATACTATAACATATAAAAAGCCTTCAACTTTACTCCCAATTGTGTTGTTGGACTGAAACTGAATTTAACCCTATAAACGTAAACAACCACTACGTTTAAATTTTCGTTTAGAGATACAACTGTTTGAGATATAAGAAACATTTATTTACAGATTACACGCAATATGGAGTAAATGTTAATCCATTATAGGACCGCAAGTTTACGGTAATTAAGTTTCTTTCGATTATTTTCTTTCTTGACGACTACGGTTTCATTTATTCGAACAGCCGATTTGTTTTCGAACGCTGATTTTCAAGTACATGACGTAAGGATTATTCAACAACAAAAAGCAAGCGTTCTTGAGATTTTGATCCTCGAAAGCAAACAGGTTTTTTTTAGCTAAAGCGTGTTCACCACGCCTGTCATCCACTTGTACCTTTAAATTGAACATGCCCGTCTTTTTTATTTTTTTTATTTCAAGCGTGGAAATCTACGGCTGGAAAGTATTTTTTTGTCAAAGGTACTGCATACCTTTCCTCACAAGTGTTTATATTTTGTTACTTTCTTCTTCATTTTTACCACAGTGAAGATGTGAATTTGTCATAAGAATAAAGCTATTTTCCTTAGACATTAGAAAGCTCTTCTTTTCTTCAAAATTTACAAGCGAAAGTGACTTTTTTTCATTTTTACCACAAAAGATGTGTATTTGTTTAGAATAAAGTTGTTTCCACCTGACATTAGAAAGCTCTTCTTTTCTTACAAAATATACAAGCAAAGTGAAGATTGTTGTTAAATATTCGTCTGACTGTATACGAGTCTTATTGGGCTGCTCATCCAGCGATCCTCAAACTGGATCATTTCGGTTATTCACGCACACTCGTTAAGTCTAGATCTGCCAATCCCGTACCAGATGAGGGATCGTTACCCCGGAGGGGCGGGGCGGAGCCCTCTCTTCTATGCCCTCTTCTTGCAAACTATCTAGAATCAGCCCCTCAGTACCTGCTTGGGCCTCGCCTCTGAGAAGAGGCGGGGTCTCGACAGGAGTTGATAACAGGAAGTTGTCGATGTCTGCATACTGGGTGGGAAGCGCCGTGCGGATGGGCGGGACGTCCAATGGGCGTGCCTTGGTGTGATGGACGTCTGCGTAAATGAGGACCTGCCAAGACAAATAGGTAGAAATGACTGCGTTTAATGCTAATATCACGACTGCGCATTTGAAAATTGGATTATTTGACAAAAATGTATGCACATTTTTCATTTTGACGGAAATGTATTAAACCATTATGCATATTTGTTTTGATAACTTGAAAGAATGTATTAGTTTTAATTTACATCCTTCCTTAGAAATGGTGGCGGCTGGTTGTTGGTTGCTGGTAGTCGCCGTATCGCTTTGCGCCGGCGGGCCAGGGAGGACAAATAGTCTCCACTGCCATATTGCCTGAAAAAAAGCAAGGCAAAAAAACAAACATCAGTTTGAACATCAGTTTGGAAACCAGAACATCCAAACTCGTTGAAATAGGTTGAAGAAGTGAGGCATGTCCAAAATATATCCTGCAAAACACATACCAATTTTAATGACGTTTCCGGATGGACATGAAGTGTTGGTCGATATCACTAAGTAGAGGTTGATCGGACATGAACATGTTTTAGCTCAACGCTTCGGTGTATAAACTAACCGCAGAGTGGACTTAATCATTGACTTTATTGAGTAACCTATTAACTGATTACCGGAATTGTAACGTCGGAAGTTCCTTGTTGCTTGAATGCCACTGCTAGAGGGCGCTGTCGTAGCAGGAGGCGAATGGCTACTCGGAAGGTACGTATTTTCCTCGTAGATATTTTCCGCAACTTGTAATAAAATAAAGTACAAAGTTCTGTGAGTGGCATCTCTTAAAATTACCTTTTTTTAAAGGCCGTATGACCAAATATTCTTCACTCTTGAATCCTCATTGTACCAATCAAATTGAAGCAACTTGATTTAATTTTGTATTAAAAATAAATAATTTGATGTTGTATACAAGCAAACTTGTTTCCTGTCACATCAAACATAATTTCGATCAAAGATCGAATCGTCATTCTTTATTGATTGCAACACATCGTTATCATTGTTGATGCGTGTTAGGTGTCATTTCAGAGATTTAACCCTTTTAGTCTTTCTTATTTCCGTTTTAGTTTTGAATTCGAAGATCCCACCCTGTAGCATGAACAGCTTCGGCATTCAGGCACTTAGCTTAGTTTACCTGATGGTCCTACGACTGTGTTCAAGACAGGACTCGCAGACGCCGTGGGCCTGTCGGTTCCAGTCCGTGTAGTGAACTGCAGGCCTGTAATAGCATGTTAGGAAAATATCGGTATAAAATATTCAGAGGCATATCATTGATGTTATTATGATATGTTGCTTTTGTTCACCGCCTAAATCCTGCATTCTTGCATAGGACAGCTTCTTATATATCTTTAACATAATAAGGGTACTAATTTTACTGTCTTTACCATTTACATTTTTTTTCGTTTTTCGTTTATTGATATTTATGTCAGACTTATTCTGGATTTTATTCTCAAATCTATTGTCTAAATCTGAACTTTTGTCTATGTCTTTTTTTTAAATAAATATATACTAACCGTCGTGAGTACTTTAAAAAAAAATAAACTCACAAGATCTGTCTTTGTAGGTTGCTCTTTGACTATTAGCCCCCTGGGCTAATAGTCTTTTCAAGCAGTTTTAGTGCAATTATCTTACAACAATGAGGTTTGCGCCAGATTTCATGAGATCATCGATGTTTGGTGGAGACTAAATGGTTCTGGGAACATACAGGCACATTAATTTCACTGTTTCCTTCGGCTTTAAGGAAGTAGTCGTTTGCAACATTGTGTCATCGGTAAGACCTGATATTTGGATTTATTCCAGCACGGAACGTTTCAAATGTGCTGCGATAAAGCTTCTATAAAACGTGGGATCAGAACGTGCATACAGGTTGATAATATCTACCGAAATAATAATCATTGAAATTATTTTTCATAGACCTCTCATGTAAGTGCAAAAGAAACTGAACTGCAGTACTAATTTACAACAACTAAATCATTGTCAAAGCAGAACCCAGCAGTATTTATACTATATTTGACTCACTGGTTTCCATCGGGGGGAATGTTATCTGTAGATAAGAATAAAAAGAAATACAATCAAACCAAAACAGAAGTCTATGGTTTCGTTATTTTACCTTCATTTATCACCTGTAGTCATTTCAAAAGTGGGGTTTGAACTTTCGTTTTTCCTCCAATTTATACTTTAACCCACATAAAAAGAAACTCGTTACAAACTAAAATCACCTCCATATTCGATCTCTAAGCTGTCACCACGAGGCCTATACAGGATAAATTTGTTTCCCGATGTAAATAAATCATATTGAACTGAATGCGAAACGCAAATATGCATTCTAAACAATCAACAATACTGTTGTATATACTAGTTTTAATCTCGACGAATAAATGTTTCACTATTTATTAGCATACCGCATTAACTAACAGGTACAACACACTCACTGCAACCGATCTTGATGTTTGCCCCAATCTAGATCGAAGCTCACCGTACCCATACTGATCTTTAACCGACCATGTAGTGTAAAAGCACATGTGAGTTTCTGATTACTCTTCATTGAAAAAGTATGTTAATATGTGGCGTCCCCAGTATTCGTCGCTAAGTGACAGAAAAAGCATTGTAAAAAGTCATGTGTGGATTCATACACTATAAAAGAAAACTTTAGGTTCCTACGTAGGTCAATGTGTCAGATTGGTGACACAATTTCCTGTTGTTGCACGTTTATGCAAAGAGTTGAACATCAACATAACTGCGGCAGTTTTCAGCAGCTACGGTGCAATAGATATAGAGCAGCAGAGCGGCAATGTAACAGCAGTATTATCAGTATACCCTGCGCAATTTTCGACAGAGGGACACCTGTCACCTATTATGCACACTACAACGCATATCAAAATAATTCCTGGGATCCTGAGAACACAAATTGACCAACACAAAAGAGAAGAGGGCCCTCTGCCAGAATCTGCCACATTGGTGTCAGTAACAACAGAGCAGCAGCTACTGGCTGGCAATATCAACGTAGTGGTTTGGTGGTATTATGCCAGTATCAAAAGTAGGGATTGCAGGTAAACAGGGTTTGCAGTGAACTTACTCTTTCGGCGCCTCCAGAAGACGATGGCCGCAACAAGAATCAGCAAGAGTGCCACCGTGACACCCACCGCAATTAAGATCAACGTCAACTGACTCTCTGTTTTGATGGGTCTGAAAATGAATTGACAAAAAACGTGTTTAATAAGTCTGATAGTCGATAATCGTTACAATGCAAAGATGCCTTTGAAAGTCCTGTCATAGTTATCAAATCACTTTTAACGCCTTAAATTGAGGCAAAATTAAAATTCGGATAGTCCAGTTAAGTGGCAACGTATATCCTATTTAGTATGTTCCTTTATAAAACCTTGCTTGTGTGTGTTTAGTTTGTCGTAAGCTTCTGTGAGCAGGGTGCTCAAATGGCTTTTAGCAAATCTGGTCAGAATCACATTTGTTAACCTATTTTCTACCCTTATTATAAAACAATGGTTCAAGTTACGGCAGAACATCACAAAGTATATTTTAAAACAGGATTTTAAATCCACCTACTTTCTAAAATCCAATCCCTCCTATCGATCGGCCTTCATTTTTTTGTGTCCGCCGGATTAAATTCTGTCGGTGCTTGTTACATGAAATGAGATAAACACATTGTCTCAATAATACACTGTTTCAAGTAATGGCTGGGTTAACATTTCTTCTGGAAGTTAGAGTCGATTCTCATTAATACAAAACACTGTAATGATCTAATATAAATCTTGGGTTCTTGTCTCTTTACAGTTCGGTGCGGAAGTAGCTCGGCGTCTTTAGTGTTGGCCTACGTGACAGAAAGTGGACGCTGATTCTGGTGTGCTTTGGAAATGAAAACTAGAACTGCAAGGAGCCGACATGGGTCGCTGCCAGCATTTTACACAGGGGACATCGACACGAGTAAATTGCGGACAAATGCATAATATACCATAACCTGATATATTCAGGACAATGCAGCTATATATCCCTATGCATATCAGATAAGTTATCAGATTTGAACACAATTACAGTTCAGGATTCACTCAGGGCTTCCACCAAACATGAGTGATACTTTTCATCCATTCAATAACGTTTGTGTAAGCTACTTCTTCCGCCAACGGGCGTTTATAACAAGGCACAGAAATTCAAAAATAAAAGATGACCATTGCTAGTGAGCATTTAGGCTAGACCCTTAGTACATTGTTGTAATAAACAACAATACCACATATTTATTAATGAGAGAGAAAATGCTTTCCCTCAAGTTAGTTGATCTGACTACATTAGTTTATGATGAATAGATATGATCTTGGTCATTCATAATAATTAAACTCCTAATGTAAGACCGGTCGTCATCTGGCACAACTGATTTGCTGTGGCCTTTGTAGGAGGGCCGTATTGTTTTGCACGCGGCTTTTGATTGATAGGACGGAAAACACTATTTCGAAGCAAAGCCTCATTAACGATGATGGATTACAGTAATCGTATCGCTACAAAGAAATATATTTTTTCACTGACAGCGATTGTTCTTAAACCCATCGTCACCCTTCAATATTTTTTTTCTTGAATGACGTCATACCATGGAATACTTGATACTATTAACTTACAATCAAATATGATATTTCCCACCAATTGCAATTTTGAAAGCTAATCTCAACATGGGCTAGGGAAACAAAGACAAAACACAAAGAATCGGCAGAGAAAACAAAGAAGTACCTGTTTTCCACAGTGTCGAGCAACAAAATAACCGTAGACACCTTCCTCCCGCCCCAGTTGCCGTGCATGTTAGGATTCCCCCGCTGACCAGGCTGAAACGATCGGCACGGTAAACGTGCTGCTGGTGTTATGCAATCTCGTCCAACTACCCTCGTCTCTCCGCTTGTGTTCTTGCCAGCGAGTGTCCAGGTGATTTCTGCCGGGGGTTTGCGTCTGTGGCCAGGCAGGTGAAGCTCTGGTCGATGCCTGGTCTGAACGTTCACGTCTCCGCTTATAAACTTCGCCGGTAGTGGCGTTGATGATGTACAATATCTTTGGGTGGCACTGCGGAGAAGAATTACAACTGGCATTAGACAAGACAAACAAGAACGGCAACCGTTATGAAAGAACTTCAGTAGAAATCATTCAGCAACACCCTAAAATTATAGGTACTTTAATTAAACCATCGGGTCTTGGTATCCAATTCACGGGCTGCATCTTCACCGCCTTAGAGCCAAGTTTAAAGGCTCCTCAATATTTATGTCCACGAGAGCCTTACCAGGAACGTCAGCGCCTGCTCGCCACAGCTAAGCGCCGGCCTGCCAACCGACAAGGCATGGACTCAAGACGGTCGGATCGAAGTACGGCGGAAAAAGGTTCACGGGTGATTGTAACCAGCTGAAGATCCTCAGAGTTCGGTAATATTTCGA